>CM035413.1:101736854-102079354 GCA_020310875.1 Ceratopteris richardii | reverse complement strand
GATATTCTTCATGTTCCTCTTCGTGGTGCGATTCTTGTTGCATGTACTGTAGAGCAAATTTCTTGGGATGTCAAAAATGCTCAGGCACATGCATTGATAGCCTTTTCTATCAAACGTGCCATTATTTATCACATTCACTCTTGAAGAACAGCTAAAGATGCTTGGCATACACTTATCACTTTATACCAGGCAAGGAATGAGGCTCGTGTTACTTGCCTCTGAAAACAATTGGAGAGTGAGCAGATGAATGAAGGAGATTCCATGAACAATTTTCTAACAAAGATCAAAGATTTGGAGGAACAATTTATTTTTGTTGACGAATTCTTGCTTGAGAGTTCACATGTGCGGACTGTTCTGAATGGTCTTCCCAATTAATACCAGAGCTTTGCCTCTACTCTTTGTTTGATGATGAAAGGCAATCCAAATGCCTTAACATTTGAGGAGTTATTTCCTGTTCTATTACAGGAAGATAAGCCTAGGCAGAATAGTTCCATTATGCATGTTGCAGATCAAGCTTTCCTAGCTAGTCAAAAGAGCAAAGGAAAATGGAGCTCTTCTACTAGTAAGCAAAAATTTTCTAATTCTGCTTAACCAAAGAAGGATAACAGATATGAGAAGAAACTAGAAAAGCAAAAATTGTTTTGCAAATACTATAAAGCAAATAATCATGTCATAAAGAGTTTTCCAAAACTGTTTGCTAAAGAGGCAAGGAAGAAAGAGGTTGGAATGGTTGTTATAGAGGCCTCTACGCCCAAAACAAAGTCTACTAATCTTGTGCAGAATGAAGAATGGGCATTTACTACTGTTTGTAGTTTTGATCCATCTTCATATGATTAGTGCATGTTTCTAGTAGAATCAGATGTTTGGTACTTTGATAGTGCGGCAACCAAACATATTACCTCGTAGTCTTCAATTCACTCTCGCCTGCCCCTATAGGGAATACTCTCACATGCGCCATCAACTCCTCTTATCCTATTATGAGAGTTGGAAAGATCATTCTGACTACACTTGATGGTAGTTCTTTTACATTGTAAGATGCTTTATTTGTTCTAGGGATCAAGAAGAATCTATTATCAGTTTTGGCTTTAGCCAAGATTGGCTTGGTTGTGAAATTTGTGGATGAGAGATGTACACCATGATTTATCATATGGCGATGTCATTATTGATTTTGGCATTTTATGTCATGGGCTATATAAGCTCATAGGCAATGAAAAGTCTATGAATGATTTAGCATATTCAATACATGATTCTCAGGCTATGTCAGATGCAAAGCTTTGGCATGCATGCTTTGTTCATTTGAATTTTGCTAGTTTGCTACACCTACAGAAATCTAAAATGGTGCCCTCTTTGACCAAACTTGAGGCACCCGGTAAACATGTATGTGAAGCTCTATTTTGGGTGAAATGCAACATTCCTCATTCTCAAAAGATGGTTCAGTTTGAGCTACTAAAAAATTGTAGCTCATTCATAGTGATGTCTATGGTCCTATGTAGACATCCTGTTTTGGAAACAATCTTTACTTTGTGACTTTCATTGATGATTTTTCCAAGCATGCATGGGTATATCCACTGGAAGAAAAGTTGAAAGTGTTTATGCATTTCAATAATTTTTGGTTTTGGTTGAAACTATGTCAACATGTAAACTGGGCACCCTCCATTCTAATCAGGGGGAGGGGGGGAGGAATATATTCTTGTGATTTTAATGCATTTTTGGTTGAAGGTGGGATTAAACATCAGTGTACAATTCCATATACACCTCAACAGAATGGAGTTGTTGAATGGAAGAATAGGCCACTCATGGAGATGGAAAGGTGTATGGTCAAGAGTTAGGCTTTACCACATAGTTTCTAGCTTGAGGCTATCATGTGTGCTGCATATGTACTTCACAAGTGTCCAACCAAAACATTATTGTCTATCAATCCATATGAGGCTTGGCATGGTCTCAAGCCATCTGTTGCTCATCTGCATGTTTTTACTTGTCTGGCATATGCATTAGTGCCTGAACAACATCGCAAAAAATTGGATGATAAAGTAGTAAAATGTATTTTTGTTCGGTACAGTTCTGAAAGCAAAGGCTTTCGCCTGTAACACCTATAGAATAAACACATTTTGGTTATCCATGATGTTGTTTTTGTGGAAGATGCTATTCATCCATTACTTTCATGTACTAAGGAGACATTTGTTAGCTCCAAAGACATGTATGATACTTTGCTGCCTCTTTTTAGAGGTGGACAATCTAGTGTTGCTCCTAATGAGGCAACTTGTCAGCCTTTACATGTTTCATGTGATGATGCAGATCATTCCATTTCTGATGCAAATTTGCATGATGCACTTAATGTGAGAGATGATATTGAGCAGGTAAAAACTATGCCAAAATGGCTAGTGCAAACTTTGCATCACAACAAATTAGATGCAACTCTATCATATCGTACTCATTCAGGGTCTCATAGTGCATCTTTGGCATCAGATTGCTATGCTATGGCTACCTCTAGTCTTTGTGATGAGAATGAGCCTGTTTCGTTTGATGAAGCAAAAAATTCATAAAATTGGATGGCTACTATGCAATCAAAATATGATGCTATCATGAAAAATTCTACTTGGTCTTTATGTGACTAGGCTGCAGGCAAGAAGCCCATTGGCACTAAGTGGGTATACAAGTTGAAGCATAAGCGAGATGGAATAGTTGATAGGTATAAGGGTAGGCCTGTTGCAACGTGTTATGCACAGAAAAGAGGCATTGATTTTGAAGAAACCTTTGACCCTGCATGTCAAATGACTACTATTCGTAGCATATGTGCACTTGTAGCTCATCATGGTTGGAATGTACATCACTTGGACATTAAAAATACATTCCTCAATGTTGAATTGCATGAAGAAGTGTATGCTCTTTAGGACCATGGCTTTGTGCAGAAAGGGCATGAAAATCAAGTGTGCATATTGAAAAAGGCATTATATGGTTTGAAGCAAGCACCACATGCTTGGTATGAAAAAATACATGCCTATCTAATTGCACATTGTTTTGAGAACAATCCAACTGATAGCACCTTATATGTTAAGCATGCTAATGATGTGCTTCTCATCATTGTTGTGTATGTTGATGACATGTTGCTCACTGGTCCTCATAAGAAGCATATTGTTGATCTTAAGGTTGATCTGCATGCCTCATTTGAGATGTCTACTTTGGGGCATTTGCATCATTATTTGGGCATTCAATATATGCAAGTTGATGGTGGAATAGCTTTGTGTCAAACTAAATATATTGACACATTGTTGTAGTGTTTTGGTCTTGAAGACCACAAACCTATTGCCACTCCTATGGACACAGGTTTACAATTGAGTCTTCATGATGCTAGGGATGCATTTGATGTTGTTCTCTATCAATAGGCTATTGGATGCTTGATTTACTTATGCATTCCTCGGCCAGATATTCAGTTTGTTGTCTCACACATGAGAAGGTTTATGCATTGCCCAAGTGTCAAGCATTGGCAGGTGGTTAAGCGTATCTTTCGCTACTTGAATGACCTACTTGGATTGTTTTATCGCAAAGTGGGATCACTAGGTCTAGATTTACATGCTTTTTCGGACTCTGACTAGGCTAATTTCTATGACACTCATGTGTCCATTGGTGGTTTTTGCTTCATGCATTGTAGCTCATGCATACCTTGGTTGAACAAGAAGCAGCCTCCTATGGACACTTCTAGTTATGAGGCTGACTATAGGGCAACTTTCACAATGATTGTTGAGTGTGTGTGGCTCAAATGCCTTATGGGTGATTTGGATATAAGTTAGTCTTCTACCACCACCATCTTCACTGACAATTAGAGCGTGTTGGCAATTGTGATGAACCATGTGTCTCATGCTCACACTACGCACATTGAGGTGCATTATCATTATGTTAGGGAGAGGTTCTCTACTAGAGAGATCATATTGGCATATGTGCCCACACATGAGAACATTCCACAGAGCTTTGGGCTTAATTCCTTTTGTGGATTGATTCCACATAGCTTGGCTCTTCTTTATGCATGAGTGCGAGCTCCTTGTTCACCGAATCACTCCCGAAGGGGATTTGTTGATTTATTTAGGTAGTAATGTGTGTGAACACACGAGGACCACTAGGGAACTTTTTTCCCTCTTTAGCAGGTTTTTCCCCTTGGCTTATATATGCCTATAACCCTAATGGGTCACTTATCTTTGTACATTCTAGTGGTAATACATTCAGTATTGCATGTTGTGCTCCAAGCTTCTTCTTGTTCCTTGTGCTCTTTGCATGCTTCTGTTGACCTCAAACTCCAAAAATATGAAATCCAAATGCACAAAGTCCTTTCAGAACTTTGGACTCAAACTAATGTACAAAAAAGGAAATTTCATTGTGGTGGCTGGTCATTGTCTCATGTCGATGTTGAATAGTAAAGCCTCATTCAAGTCAAGAATGGCTTAATAAAATACCTGAAAAAGATAGTGTAAGCTAGACTTAACCTACCAAAAATCTTAAAAGATAGTGTAAAGCTAACGTATCCAAGCACAAGCAAATAATGCTGAAAATTTTTTAATACCTCATTCACATGATTCATAACTTGATCTTTTCTTTAGTCCTTGACTTCAATTCTTCATCAAAAACATCAATTGTTGATTGCCCTGCACCAACAACTCCCCCTCAATCATCAATTGAGGTTTTCTCTATCTTCTTTATACCTGCCATGTCTTTGAATCTCTGTAGCTTTGGTCCATCCAAGCTTTTGGTTAGCATATCAGCTATATGATCTTTTGTTGAAGTATATATGACTTCAATCTCTTTATCCATCACCTTCTCTCTTAGGAAATGGTACTGAATCTCAATATGTTTAGTCCTGGCATGAAAAACAGGGTTAGGAGCTAAATACAATGAACTCATGTTATCTCCATGAATAGTGGGTGTACTCTGAATGATGTCAAAACTCTTCATAAGAGTCTTTAGCCATATCACTTCCTTTGCAGCTTCCACCATACCTTTGTAGTCAGCCTATGTAGATGATAAAGCAACTGTGTGTTGCTTCTTTGAACACCAAGAAATTAACTTATCTCCCACATAACACAAGTATCCATATGTTGATCTCCTATCATCTGGATTACCTGCCCAATCTGCATCACTATATATCTTGATGCTTGTATCTGATGTAAAACCATAATAAAAACCTTCTTTGAGTGTACCCTTAATGTACCTCAACACTCTTTGTCCTGCAAGCCAATGTTCTTTCCTAGGACAATGCATGAATTGAGACAATACTCCAACTGCATATGATAAGTCATGCCTAGTTAATGTAGCATAAATCAGACTACCAACCAAACTTTGATATAGGACTACCAACCAAACTTTGTTATAGCTTCATATCCTTGAACTCTTCTCCTCCATATCTACTCCATTTAGGATTCACCTCCATTGGAGTAGGTGCTACCCTGCAATCATTCATCTTAAACTTGATCAGCAAGTTTCTCAAATACCTTTCTTGAGTTACATACACTCCATGTTGAGTGTATGAGATCTCCATGCCCAAGAAATATGACAAGTCTCCCAAGTCACTAATCTTGAACTCTTTCTCCATTTCCTTCTTTATGCTTTGAATGCCTTTCTCATCTCTACCTGTAAGAATTATATCATCAACATATATGCACATATAAATGAATCCATCTTCACTTGCTTTGACAAGCAAGCTACTATCTGCTTTAGATACTTGAAATCCAAGATCTTTCAAGAACTTCACAGGTCTATAATTCCATGCCCTTGGGGCCTCTTTCAAGCCATACAAAGCTCTCTTGAGCTTGCACACATGATCTGGATACCTTCCATCTCTGAATCCTTGTGGTTGCTCCATGAAAACATCATCTGAAATATAACCATTTAAAAAAGCATTCTTCACATCTAATTGACATAATTTCCAAACTTTACATGCAGCAATAGCTATGAGTGTCCTGATGGTTGTCATCTTTGCCACAAGACTATAGGTCTCATCATAATCTATACCATATGTCTGAGCAAACCACCCTTTCACAACAAGTCTAGCTTTATACCTAGACACACTTCCATCTGCATACCTCTTTGTCTTGTAGACCCATTTGCATCCAATGATCTTCTGACTATTTGGTTTAGGAACCAAATCCCATGTCTGATTCTCCATCAATGCATCATACTCTTCCTGCATAGCTTTCTCCCAATTTTCCTTACCTTTTGCCTCTTCATATGTAGAAGGGTCTTCATCTGCCTTTACCATACAAGCATAATCTTTGGTAGCCAAAAAAGAAGTGTCATAGCTATACCTTGTAGGTTGCCAGTTGTGTCTTGTTGACCTTCTGAGTTATCCACTCTTTGAGGTTTGTGGTTCATCACATTCTGGATCAAATCTTGTAACCTCTTCAACTTCAACCTATACTTCATTGTTCTCCTCTTCATCAAATATCTGAATCTTTGATTTACCTTTCTTTTGATTCACAACTTCTTCATCACCTGCATAAATATTGATTGTACCTGCATACCAAGTACCTTTTGCTCGTCAAATGTAATATTCTTTGACACTAGGAATTGTTTTGTGGATGGACTCCACAACCTATATCCCATCTGCTTATCATCATATCCAATAAATAAATACTTTTGAGCTTTAGGTTCCAATTTGTGCCTTAATTGTGATGGCACATATGCATATGCCAAACATCCAAATACTTTGCAATGATCTAAAGTAGGTCTCTTACCCCACCATGCCTCATATGGTGTCATACCCTGAAAAGCTTTACATGGTAATCTATTGACCAAATATGTGGCTGTATTTACAGCCTCAGCCCACAAGTAATTTGGGCAATTTTTCTCCTTCATCATGGACCTTGCAAACTCAATAAGAGTTCTATTCCTCCTTTCTGCTACACCATTCTGTTGAGGAGAGTACGTGCAAGTAACTTCCCTTTTTATACCTGCATTACACAAATAATCACTGAAGTCATTAGAGAAATACTCTCCCCCTCCATCTGACCTTAGTCTCTTCAACTTATGACCTGTAATTCTCTCTGCATACACATGATAGTGTTTGAATGTATTGAATGCCTCTGACTTATCTTTGATCACATAAATAGTGATCCATCTGGTAGCATCATCAACATAAATCACATAATACCTTGATCCATTAATACTGAAATCCTTTGACGGTCCCCATACATCTATGTGTACCAATTCAAGCTTCTCTGAATACATAAAACCATGCTTGGAATAAGATTGCTTATGAGCCTTACCTAATTGACATGCCTCACATTTGTATGTCATATGTTGACCTGCAACATTAGGCAATCCAAACACTGAACCATTATTAAGCATTTAATACCTCTTTCATTAAAATGTCCAAGCCTTTTGTGCCAAAGATCTAACTCAGAGATCTTATGTCCTCCATAACTGAACAAAGTATGAACAACATTACCTTGGATCTTGAATGTGAACAATCTTCCTTCTTTCTTCCCTGAAACAATTTGTTTATACCCATTGTTAGGGTCTTCCACAAACACTCCTTCATTAGTGAACCTAACAGTCATCAAAGCTATGTTGCCACTTAGGTGATTGCTACAACCTGAATCAATGTAGAAGACTCTTTGGCCTTCACTTTGCCTTTCACAAGTTGCATTCATTATCAATGTTGAATCCTCCTTCTAATCTGAAGCATAATTGTAGTAGGTATTGTTATATTCTTGACTTTGGAATCCTCTACCAGCATTTCTTCCAAAGTAACCTTTACTACCTCTACCTCTGAAATTACCTCTTTGATTTCTGCCACCTCTTCCTCTTGAATTAAAATTCTGATTATATCCACCATTACTCTGAGTATTATGCCAACAATCGTTAGCTAAGTGATTTGTCTTACCAAAAATCTAGCAAGCCTTGACTTCATCTTTATTACTCCTGCCTCTTCCTCTACCTTTACCACCTCCTCTTTCTCTTAGTAAGTTGGCTTGGCTAGTTGTACCTTCATCTTCATTTGTTTGTTGCTTCCCTTTGATATTCTTCTTCTTATCCTTTGAATACATTGCATGACCTGCACTTTTATAACTTTCACCTTTGACATCCTTGTTGACAGTCAAGGTCACACACAAGCATGGAAGCGCATCAATGAAGAGGACACACAAGAAGAAGGAGTATGTAGGGAGCTCCAAGAAGCACATGTCAAATTTTCAGAAGAAATCCCTATAAAAATAATGATTTTTATCACTAAAAACCATTGTAAATACCATTTTCCATTTTTGTAACTCCATTTTGTCCAAGACAAGGAGTCCTTGAGCTTGAGGAGTATTAGAAGTATCATCCTACCAGTTTTCATAATTCTTAGACTCTGTTTGAGCCCCCAAATAAGCCTTGGAACCTATTTTTTAAATAGGCCGGACACTAGGTCTGGACAAGGCCAAAATTACTAAAAAAACTATAAAAAGGGCTAGAGAGCTCATTTTTGGGGTTAACTTGTTGTAGATTTCAGCTTTGTAAGAGAGTTCTTTAGTAATTGAAGTCTTTCCATTGTTCCACTCTTTGGTCTTACTTTGTGCGCATGTGTGTGTATGTGTGTGCATGTTTGTATGCTTTCACTCACTCACTTGTGCACTTCACTTGCTCTTGGTCTTCATACCGGTCCTCACGTCTTCGCGGATTGACATTTATGAGGTGAAGCTCCTCACGTTGGTACTCATCATTGTGCTAGAGTGACACCAAATTTGGCGCCGTTGCCGGGGAGAGAGCTTGGAGGACGAGCATGTGATGGTAAGACGTAGAGTAGCGACATTGGAAGGTAAAAAATCACCACTTTCAGTTCAGTTTCTGAGTTTTTTCTTCTTCTTCATATTCATGATCACCACCATCTTCTCCCCTCTTCATATTCTCTGATTTTTTTCCACTTTCGACTATACATTCATCTCATTTTCCATCTTTGGCTACGAGCAAGAAGAATAGAGGTCGTTCAGAGCTAAAACGCTGAAGAAACACTCTTGAAAAACTCTCAAAAAACACCAAAATCTGGGAGAGAGTATCGCGACGTGAGAGGAACAACATTTGGTATTGCGGCAATGGTATCGTGACTTTGGAGATAGATTTTGCATCTACAGGCTGATAGGAGTGACAAGGAGAACCTAAGGTACACATTTGTGCAAAAAATTTTTGAATTTGGCCTTAAAAATCTCCAAGTATCGTGTCCGGTTGAGTTTTGGTATCGCGATACCAGAATTCCCGAGTATCGCGATACTTGTCGAGGTATCGTATCGTGCACGCCCACTTGAGGTATCGCGATACCATTCTGGTATCGTATCGTCAACTATTGGTATCGCGATCGTGGTGTCGTAGAGGGGTGTGAAGGTAGGCTGACGTTCATCTAAAAGAATCACACTAACCTAACCGTTGTGACTGCACGCAGGGTGCTTGTAAGTATGCTTAAGGCCATCGGTTGTTTTTTCAGTTTAGGAGTGTTAAAAGATATAGGTTTCTAATCTATTCGAGTTTAAATTAAGAACTAATTTCTTAAGACTACGACCCGTAAGGTAGTACGTTTCTATATTTAGCTATAGCTTCTAAGTAAGAAGGTAAAACTAATTCCTCGCTTGTAATTTTATCTTTAACAATGTCAACTTCTTCGTTTTTAATTTGATTTAAATTAGGGTTTCTAACTAAATTAGGTGGGAATAAGTCTTCTTTGTCCTTCGGTTCTGGCAAAACTATAGAAATTAAAGGTAAAATTCAGGAAATAGTACGATCGTGCTCTAATGTGTGTAAAGTTTCGTTAACTATTTTATCTTTAATGATTTCAATTTCTATATTTTCGTTATTATTCAAACTATCAATTGAAGACGGAAGAAGTGTTCCTATAATAAAGGTTTCTAATTCTTGACTCTTAATATCAGAATTGGTTGTAGATACTAGTTCAGAACTACTTGTAGATCCTAACTCTTTAGACATACGAAATAAAAAAGAGAAGAACTAATATTGATTTTCAGAGTAAAGGTATGAATAATCTATTTAAGCCTATACAAATCTTATGTGGAGTGCAAATACAATCTCTTTATAAATAATCCTATACAACTTAATAATTCTAGATGATCATAAAAAACTTCAATCTTCAAATGTTGCAATTTTTGTAAACTTGAAATCTCGTAATCTTGTATTCTCGTAATCTCCTTTGTAATCTCTTCAATGATCTGCAGAATCAATCATTAGGAAAAAAAACATAAGTATGCTTTTAGTTAAGTAAAACACTCATTTGCTATTTTAATATTTAAAACTTAACATAACTTAATTCTATGCTAATACATGTATATAAACTTCTAACTTTCTAACTTTCATGCTTATGTAAATATTTATTTAAATGAAAGTAAACTTATATTTGTTTCCATGCGAATATGCATCATACAATACTTCAACATTTTTCATATATACATGCATATAATCATATATTCATGCATATATATTCAACTAACTTATGCACACATCTATTTCATATAGGCATATGTACATACTTCACACATGTGCATACACTTATTCATGTCACCTATTTACTTCATATGTGCACATGCATTCATCACCTCCATGCTTTCTTATGCATTTTCATGCTCACAAGCATATAGTTCATACTACATATATGCACTTATGCATATGTACAAAGTTCAAATACTAATAACTATATATTTCTCTCTCTCTTTCTCACACACCATTATGTGTGCACAACTTCTATATACATCTAACAGCAATGTCATATTAAGAATTATAAGCCTGAACTTTCTCAACTGTATTTACTATGAAAACAAGGTCAATGATTGTAGTGCATGAAATGTCAAAAAATGTTCTTAATAAAAAGATGTTCTAAGTAGATTATCGTCATCCTCTATTTGATCAGAGAGACAACATGGCCGCTAGATTCCCATGTAAATCCATGCAGGTTGAATCAGTGTCCCATCTGTTTTTGTGGATATATCAAATCGACAACGTTTTTGTAGAGTCATATTTTATAGGTAATCTTTCTCATATAGTATATTAATTCAGATCCATTTATAGCCATATAGTTGTCTATATACTGGGTATATCATACTTTTTATAAAATAGATAGCACATGACCTGTCATGTTTTTATCAAATAAAAAATCTTTCTACTTCTCAGATGCATAGGCCACAATTATTCGTCCTCACAATCAAAACAAAAACTCTTTCGAAAATACAAGATAGACAGTTGAATGGAATGTGATTTAACATGAAAACTGCATTCCACTCATTCAACTCCAGTACATGAATATTTCCTTTATCAGTAAACATAATGCTAACATATAACAATCCTGAACAATGTTGCATAAATTCAGTTGATCAATCATCTTTGTACCTGCAATTACAAATATTTTATGCTTGGATCCCCGAGGCATGTCTCGACTTACATTCTAATAGATGGCTTTTTCCTTTTTACAAAAATTGAAGGGGAAGTATATTTTTAACTATGAAATAATCGAAGCTCTATGCAAACGTCAACGCACAGCCAAACAACAATGGAAACCGAGTACCACAAACAACCAGTTCAATCGGTACTACTGAGTATATTCATATGTTTCCAGTAAATAATGACTAGTGTGCAGTATGTGTACTCATACATTCATCTCTTATCACTATTTCAAAACATTTTAAAATACTTGTGTCATGAAAATGAAAGCAAAAACATTTGTCGCTTGAAAATGAAAACGGGGTTTGTCGCATGGAAATAAAAATATTTGTCCCTTGAAAATAAACTTCTATCACATGGAAACAAAAACAAGATCATGAGGCACACAGCGCATCATATAGGATCATCGCATGTGATGTAGCGATTATATCGTCAGATTCTTATGCACTAGGAATGTATAAGCTTACTTTGGCTCCTAAAGAAAACAGATCCCTAAATAAACAATCAATACCTTCCTCTAATTCAAATTAGGAAATAAATTGACTTAAATCCAGAACCTGTATAGTTCATTCAATAAGGCCTTATTATCTCACCATGAAAAGAATATTACATTGTAGATGGACAAGGATCATAGCTTTGCGTTTTCATAGATGTCGCAATCATAGTACTATACGTTCTCTCGCTGAAGGCGATGTAAATTTCTAAAGAAAATGCTTCCCTTTAGAAACAGGCATGTTTGTTCTTAAAGAAATGTAATATTAATAACTACCCAGGTTTCTATAAAAACGTTCCGTGTGCAATAGAAACAATCGAGCAAAAAGACTCTGCACTGATGTCCATTTCTTCATCTACGAACAGATGCAACACCACAGAGATTGCCCTATCAGTCTTGACTATAACATCAAGCATTTATGAGAGACAAACAATCTTAAGATGCCCAAACTTCTGGTTCGACAACACAAGAAATCATGAAAAAGTTTGCACGATGATATTGTAGAGACAAACAATCTTAAGATGCCCAAACTTCAGGTTCGACAACACAAGAAATCATGAAAAAGGGTCATATTTTTATGTGATGAAACCTTCGAACAGTCACCGAGCATCATCCTAATGCAACAGTTTCACTTCTTTTGCCTCATGTGAGGATATAAACTCATCAACATCTCTCCGAACAGTCACCGAGCATCATCCTAATGCAACAGTTTCGCTTCTTTTGCCTCATGTGAGGATATAACCTCATCAGCATCTCTTCGAACAGTCACCGAGCATCATCCTAATGCAACAATTTCGCTTCTTTTGCCTCATGTGAGGATATAACCTCATCAACATCTCTCCGAACAGTCACTGAGCATCATCCTAATGCAATAGTTTCGCTTCTTTTGCCTCATGTGAGGATATAACCTCATCAGCATCTCTGTAAACAATCACCGAGCATCATCCTAATGCAACAATTTTGCTTCTTTTGCCTCATGTGAGGATATAACGTCATCAGCATCTCTGTAAACAAGAATCTTACGAATCAGGCCTCAAGAAATGTAATATTTATTAACGTATACTCCAAGCAATGCGAAATCACGGAGTTGAGAGGCAAGGAGGCTTGATGAAGCCTTCTGTAAGGTCTCCATATCTAAAAGATGCCATACTTTCACGCGTCGCATTGTGCCCTTGACTTCTAGTACATTTTCCTTTCCGTTTTGCTATTATGCATGCTCACTTCCCATTTCTAAAGAACCATGAACAGAAGAGATAAAGAAAAGATATTAAAATTATTTACGAAAAACCACGAACTGAAGAGGTATGAAAAGATATTAGAGATGAAGGGAGAGAAGTGAATAGTGTTCTCTCTCCCTCTCTATCTCTCTCTCTCTGACCTCGAGGGAATGTGCGCCTGCAGGTACGAAGAGGGAGGGGAAAGAAAATCTCTCTCTCTCTCTCTCTCTCTCTCTCTCTTTTTCTCACGTACCTGCAGAATCAATCATTAGGAAATTCTTCTCATTATCTTACAATATTTATAGATAAGCATAGTCTTGCAGATATTCATGTGCTCCTAACACTTGGCCACTTTCCAATCTAATCTAATGCATACTATTGGACAAATGTTACATATATAATTTTGGCGCACAACTTACGTGTATGTAAATATATATGTATTTATTTATTTTTTATTATATATATAAAATATTTATTAGCTAAATGATTTATGATCTAATAGTTAAATGATTTAAGATATTATCCATTAGTTACCTTTTTAATGATCTTATAAATATTGAAAGTAATAAACAACAATGTACATATGATAACTTCTATATATATCAAATAAATCCATTTATTAGTAAATATTTATTAATACCCCTTTTTTATGGTTTAAAGGAACAAAAACATCTATTCATAAGGTTTTTGGTCATCTTTAAAACATTATGGTTTTCAATATATTAATTTCTATTTCTTGTTTCTAAAAAAAACTAACATATCCTGAACCTAGTCACATGCTTATATAGATACAACCAATCACTTTCACATGCTTTAACACTTAAACTTACATGGGTATATACTTAGGTTAAATACTCATACACATATAATGAAAATGCATTGGAACACATGCGTAGGTAGGAAATAATTCAAAAATGCTTAAACATAGGTGTACACATATTAATATAATAAGTATGCATATGCAAACACATACTTAAAGCATAAACCCTACATTGATATACATATTCATAGGTACATGAACACATACATAAATTAGTATATGCACATAAATATAGATACACAACCTTATAAACATGAGTTCATACAAATGAACATTTATGAATGCACATGTACATAATTTGAAAAACATATAATAAAATATAGAATAAAGTTTAAGAGTAGGAATCATTTATCCTTTCATTATGCATATAATTTCTTCTTTTTCCTGCAGGTACCCAAGAGATAATATTAGTCATTTTATTCCAATGCATTAAAAAAAAATATGAGAGAGATATTATTTAATCGACTTTAAAGCAAAATATTTTTATTTTTTTATATGACAATTCAAGTGAGGAAATCCTTCCGACATCTGCCCCCACCAAACCTGCACATCGCCCTTGATGGGCCAACCTGCAATTCAATAGGAAAGCAGTATCAAATTCTTTTAAAAAATATTTCTTGAACTATTTTCTTCAAAATTATATAAAATATGCTCCTAAAGGTAAGTACATTTTCTGATAGTTAAGAAAAACCTTTTAAAATTATGCAAACTTGAATCATAAACCTTTTCGTTCAATGCATGAAATTGAAAACAAGTTTTAGAAAGTCCCATAGAAATCAAGCAGACAGTTGTGGTACTTGCTCTTCTATTAACCCGTTCAAAAGTAATAAATATTTTATATAAATGGTCTATCCCTCACTCCCTAGCCACTTGCCATAAGATGCTTCTAACTAATTCCTCTATAGCATAAATCCGCCTCATATTGCCCGTATAGAATTTCAGAAGTGGTTTCGAGACCACAACTGAAACATGATAACTTTTTTCTTTTCTTTTCTTTCTTTTTATCTTTTTCTTTTTTAATTTTCTTTTTCTCATCGTGCATTAGCCATTAATGTACTACTTGATGTTCTCATTTTTCTCTTTTTTTTTTTGCAACTTTTTTGTTTAAGGGGAAAGGCTTAACCCCTAATCAGAGCAGAGGTTCTAGAGGAATGCTAAAGTGGGAACTAGGATCTCATTAGCTAAATGGTTTGGAAGTTAAGGAAGTCTACCTATATAAAATAAACTTACTTCTACTAAGAATCGCAAGTCAAGTGTTCCTTCTCCTATCCTTATGAAAGCCATAGGGTCTCTAATTCTTATCTTCTATTCATACACATCCCTACTTCAGTTTTAAATTCATTGTTTCATAATTTTAAAAATCTTCCTTTCCTATCAGAAGGTTGTACACATCTACACATGAAATGCATCAATTAAAAACAATTATATTAACAACTAATAAATAAGTAAAGTCTAGAACTCTTTCACCTGATCATTTTTATTCTTCTTCATCATCGTCCTCCAAGAAGTCTTCATCCAATTCAAATGTACTACTTTCTCTTCTTCTAAAGAGCTTGATTCTTTTTCCTGCAATTAAATTTCTTCAAATAGAACCATCAAATTCACGTAATTTCTATGTACCGGTTTCATAAACTGAAACAACAATGTAAGGTCCGAACCAACGTTTAGTTAGTTTCCGACGTGCATCGTATTGAGTATCAAACGTACTATCATATACAAGCACCCAATCACCACTCTCTATTGGTTGCGGTCTTAGTCTATGTTTCTTATCAAAATATATCTTATTTTTCAATCTTGATACTTTTAATTTTTTAATTGCTTCCTTAAGATTTTCATTTCCTTGTTTCAATTGCTTAATTCTAAGTGCTAATAAATCCTCTCTTGAAATATTATCCTTCCAAAGCCTCTTTAGCATCTAACTCACCTCTATCCGCTACTACTTTTTCTATATATCCAAATCTGTATAATACTTCTTCCAAAAGGAATACGCATACATTATAAGTAGTATTGGAGCGAAGCACTCTACCCTCGACATGATTTGTCAAATCCTCTCGTGCAAGAACAATATATCTCATGCCATTATTGCTTTTAGGCATGGTCACAAGGTCAACTACCCACTTGTAATGAATACAAGGTGGATAGGTTGGGTGAAGGGGATCTCTATGCTTGACAGAGGAATGTAACTGACACGTAATACAAGTGCTCACAAATTCTTTAACAGTTACGTACATCCTCGGCCACCAGTAGCTTTCCCTAATCTTTTCATATGTAGCTACAAAGCCTTTATGACCAGCCCAAAGGCTTTCGTGCATCTCTTGCATAACTTGCACTTGAAAAACCTTCAAACCTAGTACTCTTTGAGGGTTTCGAACCTTACCACTAGCATGTCTCCAAAGATATCCATCTTTCAAGAAGAAGTTGAAAGACTTCTTCCTGATGTTCCGGAATTGATAAATTTCTCATATGTATAGGTAGATGTTTCATAGTTTATTAAATTAATATGATTATTTAATGCTTCACTATCATTGTCAAATTTTTCTCTTGAAAGCATATCAGCGACAATGTTATGTTTACCGGCTATATGTATAAAAGCAGGATTAATGAATTTAATAAAGGCTATCCATCGTAGCATAGCTATATCTGGAGAGGAACAATTAGCTATTAAACCTATTAACAGAAGACAATCGGTTTCTACTATTACATTAGCCCCTATAAAGTATTCTTTATCTGTTTTTAAAGCTGTAACTAATCCCCATAATTCTCTCTTAATTTGCGGGTAATTCTTTTGAGTATCATGAAGGATCTTCGCTCCAAAGCGAACTGCATACCTTTGCTCCTCCTCATCATCCTGTCCAATGACCCAGCCTATACCAATAGGACTAGTGTCAATGGTTAGGATTACAGGCTTATTTCCTGTATAGTCAATACGTTTCAAAACAGGAGCATTGATAAGCAATTGCTTTAGACGCCTCATTGTTCTAGAATGCTCATCAGTCCAAAATAATTTCTTTCTTTTTCTCAATAAATCATAAAGCGGATTCCCTACATGAGCAAAGTGAGGGATCCAAATGACATAGAAAACACATGCACCTAGGAATCTCCTTACTTCACTTACATTGCGACATCTCTCAGAAATCCTAGTAATGGCATCAACTTTTGTTGGATAGGGTCTACGACCATAATGGCCACATAAATGCCCAATTATTAGCACTTCATTAACACCAAAAGTTGATTTCTCTAGGGAGAAAGTTAGTCCAACCTCTTCAAATCTTTCAAATATCTTTTCACAATCTGAAATATGGTTAGAAAAAAATTTCTGCAACCAGATGAATCTAAACTTTTATCCTTTTCTTTTTCCACACACCCTTTTATTGGAATATCATCAATAAAAGGCATCGTCACTTTTGGGATAAAGTCATGTAGGACCAGATTCATAGCATTCATCATGTGTGCCACAGAATTCATGGCTCCTTGTGGTAAAGTAGACATACGTACTAAACCCAAAGGAGTCTTCATCGTGGTCACATCTCGACTCTCAATTGCTAATTGAAACTGATCATACCCTGAATACAGGTCTCCCATTGAATAGATGGAGTGACCAGCAAATGCCTCGGCAAACTCATCTACAATGGGACCCGTTCCTACATTCCTAATAGTGACTTTATTCACAGGCTGCAAATCCTGAATAAAGTGTAGCTTCCCACTCTTTTTTGGTACCGTGAACCACCTATTAGAGTATGGTGCTGAGGATGGTTCCAAGATTCTCATGGCAATCTTCTCCTTTAACAGTCTCATTAGCTCAGGTAAATGAGCCTTTGGAGCTGGAATCGGACGAAGATTCCAAGGAATATGCGGTACTGTGAAAATAATCATCGGAGCTACTAACTTTGGGTCTGCACATCCTATCTCATGAGGGAATAAAGAAAAAGCTTTACCATGACGAACAATCATCTTGGAAAACTGCTCTTTTTCAATTTGAGAAAGAAATTCATCACCGAATTTAATAATTTTCTTACTCTCTTCAGTAAATATGTGACCTATCTTAGATCGATCTCTAAGAATAGGATCATTTGGTACTCGACGAAGTATGTCATGACTATCTTTGGGTAATGGTTGAGCTACAGGCTTTATTTTCTTTTCTACAGTTTTGTATTTAGTTTCTATGCTAATTTTATGTTCTAGGATAAATTCACTAATAATCTCATACTCTTGAATAGAGTTAAGAATTATCATATTTGATTCTAAACTTTCATGAGAAACACTTTCTAGCTCTTTTAATAAAGTAGAAGTTTTTGATAATTCAATTATACTCTCAATTTTCTCGTCACTTGAAATTAATCCGGTTTGTCTAAAATATTTTTCTGTTTATTTTCTAAATGTTTTTGTAAGGTTTTCTTTAGTAATATAATGCAAACTAGTTGTAGGAGTACAAATTAGATAATTTTCAAATTTATGTTCATTGATAGGCGAGACATCAAAACAACGTCCACTATTGTCTCGCTCAATAGTGGAGTCTAGCAGAAATTTTGATCATAGTAAGCCCCATATTCTCTTACAATCAGTGGATCATCACAAACATGACTGATCGAGTCAATGGGATTTCTTCTTAAGCTCTTTCTATTTCTAGTGTGGTTTGGACACACTGTCATAACTTGTAAAGAATCCATTCCTGATTTGGATCAAATTCTTGCATACGCTGATCCGTCATTCATTGCTTTTGTTTTCATTCTCATTTCAGCTATAAATGGCCGTCCGAGAATCACTTCGTATGAACAATTATCTTGAACGAAGAAATGAAACTCTTCGTGAACACCACCTATCATTATAGGCACATTGGCACATGCACCTAATAAAATACCATAGCCATTGTCAGCTATTCTCATCTGCCAACAATGCTCTTTATCAATTGGCCATCTAAATTTGTCAAAGAACTTTTTTGAAATCACGTTCATCTCTGACCCCGAGTCAATGAGAGCCAAAGCTAAACAGGAATCCTTCTCATCTCCAATTCTAATATTCATTTCTGGTGTGCCTCGTGCCCAGAAGGTAGAATTGTATTTACTTTCACTCTTTATCATTTCTTCATCTGGTTGTATAGGACCTAGAAAATTTCTATTTACACTACCCGTTGTAAATTCATCATCATCCTCATAGTCACTTTCACTCAATGTAAGTGCATCATTCATAGCTAGGGTTTCGTCTGCCACGTCTTGCATGTCTTCGTCTTGTGGCAAAGGAAAGCGTCTTCTTCTAATAAGTCGAATAAAACTGTCCTTGAACTCCAGTTTCGCAATGGAAAACACTTGCTCAAGTGACATCGTTACTTGACTTTTTAGAAGAATGTCATTTAAAATCTCCCTAGCATCATTTTTCTTTTCGAGCTCAGAAATCATAATAGCACGTGGAGCTCTTCTTCCTTTCTTCTTTCCTTTCCCTTCATTTTGCTTTTGATCCTCTTTATTTTCAGGTTTAGAGGTTTCCTTTTCCACTTTCTTCTGTTCTTCTTGGAGTTCAACATTTTCATCGGTCGGTTTTTTGCCTTCCTTTATCATTTTTCTCTTCTCTTCTTGAGATAAATTTGATTCATCAAACTGAACTTTTTTATCAGCTTTCTTTTCATCTGCTCTCGTTTGCCTCCTAGTTACCCTCCTATCACCTTCTTCTACATCGTCCTGCACATCTTCTCGTCTCCGTTTTTCCTCAACATTAGCAATGTGAGAAAAAACAGAAGATTGATCTACATGAGATTTCCATGCGGTCTTGTACATTATCTCATCTCTAGCTCGTACCAGTGCCTCTATTGAATATGGATTTTGGCGAAGTGTTGAAGAAGGCCTATCCTCGACCGGCTCTAGTCTTGCAGCCGAAGTACTGGCAGTTGCATCTGAGACTGTTAAATTTTCATAAAGCTTTTTCATTCCTCCTTTGCCCCAATTGACGGACAAAGGAAGACGTGACCTAAAATCACATAATCGTCTATCTATTTCCACAACTAATTGATTCGCCTTAGCACTTTTTAATTCTTCACAAGCAAATGCTGCGTGCTCCTAACTATCACACCAAACACAACGCTTCCCGCTAGTCCATCTTTTCTCATTATTTCTTTGAAAGGGTGGCTGTACAGCAAACTGAGGAGCTTGTTGAGAAGCTGGCTGAAAGACTGGTTGAGGTGGAACATACTGAGGCATAACTTGTTGAATAGGCGGTGCTTGCTCTGCACCACTACTGCTAGCCCCTGGATCATTAAAGCTCATGGAGTAAACTTGTTTACTTAAATTAGCAACCTCTTTTGAAAGAGATGCCTGCATGTTCATGACATTTTCCATTTGCTTACATAGAATATCCAGTTGAAATTCTATGGGAGCTTTAGTGGCAGCTGAATTATTCACCGTAGCCATAGTAGCAGGCATTGGCATGTCAACTTGCCTTATAGTAGGAGTTTCTCTAGGCTACGAAGCATTAGGTTTAGCATACAAAATAGTTTGCCTTTGCTTCATTTGAGCAACAGCCTCTATCTCTTTTTTGACCTTCTCCCAGTCATCAGTTAGCCCATACCTTTTTCCTGGCTCCTCTATTCGTCTTTCAATTTCAACCCTATCCTCAAGATTAAGTATCTTAAGAAAATATATAATTACATCAGGGTTTATAGCATTTCTATCATCTTTGGGAAGTTGAGCCAGACGTCTCATAAACTCACCGTGAAGATGAGTTAAAGACTCATTACTCTTAACAGTGTTTAACCACCGCAGAAAACCTTCTCAATTGTGCTGGCTAAAATCCTCGAGGTAGAACATTTTATGAAGTTCCTTTCTAAATTCCTCCCAAGCTTTATCAGCGTGTTCTTGTATAGATTCTAGAATTGAACTAGAAACTACACGTCCAAAGTATTTAACTAGCACATCTTCAGGTAATCCCTGGATTTGCACTTGCTCCTCAAATGCATCCAGGTATTCCGTAATGTTCAATCCAGTAAATTTTCCTTTCTCTTTTAGAATAGCTTGGACTATACGTGTCCCTTGTTTTTCTATCATCATGTTCTTGAACATCTCCTCCATCTTGCGTTCTTGATAACGTTTCGTATGGAGAAGAAGTTCCCTAATAGCTGGATCTAATTGCTCTCTAAATTGTCTAAATCTATCACTAGTTGATAAAGCCAGGGATGGCTTTACCCTAGTCCTAGGCTTGACTAATTCTAATCTTCTTTTCTAAAATATTTTTCATTTCAAAAACCTAAATTTTGACTTATCTCTTATATTTACTCTTTTTTTGAATTTAAGTTTTTTAGAGATTTTAATCTTTTTCAATTTTAAAGGGTTTTTAATAAGGTAATTTTTATAAAATAGTTTTTCTTAATTTAAGTCTTTTACTATTGATTTCTTTAAAATTAATTTCTTTGAAAAATAAAATCATTAAGTATAAGTCAAAAGAAACCTAAATTTAAACTATTTTTATGCTAAAAGCTTTCTTTTTATGCAATGAAAATAAAACAAACAATCTTTCTTTTTCAAAACTTAAAATCTTTTCTTTTTGATGATGCAAAATATAATAGCTTTTCCTAAAATCTGAGATACAGATATTTAAATACTTTAAGTAAAAATTATCTTTCCTAAATAAAAAAGAAAGGTTTTAAATACTCTTTTAATGCAAATATGAAAGTGCTTAAATCCTAAGGCTAATGAAAACAACTTTCTTTTTAAGTGATGTGAGTAAACTAAAAATAAAGAACTTAAAATAAACACCTTACTTGATGATTGTTTTGCTGAAGAGGTTCTAAAGTGAACATTAAACAATCTTAAATACAAACTAAATTGACTGCGAATATCTCTTAATTCTCTTAAATGTTGATGAGGGGGGGTTTGAAGCGACGAAGCTCCACCGATTGGACATCCTTCTTCCACGGTTTTGTCACAGCTTCAATCTTCAATTTTTCTGCATACAAGAAGAAAATAAAATTAGGTTCTTAAATTAAAACTGAAAATACAATGTAAGCCCTAGGCACACTATCGTCACGCTTCACGTCGGGTTCACCAAAGTTGTCGTAGAGGGGTGTGAAGTTAGGCTGATGTTCATCTAAAAGAATCACACTAACGTGACCGTTGTGACTGCACGCAAGGTGCTTCTAAGTATGCTTAAGGCCATCGGTTGTTTTTTCAGTTAAGGAGTGTTAAAAGATATAGGTTTCTAATCTATTCGAGTTTAAATTAAGAACTAATTTCTTAAGACTACGACCCGTAAGGTAGTACGTTTCTATATCTAGCTATAGCTTCTAAGTAAGAAGGTAAAACTAATTCCTCGCTTGTAATTTTATCTTTAACAATGTCAACTTCTTCGTTTTTAATTTGATTTAAATTAGGTTTTCTAACCCAATTAGGTGGGAATAAGTCTTCTTTGTCCTCCGGTTCTGGCAAAACTATAGAAATTAAAGGTAAAATTCAGGAAATAGTACGATCATGCTCTAATGTGTGTAAAGTTTTGTTAACTATTTTATCTTTAATGATTTCAATTTCTATATTTTCGTTATTATTCGAACTATCAATTGAAGACGGAAGAAGTGTTCCTATAATAAAGATTTCTAATTCTTGACTCTTAATATCAGAATTGGTTGTAGATACTAGTTCAGAACTACTTGTAGATCCTAACTCTTTAGACCTACAAAATAAAAAAGAGAAGAACTAATATTGATTTTTAGAGTAAAGGTATGAAGAATCTATTTAAGCCTATACAAATCTTATGTGGAGTGCAAATACAATCTCTTTATAAATAATCCTATACAACTTAATAATTCTAGATGATCATAAAAAACTTCAATCTTCAAATGTTGCAATTTTTGTAAACTTGAAATCTTGTAAGCTTGTATTCTCATAATCTCCTTTGTAATCTCTTCAATGATCCGCAGAATCAATCATTAGGAAAAAAAACATAAGTATGCTTTTAGTAAAGTAAAACACTCATTTGCTATTTTAATATTTAAAACTTAACATAACTTAATTCTATGCTAATACATGTATATAAACTTCTAACTTTCTAACTTTCATGCTTATGTAAATATTTATTTAAATGAAAGTAAACTTATATTTGTTTCCATGCAAATATGCATCATACAATACTTCAACATTTTTCATATATACATGCATATCATCATATATTCATGCATATATATTCAACTAACTTATGCACACATCTATTTCATATAGGCATATGTACATAGTTCACACATGCGCATACACTTATTCATGTCACCTATTTACTTCATATGTGCACATGCACTCATCACCTCCATGCTTTCTTATGCATTTTCATGCTCACAAGCATATAGTTCATACTACATATATGCACTTATGCATATGTACAAAGTTCAAATACTAATAACTGTATATTTCTCTCTCTCTTTCTCACACACACATAACGGTGTACACAACTTCTATATACATCTAACAACAATGTCATATTAAAAATGATAAGCCTGAACTTTCTCAACTCTATTTACTATGAAAACAAGGTCAATGATTGTAGTGCATGAAATGTCCAAAAATGTTTTTAATAAAAAGATGTTCTAAGTAGATTATCGTCATCCTCTATTTGATCAGAGAGACAACATGGCCGCTAGATTCCCATGTTAATCCATGCAGGTTGAATCAATGTCCCATCTGTTTTTGTGGATATATCAAATCGACAACGTGTTTGTAGAGTCATATTTTATAGGTAATCTTTCTCATATAGTATATTAATTCAGATCCATTTATAGCCATATAGTTGTTTATATACTGGGTATATCATACTTTTTATAAAATAGATAGCACATGAACCGTCATCCTTTTATCAAATAAAAAAGCTTTCTACTTCTCAGATGCATAGGCCACAATTATTCATCCTCACTATCAAAACAAAAGCTCTTTCGAAAATACAGGATAAACAGTTGAATGGAATGTGATTTAACATGAAAACTGCATTCCACTCATTCAACTCCATTACATGAATATTTCCTTTATTAGTAAACATTATGCTAACATATAACAATCCTGAACAATGTTGCATAAATTCAGTTGATCAATCATCTTGTACCTGCAATTAAAAATATTTTATGCTTGGATCCCCGAGGCATGTCTCGACTTACATTCTAATAGATGGATTTTTCCTTTTTACAAAAATTGAAGGGGAAGTATATTTTTAACTATGAAATAATCGAGGCTCTATGCAAACGTCAACGCATAGCCCAACAACAATGGAAACAGAGTACCACAAACAACCAGTTCAATCGCTACTACTGAGTATATTCATATGTTTCCAGTAAATAATGACTAGTGTGCAGTATGTGTACTCATACATTCATCTCTTATCACTATTTCAAAACATTTTAAAATACTTGTGTCATGAAAATGAAAGCAAAAACATTTGTCGCTTGAAAATGAAAACACGGTTTGTCGCATGGAAATAAAAATATTTGTCCCTTCAAAATAAACTTCTATCACATGGAAACAAAAACAAGATCATGAGGCACACAGCGCATCATATAGGATCATCGCATGTGATGCAGCGATTATATCGTCAGATTCTTATGCACTAGGAATGTAGAAGCTTACATTGGCTCCTAAAGAAAACACATCCCTAAATAAACAATCAATACCTTCTTCTAATTCAAATTAGGAAATAAACTGACTTACATCCAAAACCTGTATAGTTCATTCAATAAGGCCTTATTATCTCACCATGAAAAGAATATTACATTGAAGATGGACAAGGATCATAGCTTTGTGTTTTCATAGATGTCGCAATCATAGTACTATACGTTCTCTCACTGAAGGCGATGTAAATTTCTAAAGAAAATGCTTCCCTTTAGAAATAAGCATGTTTGCTCTTAAAGAAATGTAATATTAATAACTACCCAGGTTTCTATAAAAACGTTCTGTGTGCAATAGAAACAATCGAGCAGAAAGACTCTGCACTGATGTCCATTTCTTCATCTACAAACAGATGCAACACCAGAGGATTTGCCCTATCAGTCTTCACTATAACATCAAGCATTTATGAGACATAAAGTTTGCACGATGATATTGTAGAGACAAACAATCTTAAGATGCCCAAACTTCAGGTTCGACAACACAAGAAATCGTGAAAAAGGGTCATGTTTTTATGCGATGAAACCTCCGAACAGTCACCGAGCATCATCCTAATGCAACAGTTTCGCTTCTTTTGCCTCATGTGAGTATATAACCTCATCAGCATCTCTCCGAATAGTCACCGAGCATCATCCTAATGCAATAGTTTCGCTTCTTTTGCCTCATGTGAGGATATAACCTCATCAGCATCTCTCCGAATAGTCACCGAGCATCATCCTAATGCAACAGTTTCGCTTCTTTTGCCTCATGTGAGGATATAACCTCATCAACATCTCTCCGAATAGTCACCGAGCATCATCCTAATGCAACAGTTTCGCTTCTTTTGCCTCATGTGAGGATATAACCTCATCAGCATCTCTGTAAACAATCACCGAGCATCATCCTAATGCAACAATTTTGCTTCTCTTGCCTCATGTTAGGATATAACCTCATCAGCATCTCTGTAAACAAGAATCTTACGAATCAGGCCTCAAGAAAAGTAATATTTATTAACGTATACTCCAGGCAATGCGAAATTACGGAGTGAGAGGCAAGGAGGCTTGATGAAGCCTTCTGTAAGGTCTCCATATCTAAAAGATGCCATACTTTCACGCGTCGCGTTGTGCCCTCGACTTCTAGTACATTTTCCTTTCCGTTTTGCTATTATGCATGCTCACTTCCCATTTCTAAAGAACCATGAACGGAAGAGATAAAGAAAAGATATTAAAATTATTTACGAAAAACCACGAACTGAAGAGGTATGAAAAGATATTAGAGATGAAGGGAGAGAAGTGAATAGTGTTCTCTCTCCCTCTCTATCTCTCTCTCTCTGACCTCCGGGGAATGTGGGCCTGCAGGTACGAAGAGGGAGGGGAAATGAAATCTCTCGCTCTCTCTCTCTCTCTCTCTCTCTTTTTCTCACGTACCTGTAGAATCAATCATTAGGAAATTCTTCTCATTATCTTACAATATTTATAGATAAGCATAGTCTTGCAGATATTCATGCGCTCCTAACACTTGGCCACTTTCCAATCTAATCTAATGCATACTATTGGACAAATGTTACATATATAATTTTGGCGCACAACTTACGTGTATGTAAATATATATGTATTTATTTTTTTTATTATATATATAAAATATTTATTAGCTAAATGATTTATGATCTAATAGTTAAATGATTTAAGATATTATCCATTAGTTACCTTTTTAATGATCTTATAAATATTGAAATTAATAAACAACAATGTACATATGATAACTTCTATATATATCAAATAAATCCATTTATTAGTAAATATTTATTAATACCCCTTTTTTTTATGGTTAAAAGGAACTAAAATATCTATTCATAAGGTTTTTGGTCATCTTTAAAACATTATGGTTTTAAATATATTAATTTCTATTTCTTGTTTCTAAAAAAAACTAACATTTCCTAAACCTAGTTACATGCTTATATAGATACAACCAATCACTTTCACATGCTTTAACACTTAAACTTACATGGGTATATACTTAGGTTAAATACTCATACACATATAATGAAAATGCATTGGAACACATGCGTAGGTAGGAAATAATTCAAAAATGCTTAAACATAGGTGTGCACATATTAATATAATAAGTATGCATATGCAAACACATACTTAAAGCATAAACCCTACATTCATATACATATTCATAGGTACATGAACAAATGTATATTCACATAAATATAGATACACAAGCTTATAAACATGAGTTCATATAAATGAACATTTATGAATGCACATGTACAGAATTTGAAAAACATATAATAAAATATAAAATAAATTTTAAGAGTAGGAATCATTTATCCTTTCATTATGCATATAATTTCTTCTTTTTCCTGCAGGTACCCAAGAACTTAATATTAGTCATTTTATTCCAATGCATAAAAAAAAAATGAGAGAGAGATATTATTTAATCGACTTTAAAACAAAATATTTTTATTTTTTTTATATGACGATTCAAGTGAGGAAATCCTTCCGAGAGCGGTCGCCCCAGTGGTATCGTATCGTTGACCGAGCGGTATCGTATCGCGCATGACGGTGGTATCGTATCGCCTGAGATCCTAGTATCGTATCGTGCAAAAATGTGGTATCGTATTGTCCATATTTCTAGTATCATATCGTGAGATTTCGAGTATCGTATCGTGAATTGTTGGTATCGTATCGTCTCGGTGGTATTGTATCGTGCCTATCCTAGTAT
Source organism: Ceratopteris richardii (assembly GCA_020310875.1). Taxonomy (NCBI): domain Eukaryota; kingdom Viridiplantae; phylum Streptophyta; class Polypodiopsida; order Polypodiales; family Pteridaceae; genus Ceratopteris; species Ceratopteris richardii. The sequence continues at coordinate 102,052,099 of CM035413.1, read as the reverse complement.
CGTATCGTGCAAAAAAAGTGGTATCGTATCATCCAATCCTCTAGTATCGTATAGTCCATAGAACCAGTATCGTATCGTGAGAGCTCCAATATCGTATCGTGTAATTTTTGGTATCGTATCGCATGTCTCCTTGGTATCGTATCGTGAGCAATGTGGTATCGTATCGTGTAGTGCTCAAGTATCGTATCGTCCACTAACTTGGTATCATATCGTCTGGATAGCAGTATCGTATCGTGGAAGTTGGTATCGCGATCGTAGTCTCCAAGGTAGTATCATATCGTCTAAAGGTGGTATCGTCTATAGTGGTATCGTGTAAGACAAAGGTATCATATCATGAAAATCTGGTATCGTATCGCCTATCTTGAGGTATTCCCAGAGAGGTCCTGTTTCCCTGTTTTAACCCCCAGAACCCTGAACTGGCATAACTTTCTCATATGAAATCCGTTTGGAGTGATCTTGGGCTTATTAGATAGGGTATTTTGAAGTTGACCCTCAGGTTGGACTGGGAAGCAAGGGGTTCCACAAGATTTTGAGCAATTCAAAGGACAATTTTGGACTTGTAGACAAGGCTTATGAACCTAAGCTCAAGTTGATACGTAGGAAGAGATAGATAAAGTACCAAATCACTTGAAACTAAGGTCAACCACACAACCAAGTCAGGGACTCATAAGTCAGTGGTCAGCACTACGTGCTGAGTTCACAGACGAGTGAGTTAGAAATGTCATTTAACTGGCAGAGACTCTTGGCTTCTGAAGACATGCATAGATCCATACCTAGGGAAGGTCTTATGTCTACAGTGGAAGGGGAATATAGGATGTCTCTTCAATACGTATTCACTAACCTGCAAGGAATACCCATCTACCTCGACGATCTATACAGGTCAGTAGCAAGAATGAGAAACACTACTGAATTAGAAATAGTTCCAAGACTAGTTGTCAAATACGAAGATGGAGTCTAGAGGGACAAGATGGGCCAGATCTATGTAGTAACTGAAAACACTGATCAGATTAACGAAAGAGGAGAGTTAGCTTGGGATCATGCAACTACCCCACAAAACCCATTCGAGACCCAGCAAAGAACAGAAAATGTGGGCTAGGACAAATGAGCCAAGGTAGCATACCCGATAGACCACATGAGCAATTCACCATGCCAAGAATTAACCCGCACGGCCACACTAGCAAGGGAATGGGAAATATGAATAGACCTATAGTTTGGGCAGAACCACCCCAAGGTGTTCCCATCATAATTCGATCCCTAGAGCCAGACAAAAGAGTGAGACCAATCCAATTGGCCAAATGTATGCGAAATCGTTACGATGGCACAAGAGAGCCTTATGGCCACATTGAAGAATTCAAGCAGGTGTTGCGGGCGGAGCAAGTGGATGACTCTTTCATGCAATATGAATCCTTTGGGCTAAGCCTCACGGGAATAGCCTTAGCTTGGTTTCAATCCTTGGATCCAAATTCCTTTGGCAATATCCAACAATTCTTCCAAGAATTTATTTGGGAATTCACTAAGCGAGGAATCAAGCACAATTCATCATCCTTACTACAAAGTTTCAAACAAGCTCCTAATGAAGCAGTAAAAAATGCAGCACGAAGATTTAAGCAATACGTAGACCGATGCCCTGTGATAGAGAGACCTTCTCAACAGATTATGATATCCTTAATTTTAGAAGGTCTAACCAATGGAACATTGAGAATGTTAGTATACGTAAAATGATTGCAAACTTTGAGTGAGTGTCTTCAAGGATGCATAGATTTGGAAGACAACTTAGCTGAGGATCTCAAAATCACAAAAGATCCTACCAAAATAGAGGATACAAGGAGCGACGAGACTTCTAGTTCGAGTTACATGGAGGAAGTGGCAGATTCAGTGGCCAAAGAATTAGGGGTACAAGGACAAAGGAACTACCAGAACTCTTCCTTGAGAGTGCCAATGTTAGGAAGTTGCACACGTTGCGGTGGAGATCATCCATCTCGTGTCTGCACTAGAGAAGAATTAGGTTATCACAACCTTACCCTTATGATAGACAACCAACTCAGGAGCCTAACATGTTCTCTTATAGTGAGCAGAGGTACCCCAACTACGACATTGAAAACTATCCAATGAATAGGCAGCCACAACCGTTTGTACCACCCCAATGTAGACCATACGGGTACCCTCCTAGAGAACAAGGCTTAGAATCTCCTAGGTATAACCTATGTCGAGGACCACGAGGAGCAACGAGACCGCATGAACATGGAGGATATAGCCAACCTCACCCTATACCAGGACAACAACTAGCATACCCACTAGTTCCAACACAAGGGCAAAACATCACAATACAAGTCATTTGTCTTGAGTGTGGCAAAGAACAACTCCTGAGAGATTGTCCCGGACATCCCTCAAGTGCACCAGAGGTTACACTAGTTAATGTGGTAGGCCTAGTAGGGGATTCAAGTTCCAGTAGCGATAATGTGGCTCCTATACATGCAGTTACTAGGGCACAAGCATTACAAAAAGCTAAACTAGTTGAACAATCAGAGCCAAGTGAGTCAGGAGAGCCTAGTAAGAGAAAAACAAGAACATGGAAGGATACTAGAGAGAAGGCCAATCGTAAGTGGACCAAAAAGTTATCTGAACTAGAAGAAAGTTTGAAAGATGCAAAGACAAAAATAGAAGATATTGTCTCTCAAAGCCCCTCGCTTGTCAAAACTCCATCCACACCACCTCATCCCCACCCACCAACCAGTTAAATAAACCACAACCAGGATCCGTCCTTGCAGATCCACCCCAGAACACTTGGACATGATGTTCAAGGCGTACCAAGCTTGACTTCAAGAAGGACCAACACCTGTGAATGTAGACAAGAGCTACCCTAGAGCAGATTTAGAGATTGAACGGAAAAAAATGTCCATAAAAATGGTGGAACTAGCTCAAGCTATGTTTGAGGCCAATCAATCATTCAATCAGACAAATGCTATTACATCGGGTTTGCACTTCCAAGGCTTAATAGACAGATTAGAGCAGTTGGTAAATAAACCTCAAGTTTCTTTACATCCACAGGCTCAACCAACTGTTGAAAGAGAAAGCTCATCACCAAAGAAAGTCTATGTTCCTGACTCCATAGATGAGGGAGAACCTCTTTCAATTCAACAACACACTCAAAAGTTCTTGCGGGAAATATAAGAAGAGAAATGGGCCAAGGAGAAGGATGTTTCCCCTCCTATTCTTGAAATTGATGACCACCATGATCAATTCCCACAAGACATTCCATCTCTTTATGGAGACCAAGTAGAGCAAAAAGAAAAAGAAAGTTCAGGATTTGAATCCAATTCTTTACAAGAGTTGCCACAGTTCACAGGCCCATGGGAATCTAAATCTCTCCAAATCAGAGCTCCCACAATATTGATCTGAAACGAAGACTCGGTGGTTCCAAGAAACACTGAGGTCGTGAAGAACACTAAGGTTCAGTGTCATCTCACCGTAGAAGAGCTGCTCAAAGCAAAACCTGAGCTATAGAATCATGTGAGGAATCAGGTTCCAGAACTTGCTTCCAATATGCCAAAAGCAGACTCTAAGCAAAAAGTTCTAGAGATACCTCTAGACAAAATAGGGGACATGAGCGAAGGTGAGGAAGGTAGTACTTATCTTCCGATCACCTACCAAGGTTACACAACCAAAGCGATCACAGATTGTGGTGCTGGTGTTGCTATTGCAACCATCTCCCTGTGGAAGCAATGGGGTAAACCCGCATTAAGACCAACTAGAATGAAGCTTCAGATGGCTGACAGCCATGTTGAAAGACCTCTAGGATTGCTAGAAGGGATAAATCTAACCACGAGTGGTGTAGAGTTTGAGCACACCTTTGCTATATGTGACTTTGGTAAAACTACTACCTACAAAATGATCTAAGGAAGGCCCTTCCTACAACAACTGCAAGTTGTACAGGATTGGGGAACCAACTCCTTACACTTGCAACGCTTAAGGGTCACAACCAAGGTCAATTTGAAGGACTACACCTTCAGAGATGTACCACTCCTATAGTTGAATTCTATCCACAAGGAGCAAGAAGATTCGATCTCTATGCATTCTAAAAGTTCATCTGAGACATCCTGGATGCATGAAGATACTCATTTGTGGATGTGCAAGGTCGCAAAGGAAGAGGAGAAATGCCTAAAGGCGAGAGAAAAAGGAACTTCTCAAGGAGATAGACCAATTAGAGACCCAGCCTATACACCGGTGATCTTTCTAGATGAGGAATTTGAGCCACATGGTTGGGCAGAAATCTTAGCTACCATGGATTGCAGTGAATGAAGAACAATGGACACCTCATTGTGATGCGGAGGGTTATGATATCTCAGTGTTCATGTGTCATCCCATGCTAGAAGAATATGACCCTAGTGACTTCATAGAAAAAGAAGAGAATGATGACGATCTAGAGTCCATTGTGATGGATAGTTGCTTTATTTCAGAGGAGCACTATTTAGAAGACATAGGAGTATTTACCCAAAAGGAAGAAGAACCTCTCACAACCATTAAAACTGTCAATTCAAAGGATGGAAGTGAAGGAGGTCAAAAGAAAAAGAAAAGACAAGGAGTGAAACAAGAAGAGAAGGAATCATTGTTCGAAGTACCAGAGAATTTCAAGAAATACGAAGTTGAGGACCGAAAAATTTTGGTACGAATTCCTAAGAGAGAGGCCACAACAGGGGAAGAGAAAAGACCAAAAAATTCGTAGTCACCATTGAAGAAAACGAAGAGAAATGTACATACATAGGAGATGACCTAAGTAAAGAAGAGGAAGCAGAGTTGGTAGCTTTATTAAGGGAATATAGGGACGTGTTTGTGTGGCACTATAAAGACTTGAAGGGAGTAGATCCGAAGGTTTGTTCTCATGCGATCCCCATGATAGCAGATGCCAAGCCCACCAAACAAAAGCCCTACACCTATAATGACACCTATGCAGCCAAAATAAAAGAGGAAATCAACAGATTGATTGAAGCCGGATTCATCTATGAGATTGAGCATACTGAATGGGTGTCCCCCGTTGTAGTGGTGCCCAAGAAGAATGGAAAGTTACATGTGTGTATTAACCTTAAAAAAGTTAATGCCGCTATGATTAGAGATGGCTATCCACTTCCAATCACTGATCATTTATTGGAGCGTGTTGCGGGCAAGGAAGTTTATAGCTTCCTTGATGGATTTTCAGGTTACAACCAAGTAGCCATTGCCACAGAAGATCAACACAAAACAGCCTTTGCCACAGAGTGGGGAGTCTTTGCATTTCGTGTGATGCCATTCGGGCTGACTAATGCACCTACAACCTTCCAAAGGCTCATGTGCCATGTCTTCAAAGAGTTCTTGCAAAAAAGCTTAGAAGTATATGTGGACGATTTATCTGCTCATTCCCAAGAAAGGAGATGTCACATTCCTGAGCCTAGACAAATCTTCAACATGTGTAGACAATACCGAGTGTGTCTGAATCCAGAAAAGTGTGTGTTCATGGTACGTCAAGGTAAAATCTTAGGTCATATTGTTTCTAAGAACGGAATATCAACAGATGAGGACAAAGTAAAAGCCATCGCGGAGCTACCGAGGCCAAGGAATGTTAAAGAGGTAGAAGCCTTTATGGGCCATTGTGGATATTACCGTAGGTTTATTCACATGTATGCAATTATAGCTAAGCTTCTTTATGCCTTGTTGACAAAGTTTGAGTGGAACGGCGAATGCAAGAAGTCCTTCAATGAGCTGAAGAAACGCTTGTGCACAGCAGCAATACTAACCACTCTTGATTGGAATAAGCCATTCCATGTACATGTGGATGCATCCAATTATGCAATAGGATGTGTGTTGTCACAACCCACAGGAGAAGGAAATTTAGATTTTCCTATAGCCTATGGTAGTAGGCAATTGAACGCTGCTGAACGAAACTACACCACAACCGAAAGAGAAGGTTTAGGCATGGTATATGCTGTAAAGAAGTTTAGACACTATCTATTGGGCAACAAGTTCAAATTTTTTACTGATCATCAAGCTTTATTATACTTGGTCAATAAACCTTGCAATACAGGATGCCTAGTAAGATGGTTGCTCTTACTAATGGAATATGACTTTGAAGTGGTTGTTAGGCAAGGTAAGACCCACCTCAGAGCGGATCACCTTTCTCGCATCACTTTAGGAGAGCCACCGCAAGGAGTGTCTGATGAATTTCCCGACGCTTATCTGTTCAATCTAGAAGTTGTTCCTAAATGGGCAAATAAGTTGGTACCAGTCCTAACCTTTGGACCCGCAAATAAGAAGGTGAAGACGAACAAGGATGAAATTGTGCGGTCACAAAACTATCAAATATTGGCAGGAAGCATGTATAAACAAGATACAGAAGGTGTTCTAGCTTGTTGTGTTGAGGACGATGAACATTGTCGTTGGTTGCAACAAGCCCATGAAGGATTTCTAGGGAATCACTATTCTAAACAAGGAACATTGCAAAATCTAAAACGTTTAGGAGTGTATTGGCCAAGTATAGACAAAGAAATTCAGGAATGGATCAAGAATTGTCCAGTGTGCCAAAAGAGACCCCCGGTGGAGCATGCGACTCTTTATCACATATCATTAATTCCAGATTGGAGTGCTCCATTGGTAGAATTTATGAGATTAGGAACATTACCTAGCGAGGCTAGTCTAGCAAGAAGACGAAGCATGGAGCAAGAGGCTAAAGAATATGCCTTAGTAGGCGAAAACCTATATCGGAGAGGCAAATATGGTTACCTAAGACTATGCGTTCATGAATCAGACTACTTGAAAGTCTTGGAAACTTCACACAGTAGTGTTGTAGGTGGACACTTTGGGCCTGACAGAGTAATCAAGACCATTCTATTCTCAAGACTTTGGTGGCCCACTCTTCATATGGATGCACATACCTATGTGAAGAAATGTGACACATGCCAACGTGCACAATATCCGATTAGAAAAGATGAGATGCCTTTGAGGCCAATGATGGGAGGCCGTGCATTCTCAAAGTGGGGTATCGACTTTGTAGGACCTATTAACCCCCAGCTAGAAACTCCCATGCCAAATACATTATTGTAGCCAAAGATTACCTTAAAAAGTGGGTAGAAGTCAAAGCCACAACAAAGGATGATGCTCAAACAACGGCTAAGTTCTTATTTGAAAACGTGTTCACCAGATATGGGTTACCAATAGAGTTAGTAAGTGATAGAGGCACACACTTCTTGAATGAAGTCATTGAAAATCTCCTCCAAGAGTTCTTGGTGATACATAAGAAGTCGGCCCCCTATCATCCACAGGCTAACAGACAAGCTGAGAGCACAAACAAGATCCTAGTAATGTATTGACAAAATTAGTAAATAATAAGCATTCTGATTGGGGTAAACAACTTCATCATGCTATTTGGGCTTACCGAGTTGCCTATAAAACTGTACTCAATGTCACCCCATTTCAGATGGTCTTCAGACAGAATGCTCTGCTACCTTTGGACTTCTTGATCCCAACCTTAAAAGTAGCACAAGAGCATGAGTGGAGTGGACACGCGTTATCCTCTAGGATCTTTGATCTAGAACGCTTAGGTGAGACCAGGCTACGAGCTGCTACATACATTTATACTGTAAAGAAAAGGCAAAAGGCGTACTTTGATGCACATATCAAAGATAAAGGATTGAAAGAGGGAGACCTAGTGTTGGTTTATACACTAAAGCAACATGCCCATAAATTGGAAAAAAGAGGATATGGATCCATGATCATTAATAGAATTTCCACTAGCGGCGTAGTTCAATTGGCCATACTAGAAGGTGATATCTTGCCCAACTATATCAGTGGTTGTCAAGTCAAGCTATATCAAGAACCTCTTATAGAGGATATGCTTCAAAGACTCAACACTGCTAAGAAGCGAAAAGAAGAAGAGTTAAGGGTTAGAGAAGAAGCACATGCAGAGGCTAGAGAATGCATTGGGCGAAATAAGTTAAGACGCCCAGGCATAGATATCGATCGTGAGGCCCCAAGATACCACATGGCCATGTGTCAAACATCAAGTGCAATTGCTTCTCAAATAATTGATCGACGTCCTTTTGTGACCATAGCGGTAGGACAAGGGAAGAATGTAAGAACTGTGAGAGCATTGATTGACTCAGGTGCAGCAACTAGTGCAGTTAGACTATCCTACTGCCAAGACTTGCAATTGAGCATAAAGCCCATAGAAGCCTATCTCCTTGGTTTGGGAGGTGTGGAAACCCCTTGTTTGGGTGAGGTGGAACTTCCCATCTACCTTCAAGATGTTCCAATGAAAGTCAAAATGCTAGTATGTCATGATGAGGACATTATATATCCACTTGTCTTGGGTCAAGATTGGATTTACAACCATGCAGTCAACTTGAACCTAAGAAGTCAAATCCTTCAAGTTTGGGCACATGAACACTGTACTACATTAGAATTAGACAATTGCATGCTCACAAATCCAGAGGTCACACATTCTCTTAGTTCTTCCGGAACTAATCTTATAAAGAAAATGTTGTGTGTGTCAGAAACCCTACAAAGCAAAAGGACTCAATTATGGAAGCACATGCTCAAAGGCTAGCAAACCTCTCTTCTTCGACTAATGCAAGCATGACTCGACCAAAGAGGCAAGCAAAAAAGACATCTTCTATTTCGATTGGACAAACAGAATTCAAGAAGAAAGAAGATTAGGGTAGGAAGCAGATTTGGGTACGAAAAGGAGAGCAACCACTAGCTTTTCCACCACCACTTCTATGGAGGCAAGCCCACCACACTAAAAGACAAACCAAGAAACACAGAAAAACTCAATCACAAGGTCTCTGACAAATCTGGGTACCGAAGCAATCGATGAAGGCCGAAGATAATCATGTACAAATTTGGGTGCCTAAGAAATTAGTTGCAGCTCAACAAGAACAATTACACATGTGGGTACCTAAGGCACTCTTACATGCTCAAACACCACTGATCTCCCTCACAAGCAAAATCTCAACAAAGAAGCCAAGGAGAGGCAAGGGTCAGAACCAAGCACAGAGACCAAAAGAAGATCAAATCACCGCTTCCAAACGAGTAGGAAGATGTGCAAAAAGGAAATGGGTTTGGAAGCCCAAAGCACCAGTAGCACCCACAAAACCAAAGAACCAATCATGCCAGATACAAAATTTAAGCAAACACTCAAAGATGAAGAAGTCACAAGTGACGTGTACACAACCACACATAGTTCCACGATGGATCCCTATCAGAAGGAAAGATCAATTATCACTCGAGGATCCAATGGAAGCCTCCAACAAAGGCTACATCAGCATCTGCAAGAAAAATTGAAAGCCTTGATGTGCAACAACCATGTGCCTTTGGCATAACCTTGTCTTTTGCACCATTCAGGTCATGCATTTCCAAAGTATGCATTAATATAGGGCCTCCTTACACGGCCATGCACAGACACAATTGAGAATCCCAGGCACATGATACACATCTGACATATGTAAAATATTTTATTGAAGCTAACACCTTTCTTCTTGTTTTATTCCATTGATTCAAAAAAAAAAAGAGAAAACAAAAAAAAAGAAAAGGAAAGAAAAAGAAACAAAGAGAGCGACATGATAGGAGTGCATGCTTGAACAATCTCTAGTGAGAACCATCAACACGGACATCCATCAACACGAGAGGCAAGCCAGTGGTCAATCATCACGACGAGCATACAACATGAAGAGTGACGATCGATAGAACTCCCACCATGGTAAGAATTGTATGCTTCAACAACAACATAACCATGGTTGATTAGGAAACCTCTTCGTCATCATACCCTTGAGCACCTAGCTCAAGACCCAACTTCTTGCACCATAACTTTTCCAATGCATTTCCCAAGTATGCATGCATAGGGCTATATTACAAGGCCATGCACAAGGCACATATCTTATCCAACCCATGCACTACTGCATTGACCCAACATCCATTATGGGTTACAAGTACTTGACATGAAAATGAGGAAAGTAATCTTTGGAAGAACCAGAGGACATCAAGGGGACAACAACAAGAGCAAGGAAGCAATCCACCATGAGAGTTGCTCATACCCAACATTGACAACCTCTTTCGAGTAGCTCACAATTTTTGAAAGCTCACAAAGACACCATCAAGGGGGTATACAAGGAAGACATACATACAAAGGTAGCAGTGACACAATGAGGAACTAGATAACTGCCCAAGCTACAATTGGAAGATGGACCGCTCTTGTGGATACATGATGGACACTATCTCTCCAAGCACTACACAGAACAACCACTACAACAAGGGTCTGTCAGGGACGACAGACTCTAGAGAGGGGGGAGTGTTGATAGTCAAGGTCACACACAAGCATGGAAGCGCATCAATGAAGAGGACACACAAGAAGGAGCATGTAGGGAGCTCCAAGAAGCACATGTCAAATTTTTAGAAGAAATCCCTATAGAAATAGTGATTTTTATCACTAAAAACCATTGTAAATACCATTTTCCATTTTTGTAACTCCATTTTGTTCAAGCCAAGGAGTCCTTGAGCTTGAAGAGTATTAGAAGTATCATCCTACCAGTTTTCATAATTTTTAGACTCTATTTGAGCCCCCAAATAAGCCTTGGAACCTATTTTTTAACTAGGCCAGACACTAGGTCTGGACATGGCCAAAACTGCTAAAAAAACTATAAAAAGGGCTGGAGACCTCATTTTTGGGGTTAGCTTGTTGTAGATTTCAGCTTTGTAAGAGAGTTCTTTAGTAATTGAAGTCTTTCCATTGTTCCACTCTTTGCTCTTACTTTTTGCGCGTGTGTGTGTATGTGTGTGCATGTTTGTATGCTTTCACTCACTCACTTCTGCACTTCACTTGCTCTTGGTCTTCATACCGGTCCTCACGTCCCCGCGGATTGACATTTATGAGGTGAAGCTCCTCACGTTGGTAATCATCATTGTGCTAGAGTGACAATCCTGCCCAAAGGTTAGCATATGTCCTAGCAAGTGATTTAAATCAGGAGTGAAATGATCAAGTGATAATTCAATAGACAAAATGAATGGCTTATATTTGTCATCACCTCTCAAACCTGTGAGGATTTTCCTTACCAATTTATCCTCCTCAATATCTTCATCAACTGCTCCTAATGCATCTACAATGTCCTTCATTCTTGTTACATAATCTCAGATGGATTGAGAGGCCTTCTTCTTGAATGTGGTAAATTCTTCCCACAAGGATGCCTTCCTAAACTTTGTGGTGTTTTGGAAATGCTCCTCCAAAGCATTCCATATATCACTTGCACTTTCAAGACCTCTAATGTGAGGTAGCAAGTAGTCATTAACTGCCATGTAGATAATGCTCCTGGCTTGATCATCTTTCTTCATCCAAGTCTTCAAATCAGATAATTCCTCCCTAGTTGGAACACTAGGATCTCTGAACTGAGGCTTTTCTTCTTCACTTGTGATATAACTTATCAAGTCTTTGCTCATAAGATGAGCTTCCATCCTCATTGACCATGCTGGATAGTTCTCTCTATCCAACTTCTCTATCTGAAGAGAATCTCCAATCCTTTCTTCACCTGTGTATTGAATTCTTCAAACTTTATGAGTAATAGATGTACCTTTACTTTGAATGATACTCCTTTTGTCTTCCTTGATGTCATATAACCTCCTTCTCTAGCTTTGCTCTCAAGCTTTCACCTTTTGAATCTTCAGATGTTGAATTCTTTATGACTGTAGTAGTCGGGATCCTTCTTTCTTCAATTCTGATGCTTCCTGCTCTGATACCACTGATGGAGAGTGCTAATCTCTAAAAGAACAAGCTACTCTTGAAGTTAGAGCATCTCTTTATCAAGAGTAACTCAAAACATTCACCAATTTTAGAGGATCAATGATCAATTATCACAGTTTTGATCAACTGTGAAGAAAGTGATTCTATAGAACATATCTCTCTCGTTGACTTATCAATTGTGTAAAGTTTTTGATAAAACTATGCACAAGGTGTCACCTATAGTTTGCACACCTCCTCAAAGTTAAATCATCCCAAAAGACTCAGTAGATCTTGAGAAATGGACTTAACAAGTCACCTATGTCTAAAACTGTTCTTCTAAGAAGTTGATTCAGACACCTGTAACTTCTAACACTCGGTTCTCTCAATCTAGAACCCATTTATGCAAATGCTTTTACCCATGGGTAGCTTACCTTCCAAATTAAAGATTGAGTGCTTGCTTGCTCAAAACTTTACACTGTGGAGGGAGAACTCACCAAAACATTAATATTGAATTTTGCGCCTGTTTTAAAAAACAGTGAACACTTCTTCACATATAAATGTTACTACTCATAATTCTCACAACCTCTTTACAATTAAGCTCTCAACCTTTAACCATAGAATCATTAACTATGGAATTAGACATCTACAAAAGGATTCTTGAAATGATCAAGCATAGAAGGAGAATACACAGAAACATCGGGCGCAATTCTTCTTCATTACTAGAGAACTTTTACATCTGGATGAGAGAGCTAATCTTCACACTCTTCAAGAGTCTAATCACATCTAGATCTTCTCAATTATTGTATTCTACACTCTCTCATATTTTCCCGACATTTTTCCTTGTATATATAGGCAAATATTTACAAGCTCCTGACTATACAAAAGTATAAGTGAACTATCTCTGAATTAATGTACATATATGTACACATCTTCATCTTCTGGATATGCACTTCCTTCATGCTTCATAACTTGATCTTTTCTTCAGTCCTTGACTTCAATTCTTCATAAAAAAGATCAATTGTTGATCGCCCTGCAGCAACATTTTAATCCCTAACAATTATGGATCCTTACAATGCCCATGGAAAACTCACGTTTTCCCCTAATGATCTATGCATATGGCAATGTGCACGTTTGTAGGGGTGCCTAGACTCATTTGTGGGTATACGTATGTGTGTATTTATTTGTGCACGTTTTTATACCTGCAAACATGTAAATTTGTACATGTGAACTATTCCTACATGAATGCACGCATGCGTGCGCGCGCACACACACACACACACACACACACACACACACACACATATATATATATATATATATATATATATATATATATATATATATATATATATATATATATATATATATATATATATATATATATATATATATATATATGTGTGTGTGTGTGTATGTATGTATGTATATATATATATATATATATATATATATATATATATATATATATATATATATATATATATATATATATATATATATATATATATATATGTGTGTGTGTGTGTGTGTGTGTGTGTTTGTCTATTTATAGATGCACGTTCTATTGTATGTGTGTGTGTTGGATGTGTTTATTGTGCATTCATCCATGTAAGGGTGCATGTATGTATCAATGTATGTATGTATTCATAAATATATATGTCGATCTATGTATATGTGCATGTATCTATGGATGTTTTTATGTGTATATGCATCAATGGACATTTGTATTTGAGGAATGTACTTGAATATATACATACATGAATTTATGCATATATACATACATGCAGTTATGCATGAGTGCAAGTAATTATGTATATGTGAATCTGTATGCTTTCAAGTATATATGCATCTATTTAGAATAAAAATCTATATGTGTGTAATGTGCATGTGAATATATATGTGAATATGTATGCTTTCAAGTATATATGCATATATTTAGATAAAAATCTATATGTGTGTAATGTGCATGGATGTTTGCATGTATGGATGTAGGTATGAATGCAAATATGAATGTATGGATTTGTATATGTTTTTACCTAAGCATGCATGCACTCATACATATAAATGTGTGGGTGTGGAATGTGCATGCATGTATGTATGAATATGTATGAATGTATCCATAAATAAATAAATATATGTATGTATGTCTGTGTACGTATACATGCATATACATATCTGTATGAATGTATATATTTATGTATGTGAATATGTGGGTACATATGTATGTTTGCATCAATATATGAATGTATGTTTGTGTGTATGTTTGCATATTTGTATGTATGTATGTGTATATGTATGTATGTTTGGATCAATATATGCATGTATGTTTGTGTGCATGTTTGTATATTTGTACGTATGTATGTATCTGTATATGTAAGTCATTATGCATGTATGAATGGAAGTTTGTATGACTGTATGTATGTAATAATAGGTGTACGTAATAGTTTCTGCACGACATGTGTATGTACATATGTATGATGTATGTAGTATGCATGATGTATGTACATGTGTACAATGTACTCATATGTATGTATGAACGAAATAATTTATGTGTTTATGTATGCATATATGTATGTATATGTGAGTGTATATGTAGGTGTATCAGTGTGTATGTATGTTTGTATATGTGGATGTGTATGTAACTACATGTGTGTGTATGTATGTATGGAAATTTGAGGCCTCTTATCGATGAAAGGCTTCAAAAGAAATTAAAATCGATAATCTTGGTCAAATAACAAAGAAATAAAATCTGTAGACTACTGTGGGATTTTTTTTTGAAATTACCAAGAAGGTAAGCAGAGTACATGATTTTTGTTTTTTGAAGTTCCTAAATCTAAAAGTAAGTCAAAGACCTAAGTTGAAAAACTTTGAAAAGAAAAGCTTTGTGCTCATACTTTATGGCCAGTTTTGTGAAGCCAATTGGTGGGCGTGAAGTTAAAGCCATGCATGAGAATTCAGTCCACCATGTCAAAAGATGTAAGGACAAGGCACGTGCAACATTGACGTTTCAGCGTTGAAGTGCATAGAAATTTAAAATTTCCCGTATTTAATGGGAAAGAGATGACTCCTTATCTGTAAGAGATGACTGCTTATCTGTCAGGTACACATCAACGCACGGATCACATGGGAAGAGCTATTTCTATACGGAAATTGGAATGTCTTCATCTTAACTTTTAAGCAAAAAAAAAAGAAGATTATACTTAAAAAAAGGCTAGGCTAGCACATGATGTACGGAGGGCAGCTCCCAACAAAAAGGTTGCATTATATCCTGACATCAGAGTACAAAGTTTTCGTATTTTTTTCTTTTAAGCAAAGAAAAAGAAGATTATATTAATAGAAAGCTAGAACATAATGTATAAAGGGCAGACTCCAATAAAAAGTTACGGTATACCCTGGAATAGTGTAAGGATCAATGATCCTTACACTCATTGTTATGCTGACATCAGAATACAAAGCTTTGCTAGTCGTATTTTTTGAGCAAACAAAAAGAAGATTATATTAATAGAAAGCTCGTACATAATGTACAGAGGTTAGGCCCCCAACAGAAAGTTATAGTATATCATGGAATAGTGTAAGGACCATTGTTATCGTGACATCAGAGTACAAAGCTCTCCAAGTCTTACTCATAGTCAATGGTGGGTAAAATTCTATTCTTTATCTTTTATATATATGTATATATATATATATATATATATATATATATATATATATATATATATATATATATGTATGTATGTATGTATGTGCGTATGTGTATGTATGTAATATATATATATATATATATATATATATATATATATATATATATATATATGTGTGTTATTGTTTTCCTAATGCTTTTACAGGTGCTTCGGCTGTAGAGAGGGAGAGAGAAAAAGAGAGATAGATAGAGAGAGAGAGAGAAGTAGAGAGAGAGAAAGAGAAAAAGAGAGAGAGAGCCCGAATCTCTTTCTACTTCTTCATGCCTGCTTATAGTTTGGAATCAATCTAGGCACCCTCTCCAAGTGTAGCAATCAAAGAGGGAGAGAGAGAGAGAGGAGAGTGCAAGAATCAAATAGGAGAGAAAGCATGATGTCCTTCGTAATCGAGGCAAGTGAAGTATAGAGCATGTTGGCAAGGCATTCCATGGAGGTTCTATTGCATGATCTGGTAGTTATAGACAATAGACTTGCTCACCTTTTGATGTCTCATTTTTTTTTGTGGGTGTTATGGGCTTGGGAGCGAGTGGCCGCATATTCTTCGCTGTGGATTTGGAGTTTCTAGGGCTTCCTCTCAATAACTGCATGCATGTCGAGCAGTTCCTTGTGGCGAGCATAGCTCATCATGGAGAGGAGATATTGTGCATCATCACTACCTCCGATGCACCTTGTGGCAATTTCCAACAATTTTTACAAGAATTGCACAATGCCATTGACCTGCAAATCCTCATCATCAATGTAGCTTCCGAAAGTCACAGACTCGACCTTTTTCTTCCGCAATGATGTCCTTACAGATGATTTCCCTTTCCTGCTTGCCATATTCTCAATCCGTTCTGTTTTTGTAAAACACACGAGAGAACTGGATGATACCGAGGTTGATACTCCTACGGAGCCCTTTGGAGAGGCTTCCAATAGTGCTCCCATGCCTGTTGCAAAGCCTTCTAAGTGATTCAAGGTCAAGAAATGGAATGTAGTGCCGTTTGGCCATGGGATGACTCATGCATAGATCACATCCCCTCTCTTGGCTTTTGCAAACATCGACGTAGTTGATGGAGAGAGAGATAGAGATAGAGATAGAGATAGAGAGAGCGAGAGAGAATGAGAGAGAGTGTGTCATCTTCTCCATCCCCCTCTCTTTTGACTATTGTAGAGTGCAAGAATGTAGAGAGAGAGATGACTACTCCCAGCTATAGAGTTCTGAATAGACGTGTGGAGGTGGAACACAAGGAGAGAGAGAGAGAGAGAGAGAGAGAGAGAGAGAGAGAGAGAGAGAGAGAGAGAGAGAGAGAGAGAGCCCCTAGCTGCTGATCACATGTAGTCACATAGATAGAAGCAAATAAAGTTAGAGGTTACACAAACGACGATGGGTCCACCAAAGAGAGAGAAAAAGAGAGAGAGAGAGAGAGAGAGAGAGAGAGAGAGAGAGCGATTAATGTATACAATAAGCAAGTTATATTGTGGCATATCACTCCCTCTTCTTTCATTGCCTTTATCTACATGATAAATCCCATAGTTGAGATCATTGCCTTTATCTACATGATAAATCCCATAGTTGAGAGAAGAGCAAGGTATTTACTGTCGATAGCTTACATCCATATCCTAGCATACACAGAAGGATAGGCTCTAGATGATTTCATGTTTTCTTTTTCAAAGAAATTTCAATAGATACTCCAATTCTTCTTTTCAACTTTGTCAATGAGCATGTCGGATATGTGTGAGAGAGAGCATGCATGTGAATGTGTATGTGTGCATACATATGAGAGGGTGTGTGCATGCATGTGAGAGTATGTGTGCATGCATTTGAGAGTATGTGTGCATACATGTGAGAGTGTATGTGTGCATACATGTGAGAGTGTGTGTGCATGCATGTGAGAGTTAGAATGTATATGAATACATGTGAGAGTGCATGTGAATGTGTGTAAGTGAGATGCATATGCATATGTGTATGAGAGATGTCTACATGTGCATAAGTGAATGAGTGCATATGCATGTGAGATATGTGAGAAAATGTGCATGAATGCATGTGCATGAATGCATATTTATGAGTAAAGAAGTATGCATATAAGTAAATGAATGTATGAATATGCATGAGCATAAATGAATGCATGTGTTAGTAAGAGAGCATCTATATGCATGTGTATGTAAGAAGTGTACATGCATGTTTGTGAGAAATTATGTATGCATGAATGTGTGTGTGCGTGCAACATGTAAGAAAGATGAATGTATGCATGCAAGTGAATTTTGTGCATGAAGGAAATATTGAACGACAATAGTAATAAAGAAGAGTATATTTTTCTTCTTATAAATAAATTTATGTTTTTTTTCTAATGCTTTTCCAGAGCATTGAAGAGAACCTGGTCTTGATGAGTGTTACGAATGGGAAGGTGGAGAGCAACACAGAAGATGCTGATTGAAGTGTAGTCCCTCAAATCCTTCTATCTAGATTTCTCTAGTGACCGAGATTTAAATCAAATTCGAAGATTATCTTGGAACTTGAGGATCGTCTTAAAAACTCTTACTTAAATTTTCATTATTTGTATAGGATATTTTTGTTATATTAGTTTTCATTTCATCCTTGCAAACATGAATGTTACGACGTCATCTTAATGAACTTGAAGATTGTGTTTAAACTCAGACTTATATTTGCCTAACTTGTATAGCGTTATTTTGGCGTATCAGTTTTCACTTCATCTTTACAAACTTGAGTGTTACATGCATGTAATGAAAAGATGTTTACCATATGCATAAACCTCTAGAATAAATACAAACACTTCATACAGCACTGTTTCTACATCTTAAGTCCTAAAGCATACTTAAAACAACACCCCACCTGCAGCCACATAGTACGACTCATTGAAAAATCAAAATTGATCCACCTATTGGTCTTTATTAATGCCCGAAAATGTATCATGTATTGGTTGCAAAAGGACTATGGAATATTGTGCAACACCTACTTTAGGCAAGCTTTGTTGGATGGCAGAGATGCTCAGGCACATGCTTTGATAGCCTTGTCTATCTAATGTTCCATTATTCCTCACATTCATCCCTACAAAATAGTAAAGGATGCTTGGGATACACAAACTAATTTATACCAAGCAACGAATGAGGCTCGTGTTGCTTACCTCCAAAAACAGTTGGACAGTGAGCACGTGAATGAAGGAGATTCCGTGGATAGTTTTTAGACAAAGATCAAAGACTTGAAGGCGCAATTGATTTCTGCTGATGAACTCTTGCCTGACAGTTCACTTGTGCAGACTATTTTGAATGGTCTTCCAAATTCATATCAGAGTTTTGCTTCTATAGTTTGATTGATGATGAAAGGTGATCCAAATGCCTTAACATTTGTGGATTAATCTCTATTCTATTGCAAGAAGATCAATCTAGGTAGAACAGGTCCATTATGCATGTTGTAGATCAAGCTTTCCTCACTAGTCAAAAGGGAAAAGGTAAATGGAGCTCTTCTTTTGGTAAGCAAAAATCTGCTAATTTTGCACAATCAAAGATGGATAATAGAGATGAGAAGAAAACAGAAAAGAAAAAATTATTTTGCCAATACTGTAAAGGAAATGATCATGTCATAAAGAGTTGCCAAAACTGGCTCCAAAAGAGTAAAAGAAGAAAGAGGCTAGAATGGTTGTTGTAGAGACCTCTACAGCCAAAACAAAGTCTATTAATCTTGTAGAGAATGAAGAATGGGAATTTACTATTGTTTGCAGTTATGACCCATCTTCACATGAATAGGGTATATCTACAGTAGACTCAGATGTTTGGTACTTTGATAGTGGGGCAACCAAACATATTACCCTGTAGTGTAGTTTCTTCACTTCACTTTGGCCTACCCCTATAGGGAATACTATCACATGCACCAACAACTCCTTATATCCTGTTACCGGAGTTGGTAAGATCATTTTTACTACTACTTATGGTAGTTGTTTTACATTATCAGATGCTTTATTTGTGCTAGGGATCAAGAAGAATTTGTTATTACTTTCTGCATTTGTCAAGATAGGCTTGTTCATGAAATTTTTTTATGACAGATGTAGAGTCCATGATCCCTTAAATGGTGACATCATTATTGCTTCTGGCATTTTATGTCATGGGCTATATAAGCTCATAGATAATGCAAAATCTTTGAATGATTCAACTTGTGCAGTTCAAGATTCTTAGGCTATGTCAGATGCAAAGTTTTGGCATGCATGCTTTGGCCATCTAAATTTTGCTAGTTTGCTATGCCCGTAGAAATCTAAAATGGTGTCTTCTTTGCCCAAACTTGAGGCACTTGGTAAGCATGTATGTGAAGTCTGTATTTTGGGCAAAATGCAGCATTCCTCCTGGTTCAGCTTGAGCTACTAAAAAATTGTAGCTTGTTCACAATGACGTTTGTGGTCATATGCACACACCTTCTTTTGGGAACTGACTTTACTTTGTGACTTTCATCGATGATTTTTCCAGGCATGCATGGGTATATCCATCAAAATCAAAGTCAAATGTGTTTATGTGCTTCAAACAATTTATGGTCTTGGCTAAAGATCTATCAACATGTACAATAGGCACCCTCCACTCTAATCGAAGGGTGCAATGGTACCAATCGAATTTATGGAATTTGCAATGGTCGAATGAAGTGGACCAATCGAAGGGTGGCATATGGCACCAATGGTCAACACAACCCAGAGATCTATAAAATATCCTCACTTTACTTGTGCCATTTTTTTGTGATCTACCTTTTGTCTCTTAGTTTTTATATTTTTCTTTCTCCATCTTTCTTCAAGCCCCTTGTATAAGAAACAAGTCATTCCTTGTTGAAGTGTTGTGGTGTGCAAGGTAATTTATGGTTGTCTTTGCTTTTTTAAGTTTTTCACTTATTTTTTTAAAAAATATGAAACTTCCTTTGGAGATGAGCGATTCAAGCGATTAGGTTCATAAAAAAATCTTGGATGCCCCTAATTTGTGGAATCTATCATTTCCCAAGAGTAAGTATATGGTGGTTAGTTTCTCTTTCTTGTTTAAAAGTGGTTTTTTAATTGGTATGAGATGAATTTCATATTCAGCAATTCTTGAAGTTGAAGTTTCACGAGGCACGTGATCAAGTGATATAAGCCATTGGAAAAGCATGGATGGGCCTAATTGTTTGAATCGATATTGTTTGAAACGAATTGTTTAACTTATATTTTCTTTTTCTCACTATTAGAGGCATATTATCTAATAAATGTCATTGAACACACATGAACGCACTTGAGAACTTCCAATATTTGACACAACCGATTGAAGCAATTAAGGTAATCAGAGATTTTTGGATGGGCCTAATTGCTTGAATTGGTCATGTGCATTGAAAACAATTATAAACTTTCATTAGATAGATTATTTGAAAATTGTTATGGAATACACATGAAAGCACTTCAAAGCTTCCAATTGTTCACACGACTGATTCAAGCGATTAGGAGAAGCAGAGATTTTTGGATGGATCTAATCGCTTGAATTGGTTGTCTACATTAAACCATTTTTTATATTTTATTTGATTTTTCTAGGTATTAGAGAAAGGTTATTCAAAAATTGTTATGGAATACAAATGAAAGCACTTCAAAGCTTGAATTATTTGACACAACCAATTCAAATGATAATAGAAAATGAGAGATTTTTGGATGGCCCTAATCGCTTGAATTGTTCATGTCTTGAAGTCTTTGATTTTCTTGATTTTGTAATCTCATATCCATATGTTTTGATCCTCCTCTCATTCCTTTTGTCAATAAGTCATGATGAAGACAAAGAACATTGCTACAAGTCTACATACTTTTGAAGAGCAAGATCATGGGGGACCTACTCTAGAGAGGTAAAGAAATGAGGATCATGCCACAAATACCAAAATTAGGGTGATCCTTAGAGGGCATATACAAAGAAGAGGGTAAAATACCATGTCAAATCATCAAGGGAAATCAGAAGAGATTAGAATTTTGTGGGACTCCTCATTCCAAGACTTCCATTCATAAGGAATGTAAAAGATATCTTTGCCAATATTTTCTCAATGACGATGATAACCTCATTCGTGAATTTCAAATGGAAAACCAAAGCTCTTTATGTGCTTGCAAGAGTCTACAAAAGATTTTGCAATTGACTCTTACTTATGTGTTGCACATCGTCACAAGGTGACACTTATGTCCAAGGACTATGTTGTTGTGTCTAGGTTAAGGTACAAATTTGACAAAGCCATTGTACCTCTTGATATCAATGATCAGAAATTTTTTCATATTCTGAATATTCCTTTAGCAAGAAACCTTAAGCCATCTACAATAAAAATTGAGGAGATCTCTTCTCATGGACATGACAAGAAATGCAGCTGCATCTGGTAAGGAGAAGAGAAAGAAGAATTTTATGTTAGAAGAAGTTGTTATCCTTGAATACATTCAAAGATTGAGGAAAGCAAGCTCAAAGCTTTTAAAGAAAGCAGATGGCTAGGTCAATGTGAATGTTTGAATTCCATGGCAGGAAGATTACTTGTTTGAGATAAGGCTTTAAGACAATAAGATGATGAGAGATTTAAATGTTGAAATCTCACTCTCACCTACTATTTATAGGCATTAATATGTTCATCATTTTTTTTAGTAATTGAAATCCTCGTTGATGCATCTCATCTAGGTTTTATATTGTAGGCTCCTACTTAAGAAATGTGAAGAGATTGTTTCAAGTAAGGTCTTTATCTTGGATTCTCTTATGAATTAGTATGACTTACATTTCTAGGGGTCATTGGAGTTTAATAATAATTGATTTCAATGAAGACCGCTCCAATCACAACATGGAAATAGCAAAGGTCAAGTTTTAGTACATTGTCAATCCACTTTTCTATCACTATTCCCATGTGGTCTGATATTCTTTTAGGCTTTTAATGCTAGCAAGCTTCTAAAGATGCATATTGATAAGAAATATCTAAACATTTGCAAACTGAAGGAAGAGAAAACATTTGGTTATATGCAAATACATGTTCCATTACAAAAAGACTTTATGTCATGTGGTTGGAGAGTAATTGCTAATTCTATGAGGTTCTTAGAGCACATATTTTATAGTCTTGATTTGAATTTATGTGATTATCCCGATGCATGGGTCCTTTTTGTGAGAGAAAGAGAAATTCATAACATCATGAAAGATGTTATCTATCCATATTATCTAGACTCTCCTCTATAATCTCCACCACTAGCAGATAAGAAGACTCAAGATAAGAAGAAAGGACCTCTTGTTCATTCTCCATTAAAGTATGTACTAAAGAAAAAGCACAAAGGTGAAGGCTCCAAAAAGGGAAAGCATAAAAAGAAATAGTAGATGAAGATTTTTCCATATCTATGATTACCTCTGGATAGTAAGCCCATGTATTTCCAACATATGATGGAAGATATTTACTTGATCTCTTTTGTTGTTCAATACTAATTTCGTATAGAAAGGAACCCTTCATAGCATTGTATGTATTTATGAATTATGCCATTCTTTCTTTATTTGGAAGATAGTCTTTGTAATTAATTTTTCAACATAGAAATCAGCGTTTCAACTTCTAAAATGTTGGTGGTCTTCCTTCTCAAATAGAGGAAGGATTTGTGGTATGCCTACTATTTATGAGATCAATTAATAGAATAAGTGGTTTACCATTTATTTATTCCCTTCAATGCTATATCTTGATATTTATCTCTAAAATGTAGTCTTGGGCTTGTGCAACAAATATTCAGAGAAGAAAAACCCATGATTGATTTAAGCAAAGAGAACAATCAAGGAACTTTGGATGGCCCTATTTGCTCAAAACAATTATGCCTTTTGCTAAAAAGGTCCATAAAGATTATAAAAGGGAGACACAATCAATTCAAACAATTAGGGTAGTGAGAGAACCTTTGATGTCCGTTAGTGCTTGAATTGTTCATGTCCTCCAATGTTTTCCATTTTGTAATAATCCTACCCTTAAATGTGCTATACAACTTGTTAATAACTAACTAATCTTCTGAGAAGAAAAAAACCACAATTGATTCAAGCAAAGAGAACAATAAGGAAACTTTTGATGACCCTATTTGCTTGAATCGATGATGCCTTTTGGTAAATGGTCCATAAAGATTAAAAAAAGACATGACCAATTCAAGTGATTAGGGTAGTCAGAGAACCTTCAATGGCCCTTATCGGTTGAATTGGTTGTGTACTCCAATGTTTTACATTTCTTAATATTCAAATCGTTAAGCGCTATATATAGCTTGTTAATAACTGAAATGGATAGTTTCCTTACACTTATCTTTAGAAGTTATTTTCTCGGAGAAAGTCTTTGAACAACAGAAAATTTCCAATAGTAATGATATAAAGCATAACAATGCTAATATGAATATGAAGAGTTTATACATAACAAAAACGAGACAAAAATATTTAGCACTCAATGTCTTTGTTTATAGGTTTGAACTTGATCACCTTGGGTGGCAAGCAAGCGATGCAAGATAATTTTTTCTCTGATCTAATGTTTACCATTGCACCATTAACTTAGAATTTGAACTATGGTGAAACCTTATCAAGATACTCAAAAGCTCTCTAACATTTTGTAGTTTCCAATTTGTAGTGATAATTATTTTCCTAGGTTAAAATCTAGATGCATGAGTAGTTCTAACTCAAATTTTGGATAGTTCTCCTCTGAATCCAAGGATATTTAGATTCAAATATTTTTTTTGCCTTCTATAGGCATATCCTAAAAAAAGAGATTTTCAAGATGTATTATATGAACTTGAAAGAAAATTTGGACTAATTTTACATAAAATGATGTCACCTAGTTTGACATTCTTTTCTATCCCATTCCCTACCTAAAACATCATTAATCTCTGAAATTGAAACTCCGATTCAACCACATTGTTTTTGTTTTCTATAATAACATGTTTTTAAAACATGCTATAAAAACATGAAGAGTAAAAAGCTATTGAATCTTTATCCTTCAAGAAATTTGGCTTGTTGACATTGCCCTTTGAATGTCATCTTTCATCTTGCACAGAAAACTTGAAACTACTGATTGATCAGGAGACTCCCAATCTAATGAAGAGATGCAAGGAGTAGGCAGATGCATAAGATTTCCATATGCATTCCTCCACGATGGTACCTGATAATCTACAAAATAGAAAAATAATTGAATGCTATTAAAAAATGGAATAGATTTGTCGCATACATAAGTTCTCCATAGTCCTTATGAACAACTTTGAATGTTCTTGTTAAACATTGAACATGTTAC
Organism: Ceratopteris richardii; assembly: GCA_020310875.1. Lineage (NCBI taxonomy): Eukaryota > Viridiplantae > Streptophyta > Polypodiopsida > Polypodiales > Pteridaceae > Ceratopteris > Ceratopteris richardii. The sequence goes on along the minus strand of CM035413.1, from coordinate 102,027,441 downwards.
CTAGAAAGCTCACTCTAATCCATGTGAGTTTTCCCATTTCATGGTCTACTCACTTTTGAGTCACACACTCTTCCATTTTGTAAGTACACTCTTCTTTTCATTTTGCTTGCATACGTGTACTTTGTACATTGTATTAGGGTGTTAAGTGGAGGTCTTGGTGGTGCATCTAGTGGTCAATTTGGTGGTGATACTAGTAGAGCTTGGCGGTATGGCTATCCACTCATTGGGAGAGGTCATTTTTCCATCATTTTTTGCCCTCTTTGGGTTATACATTGTCCATTTTCCTAGCCTCCCACCCTTTTCTTACAGTCTTTTTACCCCCATTTTCCCAAACTCCCATCCTCTTTGTCATTCCATTTTATGATTTTTTTCCATGTTTTTGGTCATGATTTCGGATTCGATAATGTATCTCATATTTTTATACTGTTTATAAACACTTTTTGTGTTATTATGGGTGCGTCCACTTTCTATTGTGTTTCATACAACTGTTGTTTTTATTATTGTAACCCACTTTGCATTCCCTTGTCTCAACATCTACCTACTATAGCATGTTTCTTTCAGTGCTTTTCACCATGTCATCCTCTCAGAGTGCTACTCTCTCCTATCACTCTTCATCCTATTAGTAGTCCTACCTTGTTTTGTGCTTACCTGAGTTTCGATCAATTGCAAGGTCCTCGACATCTTGAAGCACATATTAGCACAAAAGGTTGTACTCTTCCAAGGAGAATCCCGTAACTGAAGTCATGGTTGGCCATTGAGTTGTATGAGTTAGAGAGAGTTTCATAGTCCCAGTAGTAGAGCGGTTGAGGGATTCATCAAAGATTTGGTCAATGATTGGATTCGTTGAGTGAATTCTTTGATGTCTAACTAGGTGGAAAGGAAAGAACAAAGGAGAAATTCAGCAAAATTTGAAATGAAAAGAGTTTCAATCTTGTACCATCTTTAACAATTCCAACCACACTTTTTGTTTCAACAGAAGAACATAGCAAGGAGGAGGTAGAGGTGGATTTTGCAACACAAGAGGAAAACTTGGACAAAATTACAACAACAATAATAGAAACCAAAACATAGGGGACTACAAAAACTACTCAAAGGATCAATCACATCAAGATTCATTACTCTTAGTTAATTTGAGTCATAAAAAAGTTAAAGAATATGAGCATTTATTCTACATAGATTCTGGTTGTCAAAATCATGTTGCATGAAATGCTACTCTTATATAAGAATTAAAGAAACCCAAGCATAAACATGAAGTAGAAACTTGGAATGATACCAAACACAAAGAGAAAAGGATTGGCAATGTCAGAGCTCCCAATGGTAGGACAAACATTATGAGTAAGGTTCTCTATGTACCCAATATCACTAAAAACCTTATAAGTATAGGTGAAATAGTTGAAAAAGATTTAGAGGTTAGGTTAACCCAACATGGAGCTTATGCAAAAGATCCATGTCAAGGCTTCAAGTAGCTAATCAAAGGTGAGAAGCATGGTAGACCCTTCACTTTTGAAGTGGGAGAAACTAGGAATATAGTTGTGTAGAGCCCTAGCCGGTTGAAACTAAAGGTACAAGGTATTTTTCCTCTTAAGGTTCAAAGGTTGAATCTAAATCTTAAGGTGAAAAAGAAAAAGAATTAAAAGGAAAAGTGAAGGTGGAAGGCCGCGTACGAAAAGGTGGAAATAGGCCGCCCAATCAAAATTTTATTTTAAAAGTCACTCTTGTTCTAAAGACACTACAAGACAAAGTAGCGAATCGTTGAGGACCAGTTCAAAAAGACAATCTTGGGACATTGAAAGGACACCAAGATTGTATTGCAGTTAGAATGCGCGAACCGACGGACTCAAAAACAAAAGGAAGGACAAAGGCTATGGGGACACATTGAGAATTGAGAGCAAGAGAGAGCTTTAGAGGAGCAAGAAAGGAAGCAAGAAGAGCCTCCAGTGTGCGACGACATTCAAGAGTGCAAGAGGTGCCAAGAGGAAAGTGTGCAGAGAAGAGAGAAGGCGGGCTGGATTCCAAGAGTTCCAAGGACTATTGCGTGCTGCGCAGTGATACCAATTCCTTAGCTTGGCGGAAGCTTAGTGCAAGGTGTGCACAAGGGAAGCGGGAAGCAAGTGAAGGATTGGTGCACGAGAGGCCGCCGCTAGAGGACTTGAGATAATTGGTCTTCAGTAATTGATACTCTCTGAAGTGGTATTTAGTCATTGATTGGACTGTGTGCAGTCATTGTAATTGATGCAGGATAATTAATGTTCAAGGTTTCCAAGAGTATTCCTTTGCAGAAGTTCTCACTATTATTCCATTTTCATCATCTCTTTTTTCTCCTACAAACCCTCAAACTCCTTCTTGTCCCCGAATCCCCAACAAATTTGGCACGCACGGTGGGACTTCCAAGGAGCTTTGAGCATAGGAGACTATATATTGCCATTGGAGGACAACATTCCAGTGTCGACAACATTGCTCCAGTGGGCCAAAAGGTACATCCTTTTATCAAGTGTCTCATTTTTAGTGGACTATGAATAGCTCATGACCGCGACCCGGTCACAAACCTTGAGAATCAAGTGCAAGCAGACAAGAAGAAAGACGAACCGAAGATCATCAAGTCCACTTTCATCGACTTCATCGGTAGGAAGCATGGCAGGGCAGGTGGACCTAGAAATCTTGCTCTCCAGGTTAAACATAAAATTCCCCTCCTTCAGAGGTTTAGCCCATGAGGACCCAGATGAGCACATTCGACGATTTCTTTCATTATGTAAGACTAGGGGACTAATGGGTAGGGAAGATGCTTTCTTGATACTCTTCCCCGCCACATTGGAAGGTCTGGCAGACAAGTGGTTCAGTCAGTTTGCCGAAAATCACTTTACCTCTTGGGATATGATGAAAGAGGCCTTTAAGAATCAATTTCAGCATGGCAACACGACTGAAATCATTATAGAAGAATTGGAAAACTTGAAGTTGGGTCCAGGAGAGAAGTTCCCCGAATTCGTGACCAGGGCAAAAGCATTAATGGCCAAATTACCGGATCCACCACACGACTTCTTTGTCAAGAAGTGGTTAGCCAAACCTTTACCTGTGGTCACCCAATGCAAAATAAAAGAGTTGGTGCTACCTACGGCCTCTGTTGAGGAATTCATCAACACGGCCACCCGCTTGGAACAAATAAGGCACCAGTATGGTACAACGTCTTCCCAACTATCATATGGTACAGAACTGGAGGACCCAGTGAGCCAGTTAAGAAGGGAATTGGAAGGCTTGAAGAGGAATAAGCCCTATACAGAGGAGGAGACTACTGTAGCTCAGCTGAGAAGAGAGATCGAAGCCCTCAAGCTCCAAAAGGAAGAGGAAGCCCAAGCAGAGGAACTAGCTCAGCTGAGGCAGGAGTTGCAAGAACTAAAAGGAGGCGGCATTAAGAACGGACTATGGTGCTCCATGTGCAGTAAGCAAGGACATATAGTAAGTGAATGTCCTTTGCTAAATGTGACTTGTCAATTATGCAGGAAGATTGGGCATGAGGCCCATGAATGCCAATCAAGGGGGGTACCGACAACGACATACTGGACACAAGGCGGGCTTCTGCCACCAGCAAATGTAATGGCAGCAGCAACAAACCAATGTAATAACTATAATCCTAGACCAAGAACTAACCTTGCAAATGGGCCTAGAAGGCCAATTATTTGCTTCAGATGTGGAGAATGTGGGCACTACCAATCTAGATGCACCCTGCCGGAAAATGCACCCCCTTGCAGAAATTGTCCAGAGGCCAGAGATCATTATACAAACTGTTGTCCTAAGAATCAAGCATCTACTTCCGGACCCCATCTCCAAATGATCTCTGTATTCAAGGAGGAGATATTGCCTCAGGTAAATGAACCCTCACCATCCACTAGAGTGGTACAATTAGAAGAACTCGAATCTTTTGCAGTACAGACAAGAAGCAAGGGAACAGCAAAAGTGGTAGAAAATCAAGAATTGACAATTAAGGAGTTGAACAAAGACAGAGTTGCAATGGAAGACAAAGATACTACAGGTGCAGACACAAACCACAAGGAATGTCTCACAGGCACCGGAGATGCCATTGGGCATGCCTTCAAGAGGGCTCAAGAAGAGTTTAGCAAAGCAAATGAAGCTCACTTCCTTAAAGAATCAGAGGCTTCAAAGCTACTCAAGTCTATTAAGAAGGAGGTTAGTATTCTTGATTTAATAAAGATGGATGGGAAATTCAGGTCAGAATTATTGCAGATAATTGATGAAGCTTCTACGACAAGCTTAGTGGCTAAGACTGCTATCTTACATCAAGGGATAATTAGGGGGGAAGCACCCCTTACAGATTATAAAAGCCCTCGGCTTACAATATCAATCAAGGGCCATGAATTTCAAGGTGTTATTGTAGATGGTGGTTCTGGCATTAATTTGATGCCTGAACATACCATGAAAAGGATTGGACTCCACCCTTCAAGACCTGCAAATTTCACGGTCACTTTGGCAGATCAGAGCAAAGTAAGGCCCTTAGGGGTAATCCCAAAAGTTCCACTTGAAGTACAAGGTAATCTATTTATCCTGGATTTTGTGGTTTTAAGATTGCCCCAGGTTGAAGGAGGATTTCCTCTCTTAATTGGAAGACCTTGGCTGAGGCATGCCAGTGTCATTCATGATTGGGGTAAGGACACCATGTGGGTACAAAAGAAAGGGCAGGAGCTGACACAAATTCATTTAGAAGAAGGCCCAGACAATCAAGGAAACACTAGTATGATGCAAACAGTGAGCATTTGCATGGAAACAGAAGCGGAGGATCAACCCCAAATAGATTTTGAGGAAGAAGAGGATATTTTAAGTTGGCTTCATGCCGGCAACTCTTCTTCTTGTTTTGGAATTTTTCTTGATAATCCTGGTACATTTGGAGGCTATGATGAAGACAAAGGAAAGGTCCAGGTTGATGGATTGGGAGAGCCCATCACTGACCACAGAAGGGGCAGGAAGATACCCCTCAAATACAAATTGGAGGAGGATGTGTCAGCATCAGATAACGAAGTTTCCCAAGCTAAAAGCAAGGTAAAAAATTCTGAGGTTGAATGTTCTTTCCCAATTCAAGAAATCCCTGCAGGATGGATGCAGGACAAGGAGGAAAACATCGAAGTCCAAAATACACCTGCTTATGAAGCAATGCACGAAAAGTTAGTAGAAGAAGACAAGGAAGCAGATGCACAAGAAGATAATCTGGTAACAAGAAACCCGGTTCAAGAAGTACATTTATGCACCCAAAACAAGAATCAACCAGTTCTAGTGGCCACTTGGTTGTGGAGCCACCCAAAGCTCCTGGAAAAGGTAAAATCATTCTTAACCCAGTATGAAGATGTTTTTGCCTGGCATTATAAGGACTTAGAAGGAGTGCCTGCATCTTATGGAGAGCACAGAATTCCTCTGGTTGAGGGAGCCAGACCCATCAGAGGAAGGAGTTATAGACTCAATCCAAAGTATGCCGAAGCTGTCTATGTGGAAATCCAAAAGATGGAAGATGCAGGAATCATCATTCCTGTGGAACACTCAGAGTGGCTCTCGCCTATGGTTATAGTACCAAAGAAGAATACTAATAAAATCAGAATTTGTGTGGACTTTAGAGCTCTCAACAAGGTAACCATTCCAGACGGGTTCCCTATGCCTTTTGCAGAACAGGTCATTGAAGAAGTGGCGGGACATGCACTATATAGTTTTATGGATGGCTTCAGTGGCTATAATCAAATATCAATACACCCAGAGGATCGTGAAAAGACTGCTTTTATCACACCGTGGGGAACGTATGTGTATGTAAAAATGCCATTTGGGCTAAGAAATGCTCCAGCCACATTTAACAGAACGGTCAATCTCATTTTTGGGCCCTTATTGCTGGAATCACTTAGAATCTTCATGGATGATTTCTCTTCATTTTCAGGATCTCACAAAGAAACTCATCTAGATTGTTTGGACCAGCACCTGAGACAGCTGCAGAATATTTTCCAAAGATGCAGAGAAACCAAGTTAAAGCTCAATCCAAATAAATGTCACTTCCTTGTGACAGAAGGAACCCTCTTAGGACATGTGGTATCCGCTAAAGGTATGGCCCCAGATCCTGACAAAATTCTCTCTATATTAAAGTTACCTAAACTCAAAACTCCTAAAGAGACCCAGAGTTTTTTGGGGCATACCGGTTATCATAGAAGGTTTATAAAAATGTATGCAGAGATAGCTAGACCTCTGACTAGACTCACAGGTAAAGAAGTACCTTTCAAATGGGAAGAAGAGGAGGAAAAAGCATATCAGACATTAAGGTCACGGCTCGTGTGTGCTCCTATCTTGGTCACCCCGCAGTGGTCAAAAATCTTTCATATACATGTCGATGCCAGTGCATATGCAGTAGGAGCAGTTCTAACTCAACCCAGTGAAGAATTTAAAATGGACAGGCCAATTCAATATGCCAGTAGAATCTTGACCAAGGCTGAAAGAAATTACAGTACTACCGAAAGGGAAGCACTAGCAATGGTCTTTGCAGTTCAAAAATTCCGCCATTACTTATTGGGGGTAAAATTTATTATTATATCAGACCACCAACCTCTCAAGTACTTACTCAACAAACCACATGCTACTGGTAGAATATGGAGGTGGTTACTGTTATTCCAAGAGTTCGATTTCTCGGTAATCCATAAGCCAGGAAGAGAAAATGTGATGGCAGATCACTTATCCAGAATCAATAGGAAGGATCAAACCAGTGGTATCAATGATGATTTCCCTGATGCACACTTGTTTGCTATACAACCTAAAGGATGGTATGATGATATCAAGCAGTTCATTAATACTGGATTGTATCCAGAAAGTGCTAATGCTGTACTAAGAAAGAGGCTACTTATCAAAAGTAGACCATATACTTTCATTGAGGGAAAACTCTACAGACAGGGCAAGGATGACAGGATGAGGAAATGCTTAGAGGAAGATGAAGTGAGGGAAATACTGCAATTTGCACATGAAGGAACAGGTGGTGGGCACCTTCCAGGGCATATCATGAGCCAGAGAATATTAGATGCTGGTCTATGGTGGCCTACACTCTTTAGGGATGCAGATAATTGGAGAAAAACATGTGATGTGTGCCAGAGGTGTGGACCTAAACCCACCAAGCAAAGACATCACCCTTTGGTAGTTTCCACTTCTTGGCAGCCCTTTGAGAAGTGGGGATTAGACTTTGTTGGGCCTATATACCCTCCGGCACTTCCAAAAAGGGAAAAGTACTTACTGATAGCCACGGACTACGCAACAAAATGGGCTGAAGCTATTGCATCAACGGATTGCTCTGCACAAACAGTGGCTGACTTTTTGTATTGTAATATCATTTGTAGATTTGGATGCCCGCTGGAAATCTGTACCGATCAGGGTACTCATTTTGTTAACAAAATATTGCAGGAAATTTCCAACAGGTATCGCATTTTACACAGGACTTCTTGTGCATACTACCCACGAGCTAATGGACAAGCCGAGTCAACAAACAAAGTATTAATTTCAATGTTACGAAAAGAATGCATGTTGCAGCCGACCTCTTGGGGACGGGCCTATCTAGGTACATTATGGGCATACAGACTGGCCTATAAAGAGACTGGGTATTCCCCCTTTCAATTAGTTTATGGCTTGGTTCCTATTGAACCATTTGAATTTATCAGAGGCTCTATAAGAACGGAAAGACTAGAGAAAAATGGGATGGAAGTTTCAGCAAGACTGACGGCTTTGCATAAACTGGAAGAATCGAGAATTTTAGCATCCAAATAGTTAGAAAAACTGCAATTACACAGGAAGGAGACTCATGATAAAAATCTATGGCAAAACAATTTGAAGCCTGGAGATTTAGCCCTGCTACACAGACCGCAAATTTCTAATCAAAACAAAGGGAAATGGATCCCTCACTGGGAAGGCCCTTTTCGCATTACGAAGATGCTGCAGTGGGGGGCAGTGCAATTGGAAACACTCGATGGCAACACCCTACCTTTAGTTAACATTTCCAGACTCAAGGCTTATTATCAAGTACCATAACCATTGCATTTTCCTTTATCTTGTTGGTTTTGGATTGTTTTAATAAGTAGTAATAATAAGTTAACAGTAGTAATAATCACATAAAAAGTTGGGCGCGCGTTTTTTTCTTTTTTTTAAGAAAATCAAACGAAAATTTTTGGACGCAAGTTTTCTCTTCCATCAAAAATCAAGAAATTCCTCACTTCATAAATAAAATTCATCACTTGAATGGCTCATAGTTTTGCTAAGTAACTTTCAGTTTTGCCCTTTCCTTTGTTTGTCTCTCGGATGGATGAGATTAACATTGTCATCTCCTCTCTTTTTGATCACCTTTTTATGCTAGTCCGCTCCTTCTTGAGAGGTGCTCCCTCATTCGAACCACCTATATAATATGGCCTCTTTTTTCATTCTTGCTTCACCATCCTCAGGAATTCCGTTCTTATTTTCAGTGCCAAGTTGTGCTAGGGAGGAAAGAAGGAGAGCATTTCACACCCCCTCACCCTCAATCCCCCTCAACAATCTCCACAACCCAACCCCCCGGCGGCAACAACCGATCCCCCCTCTCCCTCCTTCTCCGTTCAACCTCCCCCCTCTTCATCACCCTTCAACACACCCCCCCTCTCAAACCCACGCCCGCCCCCCCCTCCCGCCCCCCCTCGGCGCAACACGCCCCAGCCCCCCCCTCTCCAATACCCTCAACACCCCCCCTCTCAAACCCACGCCCCCCCTCACGACCCCGATCGGCGCAGCACCCCCAGCCCCCCCCCTCCAATACTCTCAATACCCCCCCCCTCTCAAACCCACGCCCGCCCCCCCTCGGCGCAGCACCCCCCAGCCCCCCCCTCTCCAATACCCTCAACACCCCCCCCCTCTCAAACCCACGCCCCCCCTCACGTCCCCGCTCGGCGCAGCACCCCCCAACCCCCCCCTCTCAAACCCACGCCCGCCCCCCCTCGGCGCAGCACCCCCCAGCCCCCCCCTCTACAATACCCTCAACACCCCCCCTCTCAAACCCACGCCCGCCCCCCCTCGGCGCAGCACCCCCAGCCCCCCCCCTCTCCAATACCCTCAACACCCCCCCTCTCAAACCCACGCCCCCCCCTCACGACCCCGCTCGGCGCAGCACCCCCCAACCCCCCCCTCTCAAACCCACGCCCGCCCCCCCCTCCCGCCCCCCCTCGGCGCAGCACCCCCCAGCCCCCCCCTCTCCAATACCCTCAACACCCCCCCCTCTCAAACCCACGCCCCCCCTCACGACCCCGCTCGGCGCAGCACCCCCCAACCCCCCCTCTCCAATACCCTCAACACCCCCCCTCTCAAACCCACGCCCGCCCCCCCCTCGGCGCAGCACCCCCCAGCCCCCCCCCTCTCCAATACCCTCAACACCCCCCCCTCTCAAACCCACGCCCCCCCCTCATGACCCCGCTCGGCGTAGCACCCCCCAACCCCCCCCTCTCAAACCCACGCCCGCCCCCCCTCCCGCCCCCCCTCGGCGCAGCACCCCCCAACCCCCCCTCTCAAACCCACGCCCGCCCCCCCCTCCCGCCCCCCCTCGGCGCAGCACCCCCCAGCCCCCCCCTCTCCAATACTCTCAATACCCCCCCCTCTCAAACCCACGCCCGCCCCCCCTCGGCGCAGCACCCCCCAGCCCCCCCCTCTCCAATACCCTCAACACCCCCCCCTCTCAAACCCACGCCCCCCCTCACGACCCCGCTCGGCGCAGCACCCCCCAACCCCCCCCTCTCAAACCCACGCCCGCCCCCCCTCCCGCCCCCCCTCGGCGCAGCACCCCCCAGCCCCCCCCCTCTCCAATACCCTCAACACCCCCCCCTCTCAAACCCACGCCCCCCCCTCACGACCCCGCTCGGCGCAGCACCCCCCAACCCCCCCCTCTCAAACCCACGCCCGCCCCCCCCTCCCGCCCCCCCTCGGCGCAGCACCCCCCAGCCCCCCCCTCTCCAATACTCTCAATACCCCCCCCTCTCAAACCCACGCCCGCCCCCCTCGGCGCAGCACCCCCCAGCCCCCCCCTCTCCAATACCCTCAACACCCCCCCCTCTCAAACCCACGCTCCCCCTCACGACCCCGCTCGGCGTAGCACCCCCCAAACCCCCCCTCTCAAACCCACGCCGCCCCCCCCTCCCGCCCCCCCTCGGCGCAGCACCCCCCAGCCACCCCTCTCCAATCCTCCACACCCCCCCCTCTCAAACCCACGCCGCCCCCCCCTCCCGCCCCCCCTCGGCGCAGCACCCCCCAGCCCCCCCCTCTCCAATACCCTCAACACCCCCCCTCTCAAACCCACGCCCCCCCCTCACGACCCCGCTCGGCGCAGCACCCCCCAGCCACCCCCTCTCCAATCCTCCACACCCCCCCTCTCAAATCCACGCCCGCCCGCCCCTCCCGCCCCCCCTCGGCGCAGCACCCCCCAGCCCCCCCCTCTCCAATACCCTCAACACCCCCCCTCTCAAACCCACGCCCCCCCTCACGACCCCGCTCGGCGCAGCACCCCCCAGCCACCCCCTCTCCAATCCTCAACACACCCCCCCTCTCAAACCCACGCCCGCCCCCCCTCGGCGCAGCACCCCCCAGCCCCCCCCCCCTCTCCAATCCTCAACACACCCCCCCTCTCAAATCCACGCCCGCCCCCCCTCGGCGCAGCACCCCCCAGCCACCCCCTCTCCAATCCTCAACACCCCCCTCTCAAACCCACGCCCCCCCCTCCCGACCCCGCTCGGCACAGCACCCCCAGCCCCCCCCCTCTCCAATACCCCCCTCACCCAACACCCCCCCTCATCACTACCCCGCGCCCCCCTCCCGACACCGCTCACCCAACCCCCCCCTCCTCACAACCCAGCACAAACCCCTCCCGACTCCATTCACCTCAACGCCCCCCCTCATCAAAACCACCCCTCTCCCTCTCCACCACGCCCGCCCCCCACGCCCGCCCCCCCTCGGCGCAGCACCCCCCAACCCCCCCTCTCAAACCCACGCCCGCCCCCCCCTCCCGCCCCCCCTCGGCGCAGCACCCCCCAGCCCCCCCCTCTCCAATCCTCAACACCCCCTCTCAAACCCACGCCCCCCCCTCCCGACCCCGCTCGGCACAGCACCCCCAGCCCCCCCCCTCTCCAATACTCAACACCCCCCCTCTCAAACCCACGCCCCCCCCCTCCCGACCCCGGCACAGCACCCCCCCCCCCTCTCCAATCCTCAACACACCCCCCCTCTCAAACCCACGCCCCCCCCTCCCGACCCCCCTCACCCAACACCCCCCCTCATCACTACCCCGCGCCCCCCTCCCGACACCGCTCACCCAACCCCCCCCTCCTCACAACCCAGCACAAACCCCTCCCGACTCCATTCACCTCAACACCCCCCCCTCATCAAAACCACCCCTCTCCCTCTCCACCGTACGCCCCCCTCTTCCTCCCAACACCATCCAATCATCACACCCTCTACCCCCCTCCCTCCACTTCAACCTATCGATTCCTCTTCCCCTCTATAGGCTTTCTTCTGCTCCATTTCCTTTCCCCAGTTTCCTCCATGGCGGACCCCGCTCCGGGTGATAGTTCTGCTCCTGCCTCAACAATTGCTTCTGCCCATCCCAATCCCCCTCCTCCTTCATCGGCAGACCCATCTGTTCAAGCGACTCAAACCGCACCGACCCTGGATCTTCCCCTTTATTCCATAGACTCAGATTCCAGCTACCTGTATTCCCCAACTCCCCTCCCGCACCCTCCTTCTCCTTCCCCATCTATATCTCATTCATCCCACCCATCTTCGCCAACCGGGGATTATATGCGCCTGTTTCTCCCACCTGACATAAACCTGCAAATCAGAATGTATCTCTCCATTCCTACCATTGCCCTTCGTCAAATGTTTTCTATTGAGGATCTTCAACAGGCGGGCTTGTGGGGCTTGGCTAATGTTTTCTTCAACCCCGCCAATTTTACCCAGGTTTATGAAGCCATCTGCCTGTTCCCTCATTTTCGAACCGGCACTCTCTTCATCCCAGACATTGCCGCAAGTATTGGGTCTCCCCTAATAGATTTTCGTGCTCCCCCTTTCCTATACTCTGGACTGTCCGCCTCAGCCACTATTGCCTTTTGTAACACACATTTTCAAAGTAATGCTAGGTTTTCGCTCCGCATGACCACCCTTCTCAATGCGTTCATCTTTTTCTTCTTACTACGCAGCCAAACCTCTTCCCTTCCGTGGTCTGATATTCGTATCGCTGATCCGCTCTTTTGCTTTCTCCATAGCCGCCCCTACCCTTACGCACACCTCATTTATAGTTCCTTGATGTTGCGCTCCCGTCGCCTACGCCAGGCTATCTCTAGAGGCTCTCATGCATTTTCCATCTATTCTGCACCCTTCTTATCTTGGCTATATCAGATTCCAGCACATTCTGCACACAATGCTGCTTATCTCCCCTCCCAACCTGGACCTTCCATTGCTCCATCTCCCTCCCCCCCTCTAATCTCTATTGACTCAGCTTCCGCCTCGACACCCACCTCCGCGCCACCTGATGTAACTTCCTGCCCTCCACAATCTTCTTCACCCCTCCCTCCTGCATCTACCACCTCTCCATTCATAACTAACCCCCCTGATGTAACCTCCATCCCTCCCCATTCTTCTCCAACTATCCCTCCTGCCTCTACCACATCTCCGTTCTTAACTCATCCCCCTGATGTGCCCTCCTTCCCTCCCCAATCTTCTTCACCTATCCCGCCTACAGCCACCTCCTCTCCATTCATGACTCCCACCCCTCACGTCCACTCCTTCACTACCCAATCTTCTTCCCCTTTCCCTCCTGTATCTACAAATTCTCCATCCATGCCTACCCCTCCTATTATCCCTAGACCTCCCCTCTCTTCCGATTTCACCCCACTTATTCAAACCCAGCTCAACCCTCAAAACCCCACCTGTATGCCACCCATTCACCCGGATTTCACATCCCCCTCTACCAGTAACCTTCCTGTCAGTCAACATCTCCCTTCCCCCAATCTTTCACTTCCCACTCCATCGACCACTCCAACCCTTCATACTCCGCCGTATATTCCCCCTCCCCCTCCCCCTCCTGCTCCACCGGCCAATCCCACTCCGCCTTTTGACCTACCATCAACACCTTCATTTTTGCAATTACTCCAGGACGCGAGTGTAGTCGCTATCGGCAATGCTCAGGCCTCTCAGATTTCCTTGGATTCGGTTTCCGCAGCAGCTTCGGTTCATCAACAGTATATCTCAACAATAGAAAACATCAATCGCATGGCAACCTCTCAATGGCACTCCTTCAACGAATCAGCCCGATTGCTCAAAGAAGAGCGAGATCATTATCGCGATATGGCCGACTCTGCGATGAAAGCCTTAGAAGATCTTCAGAATCGCTCCAACTTAGGGCTTTGTGCTAATGCTACATGCAGACGTATCCGCAGGGAAAGGGATCACCTTAGACAATGCCTTAGTTCGCTACAGCTTACGATCGAACAAGCTTCTGCTCCTCTGCCCCCCTCTCCCTCAACCTGGGCTGACAATCTCACTCAACCTCCACAATAAATTGACCTCCTCAGTCTAAATAAATTGCTCATCCCATCATAAAACATTGCTCTTAGATTCCAGTATCCCTTTGCCCATAATTACCTCATAATCTTGCTTTCTCTCATTCTTGTCGGGTGCATTATACTTTTTCTTCTCAATAAGATACACATCCTTTATTTTTTTCTTGCCTGCGTCATTCTCATCTCTGTGTCGTTGCAAGTTCTCAGTTGGTATCGCTGTTGTCTCTCCGGGACGGAGAGATCTTTAGGTGGTGGGCATCTGTAGAGCCCTAGCCGGTTGAAACTAAAGGTACAAGGTATTTTTCCTCTTAAGGTTCAAAGGTTGAATCTAAATCTTAAGGTGAAAAAGAAAAAGAATTAAAAGGAAAAGTGAAGGTGGAAGGCCGCGTACGAAAAGGTGGAAATAGGCCGCCCAATCAAAATTTTATTTTAAAAGTCACTCTTGTTCTAAAGACACTACAAGACAAAGTAGCGAATCGTTGAGGACCAGTTCAAAAAGACAATCTTGGGACATTGAAAGGACACCAAGATTGTATTGCAGTTAGAATGCGCGAACCGGCGGACTCAAAAACAAAAGGAAGGACAAAGGCTATGGGGACACATTGAGAATTGAGAGCAAGAGAGAGCTTCAGAGGAGCAAGAAAGGAAGCAAGAAGAGCCTCCAGTGTGCGACGACATTCAAGAGTGCAAGAGGTGCCAAGAGGAAAGTGTGCAGAGAAGAGAGAAGGCGGGCTGGATTCCAAGAGTTCCAAGGACTATTGCGTGCTGCGCAGTGATACCAATTCCTTAGCTTGGCGGAAGCTTAGTGCAAGGTGTGCACAAGGGAAGCGGGAAGCAAGTGAAGGATTGGTGCACGAGAGGCCGCCGCTAGAGGACTTGAGATAATTGGTCTTCAGTAATTGATACTCTCTGAAGTGGTATTTAGTCATTGATTGGACTGTGTGCAGTCATTGTAATTGATGCAGGATAATTAATGTTCAAGGTTTCCAAGAGTATTCCTTTGCAGAAGTTCTCACTATTATTCCATTTTCATCATCTCTTTTTTCTCCTACAAACCCTCAAACTCCTTCTTGTCCCCGAATCCCCAACAAGTTGTATTCAACTTTGGGTCTCAAACTAGCTAGAAGTGCGGCATAAGAGACTATAGGTGTGATGCTTGTGGAATTGGGAAGGCACAAAGGCAACCTTTCAAACACAAACGCTATATTCACAACAATCTCTTGGATCGAGTACACACTGATGTGTGGGCACCAACTCAAGAATCTTCATTATCAGGCTCAAGGTATTGTGTATCGTTTGCTAATTATCATAGTAGATGGAAAATTCTATACTTTGTCAAGAATAAGTGTGACGCAATTGAATGCTTTGAGAGTTATCTTGCACATGTGGAAAATCATAAAGGTACACCATTAAAGAAACTTAGATCTGATGGAGGAGGAGAATACTTCTCCAACAACATTGATGCATACTTTCAAGTTAAAGGCATCAAAAGAGAAACCATTACCAGGTACTCTCCTCAACTAAATGGTATTGCAAAAAGGAGGAACAAAACCCTAACTAGATCAACAAGAACTATGCTTGAAGAGAAGAAGTTCCCACATATTCTTTGGGCCAAAGTTATATCTACTACAATGTATCTTGTGAATAGACTTCAATCCAAATGTCTTGAAGGTGTGACTCCTCATGAAGCTTGGAATGGTGGAAAACCAAGTCTAGGACATTGCAAAGTTTTTGGGTGTTTAGCATATTTACATGGACCTTCACAAATAAGATGGAATTGGATGAAAGGGAAACTAGGCTATATTCATTGGATATCATTCAACTAAAATGGGCTATAGGTTGTTCAATCCATCCAAATATAAATTTACCACAATCAAAGATGTTACATTTGAAAAACATAGATCATGGCATGAAGAGGATAAATAGAAGGTAAACTTACCCTATGATCTTTATTGAGATTTCCATCCATTATGTAGCAAGCATGACATAAAGGTGCAGGAATATAGAAGTGAATCAAATGATGATCAAGATGAGAAGGATAGAGACTACAACCTCAACAAAATTAAGAGGAAAATTCAAGATGCAAGAATGTGGAGAATGCCCTAAATTCACTCTTGGAAGAGCAATAAGGGAGAAAAGACAACCTAATATGTATGGCTATGACTCTACCTTAGTAACCAAACACAGTATCTATTTGGAAAACGACTAAAGTTTAGATGATCCATCAACTTATGAAGAAGCCAAAGGTAATAGTAATCGGGAGAAAGCTATGAAGGAAGAAAGAGAAGTTCTAAAGGAAAAGAATACATGGGATTTAGTTCTAATCTAAACCAATCACAAGGTAATAGGTAGAAGATGGGTCTATAAATTGAAAAGGAACTAAGGTGGATCAATTTGTAGGTACAAACCTAGGTCAGTTGCTAAAGCATGTGCTCAAACTCAGGGCATCGAATATGAAGAAATCTTGTCACCAGTTGCCAATATGACCACCATGAGGATGTTGCTAAGTTTTGAAGGCGCAAGTAATTGGAAGCTACTTCACCTAGATGTGAAGAATTATTTTCTCAATGGGAAATCAATGAAGAGGAATACACGTCACATTCCATAGGATTTGGAAATCCTAAGTATCCTGCTTAAGTATACAAGCTTAAAAAGGCATTGTATGGCTCAAAACAAGCTCTTAGAGCTTGGAACTATAGATTTTTGACCTATCTACAAGATCAAGAATTCAAATATAGCAATTTAGATTCCTCATTAGTGATCAAGGAAGTTAATAATGAAGTTATCTATTCATGTGTGTATGTAGGTCACATAATTATGACAAGTGATAACTTTAATGGAACAAAAAATATCAAAAGGCAGATGCACGAAGAATTCAAGATCACTAACCTTGGAGAACTCACATTCTTCTTAGATATGCAGGTCATCTACACAAATCAAGGTATGTACTTGACCCAAAGAAGGTACATTCAGGATTTACTTTTTAAATTCAAGATGGATGATGCAAAGCAACAGGAACACAAATGGAGATGAATCATAAACATAGTGTCTATAAAGATGTATAGATTGAGGATATAAAAGAATATCAAAATCTTGAGGGTATCTTAATCTATGCTATACATACAAGGGAAGATATTTTATACAGTATTGGACTACTAAGTCAATTCATCCATTCTCCAAAAAAGCCACATATGGATGTAACTAAGGAAGTACTCAAGTACCTTGAAGGAACTATTAATGAATGTATATTCTACTCTTAAACATTTGATTTCGATCTCAAGCTATACTCATATGTAGATTGGGTAGGATCCAAGAAGGATAGGAGAAGTGCAACATGGTTTCTAGCATTTGCAAGATCTAAGCTTGTGTCATGGAGTCCAAGAATTGACCTACACTTGCACTATCCTTGATTGAAGCTCAATATAGAGGATTGACCAAAGCAATTCAAGAAGCTATCTAGTTGAAGGAGTTATATGTGGACTTGGGACTTGTGAGCTACAAAATTCACATATCT
Organism: Ceratopteris richardii; assembly: GCA_020310875.1. NCBI lineage: Eukaryota > Viridiplantae > Streptophyta > Polypodiopsida > Polypodiales > Pteridaceae > Ceratopteris > Ceratopteris richardii. The sequence goes on along the minus strand of CM035413.1, from coordinate 102,010,350 downwards.
GGAGACAACATAAGGCCAATGCATCTAGCATCAAATCTTGTATACCAGGAAAAAATCAAACATATAGAGTTTCATTATGATTTCATTAGAAAGAAGCTTTTGGAAAAAGAAATTGATATTTTGTTTGTACTAATAGAGAAGCAAGTGGCCAATATGATGACTAAAGCTCTAGATGGAGTTAAGAATTGCATATTCAAACCAATTGCAAGGATTCAAATCATCAATGATTGAAGACTCCATCATGCTTTAGCTTGAGTCGGATTTCTTAGAACAACAAGCTCACACCATGCTTGAGAAATATTTATTCTTGACCACAAATAATTTTTTTAAGAGAACCATAGTGATGGTATATCATATTACTTGTTTTGTTCATTCTAAATGTCCATAGGTATTAATGTACTCTAGATATTTATTCTTGTTAAAGGATAAAAATGGAGATAAAAAAGCACGAGATGAATGCTTTGGTAACTCAAATACCCAAAATACTTTTTGAATTTGATTCATTCTTCTCCCAGATTGTAGGAAAAGTAATCACAATCACAACAAACTATCGCATGAGTTATTTGAAAATTGGTTGTAAATAAGTCTTGGAGTCCACAAAAGTCTATATAAAGAATCTAAAGCAATATTAAAACATGTTAGATTAATCTAAAATTATCTCTCATATTCACCTTGCTTGTTCCTTATTTCTCTGCATCATCTTCTCCAAAGTCTGCTAACTTGCAGATGCGATTTCTCACTTTTTAGAGGTCCAATGCTTGTGAATAAGGGTGCATTGGAAAGGTATCAGTGTCAAATGTATGTGTATAATATCTTATAGCATTTAGAATCATAATTTGTGAGTAGAAAATGTTTAACCTCTCGAGGTCATTCTTTGCACACTCCTAAAAAGGTAGGATCACCACGTATTGATGCTAAACTTTAAACTAGAGCATAGCTTGAAAAATTTGATTCTTGTGCATACTAACTACTTAACCGTATAATAGAACATCATCTAAGAGGTTTTTAGCCAATTATAATCAAGAAGGGAGCACTAAGCTTTTGAAGTGGAAGGTTTCACCATAAATATCAAATTTCATGCATTAGCCTATGAATAAAACCATATGTATTGGATCAATTGTTTCTCAATGAGCTTACAAAGTACTTGGTGTGTTTTATTTCATCCACGTGAAGCTTATAAGGTCTATAAGAGTCTCCAATAGTGAAAGGGAAGATCATGTACTAGTTAGCTAGACCAAACTTCTAAATCTTCAACCGTAGATTTCTACTTACCTTCAATTCTCCAAGTACATTAATTTTGAGCATTATGAGTATTTAATTATGCCATTTGGTTTGACTAATGCACCTGCTACTTTCATGGTACTAATGAATGATATTCTATGTCTCTCCATTGAATAATTTTTTTTGGATTTTGTAGATGACTTGCTGGTGTATAGTAGGTTTGTACATGAGCATGAAAATCATTTATGATTGGTATTAAATAAGCTTAAGGAATTTCAATTGTTTGTAAATCTAGATAAAAATTAGTTATTTCTTCTAGAGATAGAGTATTTAGGGCATGTGGTATCAACTGTTGGGGTTCAGATGGATGCCAAGAAGATCTTAGTCATTTTAGCATGGCCTATGCCTCAAGATGAGGGGCAATTACAATCGTTTTTGTGACTTTCTAGTTTCTATCAAAAATTCATTTCATCTTATTTGTGGATAGTAGCACCTATCACCGATCTCCTTCAATGAAAAGTAAGTTTTGCATGGAAGCAAGAGCAACAAGAGAGCTTTGATACTTTAAAGCAAGCTATTTTAAAGGCTCCAATACTCAAAGTGGTAGATTCATAGAAACCATTTGAATTGGAGATAGATGCTAGTGGCATATCCATAGGAGAAGTCTTGTGCCAAGATGGTAGGCCAATAGCTTTTCGAGAAAAAAGTTGAGTAGTGCAAAATGCAATTGTTTAGTGCATGAGAAGGAGTTTTATCTAGTGGTGCATGCTCTTAAAGTCTAGAGACACTATCTTTGTGGTGCATACTTTAAGGTATACAGACATCATCATACACTTATGTATTTTTGTAGATAGCCAGATCTTGAGGTAGATAGGTTCATTGGGTTGAGCTCATGGAGAAGTTTCACATGGAAATCCTATATAGAATAGGCAAGTAGCATGTTGCAACTAATGCATTATCATGGCTAGTGTATGAAAGGAGCTTTACAATTGTAGAAAGTGCATTGCTTCAAGAAATAAATGAAGCACAAGTGGAAGATCCAATTTTTTTATAGGTTAATAGAGCCATCAATAATAACTCTATTATAGGAGATGAGGTAAATCTAGCTTTTTCTTCCGCTCGTAAAGTAAACAAGTCAAGTTTCTATTCCAATTTCTCTATGAAGAATGGAATAGTCAAACTAAAATGAAAGGTTTGCACACTAGATTCTGAAGATCTCTGAAGAAAAGTCTTGCATGATAACCATGACAATCCTTGTGTAGGGTATCTTGGTGTTGACAAGACTATTAAACTTATTAGAATAAATTTTTTGTGGCTTAGATTAGCCATAGATTTCAACACATTTTCAAAAATGCTTTATGTGTCACGTCAATAAGACCAAAAAGATTAAGACATGAGGTCTTTTACATCCTTTAAAAGTTCTAGAGAACAACTAGGATAGTGTACCCATGGATTTCATAGTGGTATTAGCATGGATCCAAAGGAAATGGGATACTATCCTAGTAGTCATAGATAGATTAAAATGGCAGACCTCTTCAGATTGCATGCATTATTGACGTTCATAGTTTTAGCTAGGGATGTTGTATTCATAAAAAACTTTTTGAAGTTTGTATTTGACAAATATAAAGTGTTATTGAAAATGAGTAGTGATGACCATCCATAGATAGATGTTCAAGTCAAGAGGTTCAATTAGATACTAGAGTACATGTTGAGAGCATATGTGTCTGAAAGGAAGATAGATTGGTGTAGTTATTTGCCATTAGTAGATCTTTCTTATAAAAGTAGACCTCATAAAGTGATATGAATATCTCCATTTGAGATGAATTATTGTAGAAGTTCCACTCCTCCTAGTACCATAGGAATGCCAAAGAAATGTCATAATTCTTTTGAAATTTAGAATTAGGTAAGCCAAGATGCAGCAAGCATCTGATAGGGCAAATTTCACAATATGCTAACAAGAAGAGTTCTCCTAGAGTCTTTGAGGAATATGATAGATTTTTTCTTCAAGTGCTAGCTAGGTCTACTTCACTATCCACAAGAAAGTGCACTAGCCTCTCACCAAGGTTTTGTGGACCTTGGAAGATAGTTAAGAAGCTTAGTGATGTTGCTTACTAATTAGAGCTTCCTCTAGGGAGGATAATCTAATAGAAGATATTTTTTCTTTTCCAAAAAAGGATAGCACAAATCATTCTCCAGATAGGATATTAGATCAGAGACATAAATGATTGAGAAATTGTGTCATCTAGGAGTATCTAGTATCATGGAGAGGATTATTGCTGATAGAATCTACTTGGAACTTAGAAGCTTTGGTTCGCAAGTGCTTTCCCTCATTGATCATTGAGAACAATGATCTTTAAAGGGGGGAGAGAGTGTTAGACATTTTTCTCTAGAGACCCTCACATGAGTATCTCGGACAAGGGCTAGACATATCCAAGGTACCTAGCTTGAGGGATATCCTAAGGGATTCAATGGTAATGGGAATTAGTGTTGCACGATGGGCACATGTAGACACTAGATCATTCAAGATCATTGCAAGTCTGAATACAAGGGAATATAAAGGATGGGAGGTGAGTTGTAGACACATTAATGTGCTCTTATTTTCAAGCCTCTAAGAGAGATTTGGTGAAATTCCTAGAATGCTGCTCTCCGTACATGGGTGTATCCTATGAAACAAAAGAATGATATATTTTCTTGCTTCAAAGAATTTTTAGCTATGGCCAAAAATTTTATGGAAACAAGCTCTTGACTCTACCCAGAGGCCATGGCAATGAATACATGATAAATTGATTAAGGATAGAAATCACCAATTTGTGGTCATGTTAGCAACATTTTATCCAAGTTGACTATGTCTTATCAAATCCACCTGAAAAATCAACATACAGACTTGCTTCAATAAATGTACACTCACATTGATCAAGCTTTCAAATTATTGCTTTTAAAATGAATTGCAAGCTTGTCTTTGAATCTTAACCACAACGGGAAATTTAGTTGTTGAGCTTTGAGCATTGATTAGCTCTTTAAAATTCTTGATGATCTCCTTTCTTTCTTTATATATGTGATTGAAATGATCCACCATGTTTCAAAACTCCTCTATCCTTTGCATCCTCTTCTCGTAATCATAGAGATCATTTTCTTCACTATCATCACTAGATAAGAGGAATTCAGTCTTTTGAGCTCAATAATGACAATTTTGTTACTTTTTTTCCCTCAAAAGATACAATTTTCTTTAGTCTTCTCCCTCAAAAGATGCTTTTACTAGGAGTTAAGCACTCTAGATCGTGAGAGTAAGACCTTTCAAAATCATAAGTCATCCAAAGTACTTGTAGAATTCCTAGCCGGCTTGAAACGAGTTTGTGCTAGATTCCTATTGCTTATATAAACATACCATGAGCGAAACAACAATAGCTTAGATAAATGCACAAGCTCAAAGCAGCTGAAAGATTCATTTCAAAGAGGCTAGCCAAAGATAATGTTACAATTTCCAAGAAAGGAATTATTGCAAATTCTTCATGGGTTATCATATAAGTGCAAGATGTCCAATAAGGTTATAATATTTGGAAAGAGTATTACAGTTTCGAAACACGATGTTGATGTTAGTATGACATGATCTTCAAGATCGTGGGACTCGTACAAGGATAAAAAGATATTGGGACTCATAGATTTTTACAATATTTTTCAAAATGATTATAAAATGAAAATCACAAACATAAAGAGAAAAAGAATTTCCCCATTCCTTTATAAGTCTTATAACGATTAATATTCCCTTTAATTTGCCATTCCCTTCTTGTTTGGTAAACGAAAAATCACTCCACTGAGGGAAAGTGATGAGGGAAAGTGAATTGGATTAGGTACTCGAAGAAAGTTCTAAATCTAAGCAGGCTTTTTCCTATCAAGCTTCATTTCACCGATAAAAAATGGGTGTTTTTCTAAAGTTAATGTCAAATGACAAATCGAGATTGTTAATTTATTTGTTGATATGTGTGTGTATATACACACACATATATACACACACACACACACATATATATATATATATATATATATATATATATATATATATATATATATATATATATATATATGTGTGTGTGTGCATATATGTATGTGTGAAAGAGAGAGAGAGAGAGAGAGAGAGTGTGTGTGTGTGTATTGTGCTTGTGTTTCTTCTATGAACATATCAAATTTTGTATTACAAAAATTTTAACTGTCATATGACATTTTGTCTCGGCAGTGAAATTTTACACCCATGGGAGGTAGTGTTCTTCATAATTTTGAGTGTTTTATTTCGATACTTCCTACATGTCTCAAGGATTTCATTCCCCATAAGTGCCTATATCTCACTAACATTAGGAAGAAAATACTATCGAGTGTGACCTAGCAAGATGTATGGTCGGCACCTCGAGTGATTTCGCTCTACATCTTAGGGCAGACGAGATTGTAGATATAGAATCATGCTCTTATCACTCGTCAGAGAAGTAGTTGCAGGTATCATATCTCAAAAAATAGTGACAACAAATGCAGAAATCAACTTGCATGCTTCACTTGAAAAAAGAATATGTTGCTTTTTTTGCTTTACGAAGTTTTTGTAATGCTTATATAGAACTTCAGAAAACATTGAAAATGGTGACATGGAAGATTGTTTCAGTCTTGTACTATGAAAAAATTCCAAAATCTGACCATGAAACGTGAAAGTTTCTAATCTTTCAGACGCTTCTTATCTCATAGAGATAAGGCATAGTTCCTACCATAAAGTGAAGCTCTAAAAAAGAACGAAAATAATGTATCTAGGCTTGCATGTAGATATTTGGTTTGGACTTTCAATATTCCTCTTTAACGAGAAAAGAATAGTTTGCGAGAGTAAAATATTAGTAGCATTATGCTTCATCCAAAGGTACATAAGCATAGGAGACTATCCATTTACAACTCAGAAATATCCTTTATCAACAAGATTCTTATGTTAATCTAATGAGGTTCTTGGGCCCTCTTGCTTTTTCTGCGTCCTATAGCATTTCATCTCAACCTTTTGATGGCATTTAGCCTCCACATCACCCTCCATTTGATGCTTCCTAGAAGCCCTTTGCAAAGCCCTTTGCACGGCCTCAGAAGCTTGAGATCTCTCTTCTTCTTTTTGCTCCAAACTCAGTTCATTGTTTAGAACATCATCCACCCCAATGAAGTTGGAGTATGCCATATAGTCACTGTGATCTTCTGATTGCAACCGAAGAAAAAGCTACTTGATAAAGGTTGGGGTAAAAGAGCTCTTCTTTCCTCTTGAGTTTGGTGGTAAAACTTGGGTAGGAGGTGCCAAGTTCCTTGGGTGCTGTGTACACTATATATTCACAATAATCAAGCATTTAAGTGTTGTTTTTATAAAAAGCATCTTACTTTCATCATAATAGATCAAGTATTTATGAAAAACCAGTCTCTTCGTCACCAAACAATCATATCTTGTGCAATTATTATGATAGAAATTATTGCAATGGAGCTGATTTGCATTGTAAATAAAATTCTTATTACTTTCTCGACCCTCTTTTGCATGTTCTTGCTCTAGATGAAGACATAGAAAAAAATGAGACAAAATGTAGAAAATCATGGTTATTGTTGTGATAGAGGACATAGAAACTATTATCAAAATCATAGCTTGTGGAATCTTGTGCATATCAGGCACAAGATTCCCCATTCCGAGGATCAATCAATAACATCCCACTCAATGGAATAATGGGCACCCCTTTATCTTCTACATTTGGTTTCTTTATACAAAGATGGTTATTGCAAAGTTGAATGAGCTTGCCATATGGGTGGATAGAGGTCATGTTTTCATATAATCGCTTCAATTTTGCGAAAATATTTTCCATCCCTCTAGTTCTTCAATGCCTCTCACATGAATTTCTCCTCCTTTGATGGGAAATGTTCTCATCCAAAAAAACTCTTGTAGTCCTCCATCTATAAAAGTTCAAATGCTTTAAGTGTGGGCACTCTAAGCAATGCCAATACTCTAGAATAGACAAAATAAATTGCCCAAAATAGAAATGACAAAAACTAGTGAAAGATCAGGAATCAACTATAATATTTAAAACTCATGGCATTAACTATATCAGCACATTCAAGTCGCTAATTATGTTGTTCAATATTGCTAGAACTCATGCAAGTAAAGAAAAAATAATTACCTCACGCATATGTCACAAAGGACAAACTTTAACGATGATAATTACAATGGTCACAATTCTAAGGAATAATACTAATAGAAACGAAGTGAACAAAGCAAAATCTGAATTCTAGAAGAGTTTATGAAGAACCAGAGCCCTTCTAAGATAGGAGGAATAAATACAAAGGAAAAATTTGCAAATATTTTTAAGGAGTGGTGGGCAAGCAAAGATGACAAGCCCACTAAAGAGATGTGCAACATTCTTAAAAGGAAACAAAATAGAGAATCGATCCGCTTATTGCTAGACTCAAATGGCAATGTATGCAATATGAAGGAAGAAGATATCTAAATAATTGAGGAACATTTTATGAGACTCTTGGGGATCTCGACTCCCCTCTCCCCTCATAGATGGGACTTCATAGTGGCCATCTCTAGGATATCCTCTCATAGGATCACACACAACCTTTGATCTCGCAAAAAGAAATCATTGAAGTCATTGATGCCCTTTCCTGTGGGAAAAGCCCGAGGCGAGATGGGCTCACTAATGAGTTCTTTAAGTCCTTCAAGTTGGTGATGTCCACCCCTCTTCATTTGGTCTCGCAAGAGGCACTCGATTTTGGTGCACTTTCGACTTGTCTCAATAGTTGCATCATCAAGTTAATCCACAAATTGATATTTGGGAAGGTCTCGACTTCACAAATGATTCAAGACAAGATGTGGTTTTCCTCAAGATTGACTTTGAAAAAGCTTACGATAGACTAGAATGGGATGATATTTTGCAATCACTTAAAGATCTTGCTTGTAGCCAAAAATTCACCAAGATGATCTCGATCCTATTGGGAAACCCGTTGACCCAAATTAATGTTAGTGGCCATCTTTCGACAGCGATCAAATTAAAACGATCAATTAGATAAGGGTGCCCATTGGCTCCTCTTCTCTTTGCCATCGCCATGGAAGGGTTTAGCCAAGTAGTGGAAAACAGGTGGAAGTTGGTAATATCAAAGGCCTCTTGTTGCCCCGTAGCCATGACCAGATCACCATGAGACTTTTTGTCGATGATATGAATGCGTTTGTCCACAATGACTATACCAACTTGGAGACGTTTTGAGGTGGCTAGAGACTTTTTGTGAAGCCTTTGTATCCAAAATCAACCACTCAAACACCACTTTCAAAGCTATTGTTGGGATCCAACCCAAAATTCTCTTTGAACATGGCTGTCAAAACATTCCACCAAGCCAAATTTTCTGGCTTCTTGGGATTCCCTTGGGCTTTGATATATCCTTGGAGCAACGGTGGAATTGGGTCCTGGCTAGAGTCAAAATCAAGCTTAACTATTTGAGAGTTATGCAAATCAATATCATGGGTCGTGTAATGGTTATTAACATGTTCCTCATCTTGTCGACCATTTACTTCCTCTCTTGTTGGCGTCTGAAAGAGCAAGAGCTATCCAAATTGGAAAGTATTTGTAGAAACTTCCTTTGGACAAGGGACCCCAACAGGAGGGGGTGCCTAAAATCAAATGTTCCATCTGCACTAGCCAAAGGGATAGTGGGGGCTGGTAATCTGGACATTGGGTGCATGGCTAACAAATTTGCGGCAAAATCGATGATTAAGGTGTGGTGTAGCAGGGAGACTTCGTGGGCCGATTTGATCTTCAGAAACAAGAATGTGTTGAATTTTGTGGGATTCTCGAATTGGAAGAATCTTGACATTCTAAGCCTTTTCTCGAAAGGCTTGAATCTGGTGTGCTCCTTATGGAAGATTTGGAATAAAGTCAAAAGCTTCATAAGAATCAGTGAAGATTGGAAGTGGGCAGCGGGTATCAAACAGAATGATTGTATCTAGTTTCTGATCCATCACATGAGGAATGTGGAATCTTGGAACATTCAAAGTGCAAACATACTCTAGAATAAGGGCTTCAGAAAATTGAAAGATCTTTGGAAACAAGACACCAATCAATGGATCAACTTCAAGGATATTGACCCTAGTGTCAGCATTATCTATGAAGAATGGAATATTTTACAAAGTAGAAATATTGCCTAGGACTACTCTAAAGTCCTCCTTCTCATGGGACACAACTCATCGTGCCCATTGGGTCTCAAATGGCATAATGGAAATTTCCTAACAAAAATCCTGTATATCAAAGGAAACATTTATTATTAGGTCAACCTCAACAAGAAGTGTTGTCTATCATGGATGCAGCTATGGTGGGATATGAAGTTCATGGCTATCTAGAATCCTCTCATAGAAAACAAAAATTACATCCTCCTATCACAAATTCTTCATCAAGAAATTTGGACCAACCTACTGGATAACAAAATTTGTGGGGCACCTCCCTAGTGCAAGTGCTATTGCCGGTCCATTGAAGATGTTGGTCACATCTTCTTTACTTGTCCCAACTCCAACAGGTTCTGACCAAATTGTCACAAAGAAAATTAGACTTCATAAGCATATCAGCTAGAAACAAGCTATGCTGGGAGAAGCAATTGACTGTTCGATGACTCTCTAAAATCCCATAAGAGGGGAGGTCCTTTGGAAGATCTAGTGGGAAAGATGTGCTTATTCACTTTGGCGACTCCCCCAAAGAGTGATCCATTGAGAAATAATTTTTCCTCCTTGGTAAAAGAATCACCAACTATAAGAAATCCCCCACTTTGAGGCATCATAAAATGCTTCTTCTGATAAAAAACAAGCTTAAACCTAAGTGGGCAGCCCATAAGGGTGATGAGAGTGTGATTAAGCTTCTTTGCCATCTAAATTTGTAAGATCTACCCTTGCTCTGTGGGACTTGGGGGTCCCCTGAGCACTAGTCCCCTTCACTTGTACATTTCTTTTTTTGTTTATTTAATAGAAGTCTGGGAGAGTAGGCTAAGGCTGAACTTCCTTTATATAAAAAAAAATAATACTCATAGAAGTTTCTCAAAACATACTCAAAGGGATAATATGTTTGAAAATTTCTTTTAAAACAAATTACAAGTTAATTCTAAGTAAAATTAGAAATTTGGGGTGCTCATATCAACTACATATTGAGTACCCAATTCATGAGCTTCCATTCCCATGAGCATCTTTTTGCATGCATGTTAGTAGGTGGTTTTTTCTACAGTATGACAAGCCACTAAGGCTTCTTTTTTATAGGTGTTGAGATGGTCAAAGTGTTGGCTTGGCAAAGTTGTGCACAAGTGATGTACAAGTGGCCAAGGAAATAGTTTATTCACAAGGGTCTTGTAGGAAAAGTTAAACGTAGGTCACAAAAAGGTCTTTTTGAAGGGTTTTCAAGATTTTTAATGTGTTATGGAAGTTCCACGTGAACCCTCCCTTATGCGCACATTTTCTAGAAACTAAGGTCCAAAAGTTGAAAAGATGAAGTGAAGATAAGAGGCAAGAGCTTATCAGTGACCACACATTTAAACGTTTTCTTTTCCATAAAGTCATTAGAAGTCAAAATAGAGATTCATTGGTCTTGACATGAGAACGTTCTTGGGAAAAAAAGTAAGGATCAAGATAGAAAAATGTTTGAGAAGTGAGGGTACATATGTAATAGGAATTGAAAAACCATAAAGGAGCATTCTTGGAGATAGACTAAAGGAGCAAGTGCAGACACTACACTAGGAGAGCAAGAGAGACCAAGACATACTCACTTAGACAATGCACAGAGAGATAAATTGCGCAAAGAGAGAGAGAGAGAGGGTGCAAAGAAGGTGACAAAGTATGTAGAGAGACTACATAGAGAGGAACTATAGTGTGAAAAAGTATTATCAAAGAGGTGTTACATGTTGACAATAGAAGTTTAAGCCTTCAACGTTATTGGATGCTTGAAGGACAAGGAGCACACAATGGCAAGCTATAGGAAACCTTATTGAAAGCTTGAAGTTCAAGGATTGCACAAGGGCAAGCTATTGGACAAGGTGAGGGACTAGTGCAAAGGTTAATGTGAAAAGTAGTTGTGGCGTTTTGTGTAAATATTTGTATACTTCTTTGGCTAACTAACTATGCACAAAGAACCCTTGTCTTATTCTAAACAAAGATTGTGTAACCTTTCATGCTAATCAAAATACAAAGGCATTCGATGCAATTTCTTTTTGTTCTTCTTCTCCATTTTTCTCCTACTAATACTAAAGCCCCTTTTAACTAAAGAATTCCCCAAAAGTTTGGCACGCCTGGTGGGACAGGCCAAATTGAGCATAGGAGGATCACAATTACAAAGTGAAGAAAAAGTGAAAAGGTGTCAAAAGTTTGATTGAAGAGGTAACATTTCCTTTCCCTTGGAATTTAGCTTCAGCCTAAGGAATAGGATATGTAGGTCATTATCGTAACGTGATCACAAAACATTAGGAGTTCTTTCAAAACAACAAGAAGAAAAAGTCGTTCCTAGGTAAGCTAGCCGTCTTTCATCCACATCATTAGTAGGAAATATGACAGCTCAAGTAGACTTAGAAACTTTACATGCACGATTCAATATCCAATTTCCTTCATTTTGAGGGTTATCACATGAAGATCCTAACAAGCATGCAATAAATGTTTTAGTGCTATGTAAAATAAGAGGTTGATTGGAAGAGAAGATAAATTTCTTATCCTCTTCCTAGCAACATTGGAAGGTCTAACAAACAAAGGGTTTAGCTAAATTATTGATGGATCACCATTTTGCTATTCGAGGCTTAATCAAGGATGTCTTCAAAGAAGAGTTCCAACAAGAAGATACAATAGAAAACATCATTAAAGAATTAGAGAACTTATGACAAAGTACAAGGGAGACATTTCGTGAATTTGTTACTAGAGCAAACGCACTTATGGCTAAAATACCATATCCTCCTCAGATTTTGTTTGTTAAAATGTGGCTTGCTAAACCACTTCCAATATCCACACAATGCAAGATTAAGAAATTAGTGCTTCTCACAACAACAACTGACAAATTCATTACTACAACAACAAGGTTGGAGAAAATTAGACACCAATATGGAAATGGTTGTTCTAATCTATCATACCCTGTGGAATTTGAAGAGCTAGCTATACGATTGAGGAAAGATCTTAATAAGTGAACATGAAACAAGCCCCACATAGAAGAAGAAAGTATAGTAACTACATGAAATTATCATTATGACCACCACATGCTAGAGAGATGACTCTCCTCCCAAAAAATGCCTCTATAATTAGTTGTCTCTAAGGGATTCCTTGCTTGCATTGGTGGATGCTAACTATCCATGTGTCAGCCATGTAACTACATGTGCACCTAGTGTCCCAATAAACTCGAGTTAACTCAAGTGGATGCTTCTAAAAGGCTCTAGATATCTTTTGGAAAAATACTCTCTCCATGTACCTCATGGGGGTTGAACCCAAAACCTCCTACTTCACACCCTTGAGACTTAACCACTAAGCTAACTGGTTCACTTGTTCAAAAGAGCACATTAACTCTTAGTAAGTTTAGGCTCGAGATCTTTGGTCATACACATAGGTGACCAAACGGTGTTCAATTTTAGATCTGTTTGAACCGCCCCGACCCTTACATCATCAAACTCGTTTTAGAGGTTTTTCAAATCATTGATGAAGCCTCTATATCCACTACCCTTACAGACTATAAGACTCTAGAAATCACTCTCACTATTAGAGGACAACATCTACAAGGAGTTATAGTGAATGGTGGCTCAAGCATTAACTTGATGCCTCAACATAATATGGAAAAACGTGGGCTTCAACCATCAAGACTAGCCAAGGTCACTATGACATTAGCTCACTAGCGCAAAGTAAGACTAATGGGAGTGGTTTCTCAAGTTCCAATTGAGGTAGGAGGTAACATCTTCACTTTGGACTTGATTGTATTAAGACTAGCACAAGTAGATGGAGGTTTTCCTTTGTTGATTGGGAGGCCCTTGCTAAGACATGCTAGTGTTTTACATGATTGGGGCAAGGATAATATGTGGATAAAACATGAAGAAAAAGAGATTAAATAGATATATTTGGAAGAAGAAATAGAAAACAAGAGACCTACCAAGATGATGCAAAAAGTTGGAATTTTTTTGGAACAAGACATGATGAAATTAGAATTGGATTTAGATGCGGAGGAGGATTTTGGCATGGATGTAAGTGGGCAACTCATTTTCTTGCTATTGAAGTTTTCCAAATGACTCAACTAAAGAAATTTATGAAGAAAAAGAGGAGACCATACAAGTTACTAGATTGGGTGAGGAGATCAAAACAGCTTTGCTTTCTGCTGCCAAAATCACAATCTTAGCTCGTTTTGGCCTTTGAATGCATTATCACATTACTTGTGCAAGCTATTTCATCCTTTTGTGCCAAAGACATATACAACTTTCTGTTTGCCAATGTAAGCGTCTTGAAGTATGCTAGAGGTTTAGGAGAACTTGTTGGGTTAGTTCAGTTCAAATTTTTTTAGATACAATCATTTTTTTTTTGCATCAGGGTATTTTAGTCAATGGCCATGGCTGTAAGCAGTGATGTGTTCTGTATGTTTGCTATTAAGGATAAGTTGGACGGTACAAATTACCCATTGTAGGATTATATGATGCGTCATGTATTGGTCCCAAAAGGACTTTGGAGTATTATGCAAGGTGTTGAAAGATGTCCTTTAATACCTGTGAATACAGGTATTGAAGCTAATGCAGATGGCATCGGTGATGGTGATATTCAGGCGATTCCTTTTCGTGCTATGTTTTTAGTGCACCTATTGTAGAGAAACTTCATTGGAATGGCAGAGATGTTCAGGCACATGCATTGATAGCTTTGTCTATCAAATAGGCCATTATTCCTCACATTCACTCTTGTAGAATAGCTAAGGATGCTTGGGATACACTTACCACATTTTACCAGGCTAGGAATGAGGCTCATGTTGCTTACCTCCAAAAACATTTGGAGAGTGAGCACGTAAGTGAAGATGATTCTACGGATAGTTTTTTGACCAAGATCAAGGATTTGAAGGAACAATTGATTTCTGTTGATGAAGTCCTTCTTGACAATTCACTTGTGTGGACTGTTTTGAATGGTCTTCCCGACTCATATCACAATTTCGCTTCTATTCTTCGATTGATGATGAAAGGCAATCCAAATGCCTTAACATTTGAAGAGTTAGTTTCTATTCTGTTGAAGGAAGATCAATCTAGGCAGAATAGGTCTATGATGTGTGTTGCAGATCAAGCTTTCCTGGCCAGTCAGAAGGGCAAAGGAAAATGGAGCTCTTCTACTAGTAAGCAAAAATCTACTAATTCTGCACAATTGAAGAAGGAAGACAAACATGAGAAGAGATCATAAAAGCAGAACTTATTTTTCAAATATTGTAAAGCAAATGATCATGTCATTAAGAGCTGTCGAAAATTAGCTACTAAAGAGGCAAAGAAGAAAGAGGCCAGAATGGTTGTTGCAAAAGCCTCTACACTAAAAACAGAGTCGGCTAATCTTGTGCAGGATGAAGAATGGTCGTTTACTATTGTTTGTAATTTTGATCCATCTCATCATGAGCACTGCATGTCTATGGTAGACTTAGATGTTCAGTACTTTGATAGTAGGGCAACCAAACATATTACCTTGCAACACAATTTCTTCTCTTCACTCAAGCTTTCCCCTACAGAGAATATTGTTACATGCACCAACAACTCCTCTTATCCTGTTATGGGATTTGGTAAGATCATTGTGACTACTACGGATGGTAGTTTTTTTACATTGTCAGATGCTTTATTTTTGACACGGATCAAGAAGAATCTATTATCAATTTTAGCTTTAACCAAGATTGGTTTGGTTGTGAAATGTTTTGATGATAGATGTACACTTCATGATCTGTCAAATGGTGACATGATTATTGCTTCTGGCATTTTATCTCGTGGGCTATATAATCTCATAGATTATGAAAAATCTATGAATGATTTAGCATGCACAATACATGATTTTCAAGCTATGTTAGATGCAAAGCTTTGGCATGCATGCTTTGGTCATCTAAATTTTGCTAATTTGCTATGCCTGTAGAAATCTGAAATGGTGTCCTCTTTGCCCAAACTTGAGGCACCTTGTAAACATGTATGTGAAGGTTGTATTTTGGGCAAATGCAACGTTCCTCCTTTCCAAAAGATGGTTCAGTTCGAGGTACTCAAAAATTGTAACTTATTCTAGTGACGTGTGTGGTCCTATGGAGACACCCTCTTTTGGAAATTATCTTTACTTCATGACTTTCATTGATGACTTTCTAGGCTTGCATGGGTATATCCATTGAAAGCAAAGTCTGAAGTGTTCATGTGCTTCATTTTCTAGTTTTTGTTGAAAACCTATCAGCATGTAAAGTGGGCACCCTCCATTTTGATCGAGGGGGGGAATATATGTCTTCTGACTTTAATGCATTTTTGGCTGAACATGGGATAAAACATCGTTGTAGAGTGTCGTATACATATCAATAGAATGGAGTTGTTAAATGGAAGAACATGTCACTCATGGAGATGGTGAGGTGTATGGTCAAGAGTCAAGCTTTACCACATAGTTTATGGCTTGAGGCTATCCTATGTGTAGCATATGTACTAACACGTGTCCCACTAAAGCACTACAGTCTAGCACTCCATATCAGGCTTGGCATGATCCTAAGCCATGTGTTGCTCACTTGCATGTTTTTGGTTGTCTCGCATATGCATTAGCACCTGAACAACATCACAGGAAATTGGATGATAAAGGAGTAAAATGTATTTTTGTTAGGTACAATTCTAAAAGCAAAGGTTATCCTCTATATCATCCACAGACAAAATGCATTTTTCTTAGCCATGATTTTGTTTTTGTGGAAGACACTATTCAACCTTTACTTTCATGTAGGAAGGAGACATCTGTTAGCTCGAAAGACATGTATGAAACTTTGCTTCCTCTTTCTACAGGTGGATAGTCTAGTGCTAGTCCTAATGAGGCAACTTCTCAGCCTTTATAGGTTTCATGTGATGATGCAGATCATTCTATTTCTAATGCAAATTTACATGATGCACTTGTTGATGAGAGAACTGATATTGAGGAGGCAAAAACTATGCCAAAATGGCTGTTCGAGACTTTACATGACAACAAATTGGATGCACCTCTATCATACTGTACTCGTTCAAGCTCTCATAATGCCTCTTTTGCATCAGATTGCTATGTCATGGATGTGTCTAGTCTCTTTGATGGAAATAAGCATGCTTCATTTGATGAAGCAAAAAATTCAAAAAATTGGATGGCTACTATGCAGTCTGAATATGATGCTATAATGAAGAATGGTACCTAGTTTTTATGTTACTTGCCTCTTAGCAAGAAGGCCATTGGCACTAAGTGGGTTTACAAGCTGAAGTGTAAGCCTGATGGAGTGATTGAGAGGTATAATGATAGGCTTGGTGCAAAGGGTTATGCATAGGAAAGACGCATTGATTTTGATGAGACCTTTTCACCTACATGTAGCATGACTACTATTCGTAACGTTTGTGCACTTCCAGCCAATCATGGTTCGAACATACATCAGTTGGACATTAAAATCGCATTTCTGAATGGTAAATTGCATGAAGAAGTGTATGTCTTTCAGTCCCATGGCTTTGCACAGAAAGGGAATATAAACTAAGTTTGTAGGTTAAAGAAAGCATTATATGGTTTAAAGCAAGCACCGCGTGCTTGGTATGAAAAGGTACATGCCTATCTACGTGCACATGGTTTTGAGAATAATCCAACTAAAAGCACCTTATATGTTAAGCGTGCTAATCATGTGCTTCTGATCATTGTTGTCTATGTTGATGACATGCTGCTCATTGGTCCTATTGAGAAGCATACTTCTAATTTTAAGACTGATGTGCATGCCTCGTTTGAGATGTCTGATTTGTAGCATTTCCATCATTATTTGGGTGTACAGTTTATGCAAGTTGATGGTGAAATAGCTTTGTGTCAAACGAAATATATTGACAGATTATTGCAGCATTTTGTCCTTGAAGATTGTAAGCATATTGCCACTTCTATGGAGACATGTTTGCGATCGAGTCTTCATGATGCTGGAGATGCATTTGATGTTGTTCTTTATCAGCAGGTTATTGGATTCTTGATTTAGTTATGCATTACTTGGCCAGATATTTAGTTTTTTGTCTCACATATGAGCAAGTTTATGCATTGTCCAGGTGTGAAGCATTGGTAGGCATTTAAGCACATCTTTTACTACTTGAGTGGTACCTGGCTACTTGGATTGTTTTATCCCAAGGCGGGATCACTACTCTCAGATTTTCATGCCTTTTTTGATAGTGATTAGGTTGGTTGCTATGACACTCATGTGTCCACTAGTGGCTTTTGCTTCATGCTTGGTAGCTCATGTATACCTTGGTTGAGCAAGAAGCAACCTTTTGTGTCCACTTCCGATTGTGAAGTTGAGTATAGGGCAGCTTTCACAATGACTATTGAGTGTGTGTGGCTTAGATGCCTTATGGCTGATTTGGGTGTTGGTCAGTCCTCTACCACCACCATCTTCACTGACAATTAGAGCGGATTAGTAGTTGCGAGGAGCCCTATGTTCCATGCTCGTACTAAGCATAGTGAGGTGCATTATCATTATGTCAAGGAGGGGTTCTTTGTTGGAGATACTAGCTACCGAGGCCTAAAAGACCAAAATAAATTCAATGCATTTTTGTTCATACTGGTTCTCAAAGGAGAATAGTTAATATGTATGCAGACATAGCTAGAACATTGGATAGGGTGACAAGTAAAGAAGTCCCATTCAAGTGGGATAATGAAGAGGAAATGGCTTATAAGACATTGAGATCCAAGCCAATGGTAGTAACGATTCTTATCACACCCGATTGATCCAAGGTTTTCCTTAGATAAGGCCTATGATAGATTGGAATGGGATTTCATTTTGAAATCCATAAAGGATCTTCATTTTTTCAAAAAATTTATCATGATGGTCTCCACCTTATGGGGTGATGCATGAGCTAGCATCAACATCAATGGTAAAAGTTTGACCTCCTTCCGAAACAAACATTCAAGTAGATACGTTTCTCTCATTGCCTTTCTTTTCTTGCCAATCACATGAAATAGTTGATGGGAGAATGCTAAACTTCCATATGCACCTTGAAGCATGAATGGCCTTACATGTATGCTCATAGATACCTCTCTCCACTCAATTCAAGTTTCCTTGAGTTGCTATGGAATGAATCAAAGATGTTCTTGTGACTGAAGAAATCCTGTAAGACCATATTAATCCAAGTTATGGTTCTACTCAAAGAACCAATGTCTCCAAGGCATACTACTCATTCTCTTCACTATACACACAGTGAGACCACTGTTTAGTCTAGAGAGTGTTTCCCTTTGAATAAGCATGGTAAGGATGAGAGCTTTGAGTAAATAGGAAAATATTTTTTCTCTAATAAGATAAAGATTACAACTAATGGACAACATATGAAGAGGAAAGTCAGCTGACTGAAAGCTATCTAGCTCTTTGAATGCTAAAACAAAGAGTTAGATATGGCTGCCTAAAGCAGGAAGAAAATACTCAAACAAGCTTATTCAAACTTTTGAAGTGAGAAGTCATGTCTGATCTAATCAATTCAAAGTACTTGATGTGTTTATACAGGTTGGAAAAGATTCCTTAAAAGTTCGGAATCTCTTTCCCTAAAAATTAGGAGCTTGATTGTGATAGGTGACTGATTTGGCTCCTTGCTTCATGATGCTTCAAGTTTCAACAAAATATGAGGATGATATTCTCCAAAGGTTGGAACTTGGTTTTTGACACTCTATTGCAAGCTTCAACCTTTAGGTCTTCATCCAAGTTCCATGATCCCAATGCCTTTTTGAACTTTAATAGCTTGGTTGGGTGAAATGCTGTGGTGAACATCTCAAGACACATTGTTGGTGCTTATGTATTGGACTTTCACATCCTTATCCATAACCTTTTCTCTGATGTAGTGGTAGTGTACCTCTATATGCTTGTTCCTAGCATGCAACATATGATAAGCAGATACGTAGACACTACACGTGTCACACATGATTAAAAATTGATTATTTTGCAAATTTTAGTTAATCATAAGCTTATTGAGCCACATGAGATCACAAGCAACTTGTGGTAATGGTATATATTCAACTTTTGTTGAGGACAAGGCAATTTTGTTTTGTTTCTTTACCATCCATGAGATTATCTTCTTATGTAGCATTAGTGCATATTAACATGTTCTTCTCCTATCCTCTTTGGATGCAGCCCAATCAGCATCTATATATGCTTTCACCTACAAATTATCTTCAAAAATGATAGAAAACACTTTCATTCAAATTTCATATGAGATATCCAAGCACTCTCTTAGCTGCATGTAAGTGAGAAGCTCTAGGTGTGTTCATGATTTGAGATAGCACACGAATGATATATGCTAGGATTGGTCTTTTGATAGTGGCATAGTTCAAAGAACAGTTGACTAGAGTCAAGCTCAACAGGGTCTTCTTTCCCCGCTGATTTTTCCAAGCCCGTTCCCTTAGCTGTGGTTTCACTAGATAGTAGATAGGGACAGTGGGAATCTCGTTAATCCATTCATGTGCGTCACTAATTAGATGAAGAGGCATTTGGCTACCTTAAGAGAGTCATAGTTACTCCCGTCGTTTACCCGCGCTTGGTTGAATTTCTTCACTTAGACATTCAGAGCACCTGTATAAAAAAACAAACTAAACTTCTTATCTTCAACTGAAGCCAATTTTATATTCAATTCTATTGGATTGCTTAATCATTTGCAACTTGTAAGTGAATACTTCTTTAGTACATCCAAGATGTATTTCCTTTGCATAAGCCAGATACCATTGTCTTTGCATATGATGTTATTACCAAGAAATTAGGAAAAATCTCCAAGGTTTTACATCTTGAACTCCTTCCCAAGTCTTTTCTTAATGATTTTCATCCCTTCTTCATCATCACCTGTAATGATAAAGTAATCCACATACATACATAATTAGACATATGCTTCAAATTCTCTTTTGTAGAATAATGAAGGATCCACTTTCCTTTGTTTGTATCCACAAATGATCACATAGTCCACAAGAATTTCATTCCATGCCCTCAGGGATACATTGAGACCATGAAGTGCCTTCTTCAACCACCAAGCATAATCAAATTTTGTTTTACTTTGAAACCCTCATGGTTGATCGATGTAGACCAACTCCTCGATTTCCATTTAGAAAGTATTCTTCACATCAAGATCATACATATTCCAGTACTTGCTAGTTGGAATTCCAATGATTTCTTTGGTGATAGTCATCTTTGCTTTGTGACTAAAGCTTCATAGTTCACTCCATATGTTTGAGCAAACCCTTTATCTATAGCTCTTGCCTTATACCTAGCAATGCTACCATCTAAGCGCTTCTTTAACTTGTACATCCACTTGTTTCCAATAACCTTCATGTCTTTCTCCATTGGCACCAATTTCCAAGTGTTGTTGTCCTCCAAAGTTTCAATCTCCTCCTCCATAACCTCTTGCCATTCCTAGCATCTCTTTGATTCCTCAAATCATTAGGCTTTTTCAATCACTTTGCTAATATATGCAAAGTACCTAGCTATGAATGAGCCATATGCAAGCCCCTCAATAGGGTACCTTACCCTATTAGACATCCTTAAATTATGTTTCCCATGATTTGGATGCTTCTTGTATGCATTTGAGGTCTTGCCCTTCTTTGCATGATGGCGTGTATTGAGTTCTATCAATAAGTCCATATTTTTCAATCTCTATGATATTCACCTTGACATTACTTCCATCACTTTTTTGACTTGATCTAGGACTATATCTACTCCATGATGATTGTTTGATCAGTTCCTTTGGTCCACTAATAACCATTCTTTTTAGTTATCAATTTGCTCTTGAAGTTCTTCCTTTGTCATCTTCATTTGTCGACATAGATACATTCAAAAGGTACCAAGGTAAAATCTCATTAACTATGATATTCCTTGATACCTTTTGTTCCTTGGTTGTGGGGTTTTAGCATTTATAATCCTTGTTTCCACCTACATGCCCTAGGAATACACATCTTTTTGAACTATAATTGATTTTGCTTCTTAATTCACTTGCTATTAAAACACTGCAGGTACAAGCAAACACTCTCAACTGTGATACATCTGGTTTGTTATTTCCAAGCTTCATATGGTGTTGAAACATGTATAATTGATGTGGATTCTTTTTTCATGATGTATATGACAATGGTTAATGTATCAACCCAATATTAATTAGGCATTCCGGCCTCCTTCACCATAGCCCTAGAACATTCAACATGTGCCTATTCTTCTTTTTTATTGTGCCATTTTGTTGAGGTGTCTACCTAGATGTGATTTTTCTCTTGATACCATTGCACTCCAAGAAATTAAATAGCTCATGGGAAAAGAAATCTCCCCCTCCATCTGACTTTAGACACTTGATGTACATATCCATGTTGATTGCTATTAATTCTTAAAATGCAAAGAATGATGAAGCCAACATGACTCAAGTATTTTGTGCATGTTTTTCTACATGTCATTATGATGCATCATTGCATTCTTAAGGTATGGTTGTGAGTGTCCATGGTTGAAATGGAGATTTTTCATGCTCATGTTTTTCACTTGAACTTCAATAATTTTCTCTAATTTCAAAAGAAGGCCACGGTTTTTGGTTTTCTAAAACTTGACTCCATTGAAAATCATGCATGTGAAGGTCGCATTCTTGGAAAAAATCATCTTGTTCATATTAACGCATGTGGTCTCACCAAGAATTCACCTTTTGGGATACATGTATATTTTCTAACCTTCATTGATGATGCTACTCTTCATACATGTGTGTATCCTATGAAAGCAAGCAATGAGGTATTTTCTTTCTTCAGAGAATTTTTAGCTATGACTGAATTTGTTTCTCGAAACAAGCTTTTGACTCTACATAGATCATGGTGGTTAATACATATCACATGAGTTCAATGTTTTCATTCATGAAAGATCAATTTCACACCAATGTATGGTGCCATATACACCTTAGCAAGATGGTGTTCTAGTGTAACCTTGAAATGGCACGACGTATGGTTAAACGGAGGCTCCTTTTTATAGGTTTTAGATGGAGGTAGTAATGTGTGCAAATTTAGTGGAGAGTCATCTATCCTTATGAGGCTTTGAATGGACATAAATCTATGGTTATTCATATTCGTGTGTTTGGTTGTTTGGCATACGCTTTTATGCCACCACAACAACATCACAAACTTCATAACATGACAAAGAAATGTATATTTTGTTTTAATGATTAAAGTTAGGGATATCTTTTGTAAATTCCATTGACGGACACAATTATTGAAATTTGAGATGTGGCATTTATTGAAAATTTGGTTTTCCCTCTACTTAAGTGCAAAAAAGTGCCAACAATTAGCTCACAAGATGTGTTTGATACACCCATGCCTTTGTTCCAAAATGGTGTGCTTGAATATGACCATGTAGATCAACCAAGTGAGGTTCAAAGGGTTGAACAGTTCTTGCAAAATAGAGATGAAAATGCAGAGAATTCCCACATTCTAGCGAAACATGGTTGGAATTATTGGAATTTTCCAGCCATATATGGTTGGGAATTTTCCTCAAAATATGGCTTGAAATGAGAATGAAAATCATCTCACACATGATATAAATATTGATGATGTGTTACATACTAAATGTGTGCCTATCAAGAGTGTGCATACTATGCCAAAGTGGATGAAACAAACTTTGCTAGAAAAAAAATTGAGTGCACCTTTATTTGGTGAAACAAGTAGCCAATGCACTCTAGCTATCAGTGAGAATACGTATAGCAACATCAATCCCCATGAAAAGATCCATCAAATTACATCTCAATCATACAAAATCCATTGTTACTATGAAAACTACCCTATAATTAGCTTCACAACTCAATGTTTCCATTGTAGGTTGCTTCATACTCAGCCAAGATATGCATGTCTCCAAGGGAAGAGGAATTACCAATAATGGACACATGAGTATCATAACAATCAGCCCAATGACTATCTGTCAGAGCATGCAAGCATGATCTCTAGCATAAAAGGGACATAAACTCAAATTTCTTTAGAGATATCTAAAAAAATGTTTCACCACTTGCCAATTCTTAGTGCTAGGGCTATGCATGATTCGACTCAACTAGTAAACTCCATAGCTTTGTGAGACCATAAAATTCTTTATGCGAGTGACATATCCTCTTGCCCTTTAATTGAAAATCCAAGAGGTTGCTTCACATAAACCTCTTCTTGTAGATCACCATTCAAGAAAGTTGTTCTTATGTCCAAATGATGTACTTTCCAACCTCATTGGGAAGCCAATACAACCACACTACAAATGGTAGCCGTGTGTGAAGTAGGTGCAAAACATTTTCTCATAATCAATTCCATATTGTTGTGCATATCCTATGGCAACCAAACTAGCTTTGTACCAATCAATGCTGCCATCTAGCTTTATCTTAACTTGTAAACCTAATTTGTATCGATGGCATAGGTTTCAAGGAAGCCACATTTACATGCTCTGAGCTGCACTCTATGTTATGTGAGAGCTACTTTGGATTATGCATTATTTTATGAAGCTGGTGTAGATTTGCAGGTTCATGGATACATGAATGTAGATTGGATTGGTAGTATTCCATATAGAAGATCTACTAGTGACTTTCTATTCTCACTTTGAAGTGTAGCTATTACATGGAGCAGCAAGAAGAAACCCACTGTTGATTTTTCAAATACAGAGGCTCAATATAGAGGTGCTACAATGATAGCATGTGAGGCATCATTGTTAGAGATGCTACTTACAAATTTAGGTGAGGAACTGCAAAAGCGTATCACCATTTATTGTGATAATCTTAGCAGCATACAGTTCCCACGGAACCCCGTTTTTCATGCTAGAACAAAGCAGATCCAAGTACATGATCATTTCATCAGGGAAGGGCCCACCCTTTATAGAATTTGTAACATTTCCCATTTAATATGATTCTTATCTTTGTTTCTCTCAGAAAAAAGAGAGATGTGAAAGCTATATATATATATATATATATATATATATATATATATATATATATATATATATATATATATATATATATATATATATATATATATATATATATATATATATATATATATATATATATATATATATATATATATATATATATATATATATATATATATATCTGTGTGTGTGTGTGTGTAAGGCCCCCGGATTGGCATTATGTAATTTATATTTTCCTATACCGCACGTACCGAAAGGTCGTAGCGAAGTGTTGTACCCTTTTTATCAATTAATGAAAAGACATTATGGTGGTTCTCCAGTAGCAAGGATGTAATTTATATTTTCCTATACCGCACGTACAGAAAGGTCGTAGCGAAGTGTTGTACCCTTTTTATCAATTAATGAAAAGACATTACGGTGGTTCTCCGGTAGCGAGGAGACGGGATCGCCAGACTGTCTGTCTGGGCGATTTGCGGCCTGTGGAGACGTCGTAGTGCAGCGTTCTTAAATTCTGAGTACTGTAACTCTTACTTTGTTGAATCACATTAATGTCTTATTAACACAGTAATGTTCATTGGCATTATTAAGTCTGTGCAACGGTAATTATTAATTCTTGCGTTACATACTGTGAAAAGCCTAACCGGAATATGACAGTAATATTGTGTAGAAGAGATTATAGTGGATAAAACGTATTGTTTGTTTGATAAGTTAAATGGGAAAATAAGATACAGGGCCTCTGATTTATCAGACCCCTACCATCCCCAAGAACCCGAAAAGAACTTAAAAGTGTCTGTGACGGAAAAGAGCACTTTTAACACTGGCGCCGTCTGTGGGAAGGTGGCAATGGATTGAGAATAATCAGTAAGGTGGAGCAGTACGTAAGGCAAGTGGTGCAGAGGTGATATATGCCAGTTACTCGGTCCGGCGAGTCTTATCCGAAGTATAGGAGAGATCAGCATACCTAGATAGTACTAAATTTGTTAGGGACACCCCCATGTGGTAGAAGTGCAGGCCATTTAAACCCAGTTGCCGAAGACTCGAAGCCAGTTAGGCGAGATTCTGGTACCAGTTCGGTGATAAATGATGAAATTCCGGTAGACTCTGGTGTAATTCCGATACGTTCTGAAGAAGGTGCAGTAACTTCTGAGTGTACACGGACGTAGTGCGCAATTGATGCGATACCATTTGGTCCGAATTTGAACCTTTCCGAGGATAAAGTTGTGTTACCTAGAGAGATCGTTGCCGGAGGAAGTATACCCTGTTTCGATAAAAGTTTGATAAGTTCCGGTGAAAGTTTGGTACAAGTTGCGGTGAATTTACAGTTTTCCGGTGACAGTGTGATACCTTCTGGTGGATCTTTATTACGTACACCACTGTTCGGGGTAAGTTTGCCTACATTTGATACCAAAGCGGAGGATAGGCTATTTGATTTGGAGATACGTAAGAGACTGAACGCTATTTTTGAGCAGGAAGGTGAGCAATCTGATAATACAGATTCTGAAGGGCAAGAGACACCCCCTCAAAACTCAGGAAACAGCCACGGTACCACTAATAGCACAATGAGTGGTCAACAGCAGCAACAACAACAACAACAACAAGAGCAGCAACACCAACAACCATCTCCACTTCGATCGGTCCCAATAGGGGTGACTTACACAAAGTTCGGTGGATTTCTAGGTGACGACCCTGATGCACATGTGCGCACCTTTGAGATAAGCTATGCAGTTCTGAATCATCCACCCGATCCGGCGTACAAGGCTATCGTATTTCAGGCAACATTAGTCAATGAAGAAGCGAGGTGGTTAACAGAGTATGATATCAACCATTTCGTTAACTATGATGCGGTACAGGATGCTTTTTTACAGAGGTTCTGGTTGAAGAAGAATCTCGCCCAAATCTTCGACTATTTGCAGAATAATCAACAGAAGCCGCACCAGACTGTTCAGGAATATGCAACATTGTTTAGAACTCATTTAACACAATTGCCTCCGGCACATGCTAATCTACGGGATGATGTTATAACCCAGTGGTTCATTAACGGTTTGACCCCACAGCTAAGACAAATCATGATCATCCACTATGTGGAGGCTATGACACTGGATGCTGTTATTGCGATGGCACTACAACTAGAGCATAACGTTGGGGGCTTCACCGAAGACTTGGAGTGGCTGAAAGCTAGTAAGAACGTTATAGATGATCCGGCTAAACAGATGTATTGTACCAAGTGCAAGAATCCAGGGCACACCAGTGCTACATGTGGCCTTAACCAGATGTATTGTGCCATCTGCAACACAACCAGACACTCAACAGAAAACTATGCGTATAATGCTAAAGTGCAGGGACGAGCAACTGTAAACGCTATTATACAAGAACCAGGTTCCAACACCCATTACGTGCCACCACAGATGCGAAACAATTAGTCGCAAGGATACAAAAATTACCGGGGACAGCGGAATACCAATTTCAATGCCAATCGATGGCAGGCGGGTACATCAGCGGAGGGTACTTCTCTGCCACCACCTCGATGTCATCTTTGCGGTGAGATTGGCCACATCTAGAGATTTTGCAAGGATGGAGCAGAATACGACAAAAGGAAGAAGTAGCATCAAAACCCGATGACCAACATGGTCTATATTTCACTAGTGGAATCACAAGCAGTAGTGGTCCAGACAAGATCGGGTAAGCACTTGCAACCAACAACTGAGGTGTTCGAACCTAGTATCCGTGAGCAGTAGCGAATGTATACCAAAGCTAGCCAATGGGCAGCTAAAGAGCAAACTGTGTTTCCTGATCCAAGTCCGGTAACACAGGTTCCCTTGCCAACAGCGAGAGCGAATGAACAAAATCCTAACCCAGTAACAATAGAATCATCATCAGAAGCGGTGAAGAGTATGATTCAAATAGATCAGGTATGTGAGATTCTATCTAAGGCTTCAATTACACTCCCTTTGGGACAGTTGCTCGCATTGGTGCCAGGAGTTAGGCAACAGTTTCAACAACAGGTCAGTCCTGGATCTCCCGGTACTTCGGCGACTGCAACAATACAACCGGAAACTGATTCTACGGTCGATCATTCAGTCCCCTTAATCACTGTTTGGCATAAAAATCAAAAGATTACTCAAGTGCTAATTGATGGCGGTTCGGGTATGAATATAGCAACTGCCCCTCTCTACAAGAAATTGGGGTGGACCCAAATCGAGCCCGTCCAATTTTTTGTAAGAATGACAGACCAATCTCGAGTTCATCCGGTGGGATTAGTACGGAATATTCCAATTACTCTGCAGGTACCACATTCAAAATGACTTTTGTAGTCTTAGAACTACCAGAATCCAACCTCAACTACAATCTACTTTTCGGCTGACCATGGTTGAAACAAGCCAAAGTTGTACAAGATTGGTCAGCGCAGGAATTGACTTTCAAAGATAATCACCGTAAATATGTTGTTAAATTGGATGCCATCCAGCCCTGCGAGCTTCATGCCAGACCATATGTAGTGGAGCCCATCCACATGTTGGATGGCTTATCTGACGATGTGGAAGAGGCATTTCTAAAAAACAATAAAGATTTGATCTCCTAGGTACTATAGATCTTCAATCAGTAGCGGACAAGTGGAGTCCAACAGCGTCTACGGTTGTTCCCGTGACCGGAGAGGTGGATGTAGATGATAGTGTTGCTATGGATGGAGCCACCCCACATTAGCTTTTACAGTCAGTTGACGATCTGGTGAAACCTCGACAATTTTATGTCCCGGAAGATCAGTTAGTGACATATAATTTGGGTGATGAGGCTAACCCACGACCTGTTAAGATTAAGGCAAGATTATCCGAGGCATTTCAAGAAGATTTGATCGACTCTTGCGTGAGTTTTCCGATGTTTTTGCTTGGGACTATCACGATATGAAAGGTCTTGATCCGCGGATCTATCAACATCAAGTAGTGCTCAAACCAGAGGCGAAGCCAATTAAACAATCCAGTTACCGAATGAACCCAAATTATGCACCACAGGTCAAAGCAGAACTCGATTGGTTATTGAAGGTGGGATTCATTGTACCAATTGAGCACGCTGAATGGATATCTCCGATCGTGATTGTTCCGAAAAAAAATAAACAGCTGCGTATCTGTGTGGATTACCGGAAACTGAATGCGGCCACGGTACGTGATCCATTTCCTCTCCCCTTTCTCGACACAATGCTCGAGAGAGTGGTAGGGCACGAGATGTACTCCTTTCTGGACGGCTACAGTGGTTATAACCAAGTGCGAATGGCAGAACAGGACATACCAAAAACAGCTTTCATCATGAATTGGGGTGTTTATGCTTGTACGGTAATGTGGTTTGGGTTAAGGAATGCTCCGAGCACGTTTCAACGGTGTATGCAAGAAGTCTTTTCACCCTACCTGACTACTTTTATGCAAGTATATCTGGATGACTTTTCCTTATTTGGGAAAATTGTGGCGCACCTATATTATTTACGGTGTTGCTTTGAAAAATGTCACGAATATCGATTATGCTTGAATCCGACAGAGTCAATTTTTGCGGTCTCTTATGGCAAACTACTCGGACATATTATCTCTGCACAAGGAATACAAGTTGATCTGGATAAAGTTGCAGTCGTGTTGCAGGCACGAGTCCCTGCAACACGAAAAGAAGTTATGCGCTTCTTCGTTCAGATCCGGTGGCATGGCAGACATTTACGGTGGTTAGCTCATTTAGCAACACCGACTAGTACTCCACGGCAGTACGAATGGACTCCAGAATGCCAAATCGCATTTGATCATTTAAAAGGATTATTGATGCAGGCTCCAATTTTGCAACCCCCTGATTGGGAATGCCCGTTCCATGTCTTTCTCGATGCATCAGACATAGCCATTGGAAGTGTTTTAATGCAGCAAACTGACAAGTGGTTTCGGCCTGTCTATTATGCAAGTCGCCGATTAGCCCCTACTGAAAGAAATTATTCAGTGACCGAAAGAGAATGTCTCGGGTTGGTGTACTCTGTGAAGAAATTATGGCATTATTTGTTGGGCCAAAAATTCACCTTTCACGTGGATCATGCCGCACTTGTGTATTTGGTCAGGCAGCAACATTTAGGTGGTCGCTTGGCTCGATGGGTTTTATTATTACAAGAATTCAACTATGAATTTATTCATCGATCTGGCACAACACATGCATTGGCCGATTTTCTATCTCGGTTGGATTCCGGTGAAGCTCCGGTGGGGGTTGATGACACTACACCGGCAATTTACGTTACTGAGCCAACTATTGAAGAAGCTACAGAGCCTCTTGTGCCGCCTACCTACTATGATATGTTACTCACTTTTCTAACTGACGGATGTCTTCCTCCCCATACTCCTCTTGCTCTGCGGTGAAAAATTGCAGTTTACAGTCGCAGATTCCGGTTGATTGTAGGTCAGTTATACTACATGGATCATACTGTTGTCTTACTTCGTTGTATCCCACCACATGAAGCAAAATCGGTTATGGCTATGGCTCATTCAATATCCTCGGGTGGACATTTTGTAGCCGATCTTACTCACCATAAAATTCTGCAAAGTGGGCCTTGGTGGCCTACCATGTACAAAGACATGACTCAGTTTGTGCAGCGGTGTGACACTTGTCAACGGTCTGGACAGCCATTACATGGGCACCTCTTTCCTCTACAACATGTCTTACCTTTGGAACCCTTTCAAAAGTGGGGTCTTGATTTTATTGGACCAATAACACCACCAGCAACCCTTAGCAACAATCGATATATACTGACTTGTACAGACTATGCCACCAGGTGGGCAGAAGCTTGGGCTTTACGGTTTGCCACAGCTGTTTCGGTGGCAAAATGCGTGGTGAAGGACATATTCCCGCGTTATGGATTACCTCTAGAACTTGTGACAAATCAGGGAACACATTTTGCCAACAATTTAATGCGAGCACTAACACACACTTTTCAAATTCAGCATAAATTCAGTTCACGGTACTATCCCTGTGCCAATGGATTGGCTGAAAGCACCAATAAGACTCTGTTGACTATGCTTCGCAAATTGATCGTGGAATCGCCAGAATGTTGGGACCAGTTACTTCCCATATATTTATGGGCATACCGGACTACATACAAAGTGGCAACCAGAATGACCCCTTTCAAGCTTGCTTATGGGTTGGAAGCAATTGCGCCGATGGAGATTGTAGTGCCAAGCCTACGCATGGCCCTCACTCGGAAATTGTTGCCCGAAGGCTCTTTGCCATTTCGGTTGGAAGCACTCAGAGCCTTGGATGAACATTGTTGGGAAAGTTTTTTGGTTCTTTATGAAGTTTAGTTGCAGCAAGCCTGTACCCATTATCGTTTCCTCAAGACTCCAGTTTTTAAGGTGGGCCAACTTGTGCTATTTTATAATGCTAAAGCAAATCCTTATGCTGGGAAATTTAAATTACGGTGGTTCGGTCCTTACCAGATTAGTGAGCAAGCGAGATCGGCTACTTTTTGATTGACTACCTTAACCGGAGTTCTGCTTCCCAAAGTAATTAATGGTTCAAAGCTACGCCCATATCACCAACCGCCTGATGAACGCTGACGTGTTTCTCGTTTTTCCGCGTGTCGCTTATTTTCTTTTTACTTCCGTATTTTGGTGGAATATAGACTGTAACTCTCCTCGTTTTGATATCTAAATATGATTAATCGCCGCCCTGTGTTACCGATTCTGCTCATGCATGCATTCCATAATTATGGAGGTTCTCATTTCAATACCGCGCGATGATTAGGTTTTTCGATCGCCTCATGTTGCCATGTGTCTACTTAATCTTATTCCTTTCACTGTTAATCGCTATTGTGTTTGTGTGTTTTTGCGTTCTTTGTGGTCTGTGTTCTCTGCGTTCTTGTGCTTTCGCGTGCGCATCATGGAAGCACTAGCCAATGTTGCTACCTTCCGTGACGGACTCACTCCTGAATTGAGTGAGTATCTGCATATTCGTGGCCTTTTGAACTTTGTTGAATTGCCTTGGCATTCAGTGGAGTGTCAACCTTTCTATGCGCAGATCATTTCTTCCATTGCCGCTACATCTACTACAGAGCAATCCTGGCCTATCACCTGTTTACCATCCCGCGTCGTTATCATTGTGGCCTCGTTTGCCGATGCCGTCCGACTTCCTCAAGATGGATTGGAAAATGGTCCTCTCCTTCCTGTAGCTACCATGACCACGTTATTCCCACGGCACTCATCTAATGAGTACGCTGTGGAGGTGATCGCAATCCGGGTGGATCGGGTCCGGTCGTGGCACACACAGGGTGTATGAAGCTAATGAATGTTGGAAGGTTTAAAGATGTGAAGGTGAAATTAATGTTGAGTATGGAGATGAGAGAGATGTTGAAATGATTATGGGAATAGGAATGTATGGAGTGCAAGTTAGATTTATGAACATGAATGATAAGAATGAAAGAGAACCATACATACGAATGAAATTTGGAAGGAAGAATGGTCCATTGAAGGAGCTTCTTAAACACTTCCTAATTCTAATCCATATGTATAGACTTCTTTGGATGATATGTATGCATGACGAGAATAGATGGAATCCTTACACGTAAATCAGTTTCGAAAGGAAGAATGGTCCAATATTGGAGCTTCTTATACACTTTCAGAAATTAATAAATATGTATGGATTTGTATGGATTATATGCATGCAAGTGAATTATGATGATGGATTTTACTCACAAGCTCAAAGAAACATCCTCACTGGTTCAACGCAATACTGCGGAGCCTTCTCACACATAGAAGAAATAGAAGACATGTAAAAATACTTAAGAGACTGAGAGAGGTGACAAGAGACAAGTGACATGAATTAAAAGAATTTGAATTAATTTACATGTAAAAGATCGTAGTGGTACGTCATGCTAAGCAGTCTACTGATCAAAGGTGGTTCCGACCCTCAAACCATGACAGTTCAACCGAATGTCACACGTAAGAAGGTGAGTTCCACTCCAGTGACCCTATGTCTGTCTAGGCTCGTAACATCTAACTAAAGAAGTCTAAGACTCATTAAAATCAGCTCTAACTCACTCACACGCTCCACCGAGGGTGAGTCAAGATAGAGATGCTGGTTTCAAGAGCCTATCCTAGATTGAAGTTCTAACTTAAATTTGAAACTAGGTTCTATACTCATACTAGCTCACCTTGGATCCTCACTCGCTCAACCGAGGGTGATCGTCTCAAGGAAACCGTAAGCTAGCATGAGCCCTATGGATGCCTAACAATGATGCTCTAGGAGTTTGGAGGGGGGTTTATATAGTTTTTTGAATGAATTTGGGCCCTTGGATCTAGAGAAATCAACTCTCAACTCTAGGATCACTACTTTCGATTACAACCATTTGATTAATCAAATCAATGGCTTGGAATTGTTCTTTCTATCAAATCTAGTGTAAAGGAGTGAAATTTAGGCGCCCTCATTCTCCACCATTGGATCTGGGGATGATCTGGACCGTCGGATCAGTGCTGACATCAATTCGGATAAGATAAGCCACTATTTTTGGAGAAATGCTGCATTATTGATCTTTGATTGTAAAAAAGATCTTCTTTTATGGAAAAAATTCGTGGATACTCCTTCCTTTATGCTTTAGTGCATCTCCACCCTTGAATATGAGCTCATCTTGACCGTACAACATGGTTCAATCATATTCTGCCATGTTGCAGCCCTTCAAGCCTTCAATTTTCTTATACTAGAAAACTGCGGTGACCTTGAAAACTGGACTTTGTGCTCTTTGACCCTCCAAAAAGTCTTTGATGAAGATGAAACATTGTAGGACTATGTTTCCAAAGATCTCCTTCAGGAATATGCAGAAAAAACTCCCATCTGAATCTAACTTGTACAAGTTTGACTACATTTGGAAGCTTGCAAGGTGGCATTAAGGTGTCTAGGAAGCTCGGATAGCCTTGAAACTTTATACAAATATGTAGCCACATATGGTCTTTATACATGCCAAACCATATGGCTAACATAAATTTCTATACAAGAATTTGTAGGGTCAAACTAGAAAAATTACATTTTTACAAAATGAACATAGCATATCAATGTGCTACCAAATCCATTTTCTGCTGAAATTTGGGCTATAGACTGCCTTTGACAATCTTTACAAGTATATGGATTTTCATCTAATTTGGTGACAATGAAATTTTTGCCCTAATTTCCCAACTTTGACCAGCTTTGACCAACTTTGACCGCTACCATGGACTTTCTTGATTTCTTTGAAACTTTGTATGTGACCTTCCTTTGACATCCTTGATGCATCCTGGACTTCTCGGGGAATTCTGGCTACCTTCACCAAATATGTTTTTTTTGTAGGCCTTCAGAAGTGAGAGAGGAGAGAAAATCTCGACGACATTCGCCCCCACTAAACCTGCGATTCCTCCGGAAGCGCCACTCTAGCATCTGTGAAAAACAAAATGTTCCAGGCATCAAATTCTTTTATAGGCAACATAAGAAACATGGAAGGAAAATTGATTATATGCATGAATAAGTAGGTAACGTGACATGAAGCAAAATTTGCATGAAAGAAATAATTGAAACAGGAAACATGAATATGCATGAACAAATAGGCAACATATATGCAAATGAACAAGCAACATTGGCAACAAGAAAGAAAAAAAACAAGCATCAATATGAAGTGGAAGTGGTTGTATTGAGTCGTTTTAAGCATCAGTTCCTCTCATCTTGAAGAAAATTTTGTACCTTTTTCATAAAGCAATCTACCTTAAATATGATTATAAACAAAGATTTAGGATTTTCAAGAGACATCTTTCATCTTTAGCTTATTTTAGATCAACTCCTTTCCTACATAAATATGAATATGCTCTTTCTCTAATAACATGCAAGGAAATCTAACTAAACTCCACTAATGCATAAATCTGCCTATATAGCCCGTGATTTATTCTACTATGCTTCTTTATCCTCCTTTGGCTTGTCTCTTTTTTTTTTTTTTTTTTTTTTTTTTTTGATGATGATGATGATTCGGCAACTTTATGGTTACGATCACTTTTTTGGGGTGGAAGAAAGTGTAAACTTCTTGGTAACATGTAGCTTTATTTATTATTTTTTTTTTACGAGGAAAAATTAAACCCCGATACAAGGTACAACCATTTTTGATGACGGAGAACAGTCGTTTAAACTCCGATACAAGTGCTGTGAGGTGGACTAAAGATGTAGAAACATGCAATAGAAGGAGCTAGGATTTCAACAATTATGCTTTCGATATAGGATACATATGCATGTTTATATATGAAAGTCATGTCACCAAAATAAACCTCCAAATCTACATGCCCTATCTTTCCACAATCCTAGATTATAATCAATTTCTTAGTAGATAAGTTACTACTTAAGATACAATTTTACACAAGTAGAGAAATCATCATTTGCCTTTTTTTTGACTCAAGTGATGCGGATATGCAATGCAATGCAATGCAAAGACTGAAAAAAAACATGCATGAAACAAGCATGGAAAAAAAATAGAATGAACTTGAAAAAAAACAAAGCAACATGAACTTGAAAATTAATGGTTTTTTTTTTATATTTTATTTTATTTTATTTTATAACATGGATACTCCTGTTTATGAATCGGCCTCATTGTTGTCATCTTCTTCAATGTCCTCATCCAAAATGTACTCGTCATTATCACGCTTCTTGAATAACTTTATCCTTTTACCTGCAATCAAAGTTTTTAGTGCAACACCATTTAATTCACAAAGAGCATACGTACCATTGTTGTTGACTTTTGATACTATGTATGGCCCAAACCACCGTTGAGTGAGCTTTTTGCGTGCATCATATTGAGAGTCAAATGTACTATCATAAATGAGCACCCAATCTCCTACTTCAATTGGCTTAGGACGCAATCGATGAGTTTTATCAAAATAATGCTTGTTCTTCATTCTAGATTCTCTTAATTTTTCAACAGCATCATCAAGTCTTAATTTACCTTGTTCTAACTGTTTAATACGCAAACTCAAAAAATCATCAGTAGACATGTCTTCAGACCAAGGCAAATTTGACCATGCAAAAATATGAGACTGAATTGGAAACAATGGTTTTTGACAGTACATGAGTTCAGCAGGCATATATCCAGTAGTACGTGTGCATGTCATTCTATCTGCCCAAAGTGCAAAAGGTAAGAATTTAGGCCATTGTTTGATGTCACCATTACATGATTTAGATATGGCTTTCACAATAGGTGGATGCCCTCTCTCTATTTTACCATTGGCCTCTGGGTTATATGCAGTAGTGAGAGACAAACGAATACCGTGACGCTCAAAGAACTCTTTAGCTTCTCTGGCATTTAACTCTCCACGATCGGCAACTACTTTCTCTATGTACCCAAAGCGACTTATGACATCTTCAAGCAAGAATTTGCAAACATTGTAAGTGGTCTTAGATCGTAGTGCACGTCCCTCTACATGATTAGTTAAGTCTTCTCTTGCAAGTACAATGTAACGCATTTTGTCGATACCTTTAGGCATAGTTACAAGATCTACTACCCACTTGTAGTGAATACAAGGTGGATAAGTAGGATGCAACGGATCTCTATGTTTGACTGATGAATGAAGTTGACAAGTAGAACATGTAGAAACATAGCTACTAATGTCAACATACATCCTAGGCCAATAATAGGTACTTCTAATCTTTTCATATGTTCCAAAAAATCCTTTATGACCGGCCCATAATGTCTCATGCATTTCCTTCATTACTTGCAATTGAAGACCTCGTTTTCCTAGGACTCGTTGTGGATTCTTAACCTTACCCTTAGCATGTCTCCAAAGATAACCATTACTTAGGAAAAAGTTATAAGCTCGTTTCCTAATGTTATGGAATCTATTCGTAGTCCAGTTAGGTAATGGTTGTAGTGTACTCAGATACTTTCCTATGTCTCTCCATTCATTTTCGTACTCAGACTCATGAAATTGCTCATACTCATATATATGTGGAACATAGTCAATTAAGTTCACATTCTTTATTAGATCACTTTCAAGATCATCATCAAATCTAGCTCTCGATAACATATCAGCAACTGAGTTTGACTTACCTGAAATATGAACTAACTCAGGATTTATGAACTTAATATATGAGATCCATCTAAGCATGGCTATATCAGGAGATGAACAATTGGCTATCATTCCAATGAGAGGCAAACAATCAGTCTCAACTTTGACATTTGCACCAATGAAATATTCTTTGTCTGTTTTCAAAGCTGTTACCATACCCCATAGTTCTCGTTTGATTTGTGGATATTTTCGTTGTGTTTCATGTAGAATTTTGGCACCAAACCTAATTGCATATCTATTCCCTTCACTATCATCTTGACTTATGACCCAACCTATACCAATAGGACTAGTATCAACAGTCAATATAATAGGTTTGTTAGCAGAATAGTCTACACGCTTAAGGATGGGAGCTTTAAGCAATAATTTCTTTAATTTACGCATAGCTTGAGTATGTTTGTCAGTCCAAATAAATTTTCGTTTCTTCCTCAACAAGTCATAAAGACAATCAGCAACATGAGCAAAGTGAGGGATCCAAATAACATAAAAGATGCAAGCACCAAGAAATCTACGTACCTCACTCACGTTGTTACATGTTTCAGAAATCTTGCTAATGGCATCAACTTTTTGTGGGTATGGCTTTCGACCATAATGGCCACATAAATGTCCAACAATAAGTACCTCGTTGACACCAAAAACAGATTTCTCTATGGAAAATGTGAGACCTACCTCTTCAAATCGTTGAAATATTCTTTCACAATCAGAGATATGGTCAAGAACAAATTTACGACATCCAGATGAACCTACAGTAATGTCCTTTACACGTTCCTCACTCCCTTTAATTGGAATATCATCAATGAATGGCATAGTTATATGAGGGATAAAGTCATGTAAGACCATATTCATAGCACTCATCATATGAGCCACAGAATTAGTCGCTCCTTGAGGTAAAGTACACATTCGCACTAAGCCTAAAGGAGTTTTCATTGTGCTTATGTCACGACTGTCAATTGCTAACTGGAATTGGTCATATCCAGAATATAAATCACCCATTGAATAGATAGAATGTCCTGAAAATGATTCAGCAAACTCATCTACAATGGGTCCTGTTCCTACATTCCTTATGGTGACTTTATTGACGGGTTGGAGATCTTGAATAAAACGTAGTTTCCCATTCTTTTTAGGCACAGTGAACCATCTGTTTGAGTAAGGTGCAAAAGATGGCTCTAAAATTCTCATGTTTATCTTCTCCTTAAGTAGTTTCATTAGCTCAGGTAAGTGAGCCTTTGGAACAGGTATAGGACGAAGATTCCATGGAATATGTGGAATAGTAAAGATTATCATGGGTGCAACTAGCTTAGGATCTACACAACCAATCTCATGAGGATACATAGTAAAGGCTTTTCCATGGCTCCGTATAACTCTCTCAAATTTATCTCTCTCTGCTGGCAAAAGAAAGTCATCATCTCTACCAATTTTCACCTGTTTGATTGTCTCATCCGTGAATGTATGTCCTATGTTTTTCTTATCCCGAAGAATTGGATCATTTTTCACATCAATATTTTTTTCATTACTTCCTTGAGGTAATGGTTGAGCTATGGGTTTGATTTTTTTGTCTACAGTTTTGTACTTTGTTTCAACTAAGGCATCATGTGTTTGGTTAAATTTTGAGCACTTGTCAACATTGAGAGCATACTCTTGGATTAGAGCATACTCATCAAGGGAAGAAATAAGAATAATATGGGAATTAGAATTTTGTTGAAGACATAACTCTAACTCCTCAAGAGTAGAGAAACAATGAGATGTCTCAATCACATGCTCAATGTTCTCATCATGTTCCATGATTTTGTTGTTTTTATAATTTTTTTGGCTTTTTTTGGATAAAAGACTTGGACAATTGACTCTTATGAAGAAAATCTAATCTAGAATGTGGAAAACAAAGTGACAAACTATTGTACATGTTGGTTGGATGCGAGATGTCAAACCAATATCCACTGTTGTCCCGCTCAACAATGGATTCTATCCGAAATTTTGATCATATGTAGCTCCAAACATGAATCGAGGTGCACAATCACTACAAGCATGCTCGTGACCCTGAGTAACAATAGGTTTCTTTCTAATTGACAATCGATTCCTAGGATGATTCACTCCTACTGTCATGACTTGAAGTGATTGCATTCCATCCTTAGACTTGAATCTAGCATAGGTAGACCCATCATCCATGGCTTTAGTTTCCATACGACTCTCACAAATAAAGGGTTGACCTAAGAGAACTTCATAGGAGCAATTATCTTGAATAAAAAAGTGAAATTCTTCTGTGATTCCTCCTATGGATATGGGCACACTAGCACAAGCTCCGTACAGGGTACCTACACCATTATCTGCAGTTCTCATACGCCATCCACAATCTTTATCTATGGGCCATCGAAACTTATCATAGACTTCTCTTGAAATCACATTGATTTCAGAGCCGGAATCTACTAATGCATTTACAGTGATAGTGTTCTTATCATTTCCTATTTTAACATGCATCTCACATGTACCTCTAGACCAAAATGTTCTTTTAAAGTGACTTTCAGGATTGTTTTCATGATTTTCATGGTCAGGTTGAATAGGTCCTAAGAAATTTTTATTAACATTTACTTCATCATCATCAAAGTCCTCTTCATCAGATTCATCAAAGTTTAAGGCTTCATTCATAGCTTGATCTTGATCTAGAGAATCTTGCATCTCAGTATCTAGATTAAGCGGAAACCTCTTCCTTTTAATTAGGCCGATAAAGTTATCTTTAAAAACAGGCTTTGCAATAGAGAAAACTTGTTCTAAAGACATAGTCACTTGACTCTTAAGCAAAATGTCATCTAAAATCTCCATAGGATCTATTTTTCTCTCAATTTCTGAAATCAAGATGGCTTTAGGTTTTCTCTTTGGTTTCTTTTGTTTTTGCTCAGGGTCTTGTTTTTGTTCATGTTCTCGTGTTTGGTCTTCAGTTTGTTTTGATTGTTCTTGTTTATCTAAAGGCTTTGGTTCTGTTTTTCTTTGCTTTGTCTTCTTCCCTTTTTGTTTCTCCTCTTGTTTTTGTTCATTGGGTTCTGATTCTTGTTTTTTATCTTTGGATTGTGATGTTTCTCCTTGCTCTATGATTGTTTCTATTCCCTCTGAGGTTTGTTTTCGAGTCACTCTTCTTTCACTAGGCTCAGCTTCATCTCTTTTTCGTTTTTCTTCTACATTGGATATGTGAGAAATAAGAGATTGATCTTCTATCGGTGACTCCCAAGCCGTTATTCTCCTAATCTCATCCCGTGCTCTTACTAAAGCCTCTATGGAAAAATCACCTTCCTTTGTTGTGGGTTTACTTGATTCTACTTGTTGTTCATCAAGAGCTTCTAGTTTCACTCCTCTAGTTCCTACGTCCATTATGGTTATATTTTCATAATGTTTTTTCATTCCTCCCTTACCATAATTTCCTTGCAAAGGTAGCCTAGATCGATAGTCACAGATTTTCTTGTCTATGTCTATTACTAGTCGTTGCTCCTTAGCAGCCTTCAATAATTCACAATCTCTCAAAAAGTGCTCTAACGAATCACACCAAGGACACCTACGAGGGCCACGCACAAAACCATTTTGATTTTGAGGATTTTGATTAACTTGTGGTGCAAAATTTTGAAATTGAGGATTTTGTTGATAAGGTATTGCTTGAACAGGATAATTAGGATTTTGAAAATGCAATTGATGTATTTGAGGAGCTTGGGGAGCAACATGTGGTACTTGAGGTGCAAGAGGAGCTTCCATATTATACGGTTGATGATTTTGAAAATTTTGATTTTGAGGATTTTGAAAAGCTATTTGAGAAGCTTGAGGATACAGGTTTTGATACATTTGAGGATTTTTCACATGAGGATGAGGATTTTGCATTGAAGGATTATGCATTGGAGGAACTTGATATGCTTGAGTAGGAGCTACTTGTGGATTTTGATTGGTAGCTATAACATGTTGATTAGGCTCTTGAAAAGTCATTGGGTTCATTTGATTTTGGAAAGTTTTGGTGTAACTAGATTGTAAAGCATCTATAGTCTTGGCCAAATTGGATTGTGTAGCAATAAGACTTTCCATTTGCTTAGTGAGAATATCCACTTGAGATTGTTCAACTACACTTTTATTTGGCTCTACTTTAAAACCTTGAGTAGGCTCCATCATTTGAGGAATAGGAGTAGAGTCAAAAAGCATAGCATGGGATTGTTCTCTAACTTGCTCCTTAGTTTGTGGAAGGCTAGCTTGAGGAAGACTAGTTTGCTCATAAAGCATGGATTGTCTTTGATGTCTATGGGCTACAGCCTCTACTACTTTACGCACTTTTTGCCAATTGTCAGTAAGACCATAGCGCTTATCTGGTTCTTCTAATCGCCGTTCAACTTCCCTACGAGTTTCAGGATGAAGAAGCTTAAGAAAATTGATCACAAGATCAGGTTCCAAAGTTATCTTATCCTCATTAGGAAGTTGTTCATAGCGTCTAATATACTCATTTTGTAAGTGAGTAATAGAGCTACTAGGCTTTGGAGAATTGACCCATCGTAAGAATCCATCTCGATTATGTTGGCTATAATCTTCAAGATATAATTCTTTGAGCATCTCCTTTCTAAAATCACTCCAAGGAAGACTATCATATTGAGTGACACGGTTTATGATAGAGCTATCAACAATTCGTTCAAAGAATGATATCAAAAGATCTTCGGGAAGACCAAAAATCATAGATTGCTCTTCAAACAAATCTAAGTAGCTTGTGATGTTGATGCCATTGAATTTTCCCTTCTCTCTCAACATAGAAGAGACTATTCTTTGGCCTTGTTTCTCAACAATAAGGGATTTGAATCCTTCCTCCATCTTATGTGAATAAGCAAGTGATGCACGATGCTCTAGATCTCTCACAAATGCGTTTACTTCACGATGAAGATGTGCACGATACTGTGAGAAATCCAGTGCAACACTCAAGACTGATGATGATGATATGATGAGGATGAAAAATATGAAACAAAGGATATGGATCACAACCTCCCAACAAGATCAGAAGCAAATGCCACGAAGCGTTTCACGTCGGGTTCAAATGTGGAGGTGATCGCAATCCGGGTGGATCGGGTCCGGTCGTGGCACACACAGGGTGTATGAAGCTAATGAATGTTGGAAGGTTTAAAGATGTGAAGGTGAAATTAATGTTGAGTATGGAGATGAGAGAGATGTTGAAATGATTATGGGAATAGGAATGTATGGAGTGCAAGTTAGATTTATGAACATGAATGATAAGAATGAAAGAGAACCATACATACGAATGAAATTTGGAAGGAAGAATGGTCCATTGAAGGAGCTTCTTAAACACTTCCTAATTCTAATCCATATGTATAGACTTCTTTGGATGATATGTATGCATGACGAGAATAGATGGAATCCTTACACGTAAATCAGTTTCGAAAGGAAGAATGGTCCAATATTGGAGCTTCTTATACACTTTCAGAAATTAATAAATATGTATGGATTTGTATGGATTATATGCATGCAAGTGAATTATGATGATGGATTTTACTCACAAGCTCAAAGAAACATCCTCACTGGTTCAACGCAATACTGCGGAGCCTTCTCACACATAGAAGAAATAGAAGACATGTAAAAATACTTAAGAGACTGAGAGAGGTGACAAGAGACAAGTGACATGAATTAAAAGAATTTGAATTAATTTACATGTAAAAGATCGTAGTGGTACGTCATGCTAAGCAGTCTACTGATCAAAGGTGGTTCCGACCCTCAAACCATGACAGTTCAACCGAATGTCACACGTAAGAAGGTGAGTTCCACTCCAGTGACCCTATGTCTGTCTAGGCTCGTAACATCTAACTAAAGAAGTCTAAGACTCATTAAAATCAGCTCTAACTTACTCACACGCTCCACCGAGGGTGAGTCAAGATAGAGATGCTGGTTTCAAGAGCCTATCCTAGATTGGAGTTCTAACTTAAATTTGAAACTAGGTTCTATACTCATACTAGCTCACCTTGGATCCTCACTCGCTCAACCGAGGGTGATCGTCTCAAGGAAACCGTAAGCTAGCATGAGCCCTATGGATGCCTAACAATGATGCTCTAGGAGTTTGGAGGGGGGTTTATATAGTTTTTTGAATGAATTTGGGCCCTTGGATCTAGAGAAATCAACTCTCAACTCTAGGATCACTACTTTCGATTACAACCATTTGATTAATCAAATCAATGGCTTGGAATTGTTCTTTCTATCAAATCTAGTGTAAAGGAGTGAAATTTAGGCGCCCTCATTCTCCACCATTGGATCTGGGGATGATCTGGACCGTCGGATCAGTGCTGACATCAATTCGGATAAGATAAGCCACTATTTTTGGAGAAATGCTGCATTATTGATCTTTGATTGTAAAAAAGGTCTTCTTTTATGGAAAAAATTCGTGGATACTCCTTCCTTTATGCTTTAGTGCATCTCCACCCTTGAATATGAGCTCATCTTGACCGTACAACATGGTTCAATCATATTTTGCCATGTGGCAGCCCTTCAAGCCTTCAATTTTCTTATACTAGAAAGCTGCGGTGACCTTGAAAACTGGACTTTGTGCTCTTTGACCCTCCAAAAAGTCTTTGATGAAGATGAAACATTGTAGGACTATGTTTCCAAAGATCTCCTTCAGGAATATGCAGAAAAAACTCCCATCTGAATCTAACTTGTACAAGTTTGACTACATTTGGAAGCTTGCAAGGTGGCATTAAGGTGTCTAGGAAGCTCGGATAGCCTTGAAACTTTATACAAATATGTAGCCACATATGGTCTTTATACATGCCAAACCATATGGCTAACATAAATTTCTATACAAGAATTTGTAGGGTCAAACTAGAAAAATTACATTTTTACAAAATGAACATAGCATATCAATGTGCTACCAAATCCATTTTCTGCTGAAATTTGGGCTATAGACTGCCTTTGACAATCTTTACAAGTATATGGATTTTCATCTAATTTGGTGACAATGAAATTTTTGCCCTAATTTCCCAACTTTGACCAGCTTTGACCAACTTTGACCGCTACCATGGACTTTCTTGATTTCTTTGAAACTTTGTATGTGACCTTCCTTTGACATCCTTGATGCATCCTGGACTTCTCGGGGAATTCTGGCTACCTTCACCAAATATGTTTTTTTTGTAGGCCTTCAGAAGTGAGAGAGGAGAGAAAATCTCGACGACAACGCCATTCTGTGTCGCCCTGATCCGGAACGAACCGCATTGCAATTTTTAGTTGCTATCTTGAATTTGCAAAAACGTACCTACGGGATTTTGCGTCCCTTTTACTCGATGATTGACATGGCTTCTTGTGATTCTATCAATTTTGCATCTTTTTATTTCCGGTGCATTCATCGTGAATGTGTTACGGTTATTAAACACGTTAATAAGGGTGATCTTCCGCGCTCTCGTCTACCCCATATCCTTACCTTTCTTTTTCCGGTACTCCAAGCCGTGCAACCGCCTCCAACTACTCCTATCTTGTTCCATGAAGACTCTGTTCAAGTGCTCGAGAACGCAGAGGATGAGGATGAAGATCTCTTCCAACTCCTTCGTTGGAAATGTCGTTGTATAAGTCCATCTGAGAGCTAGGTGCAAGGATCCAATGCCAGACATGAAAAAGAGATCTTCCACGACACCGCCACTTCAATTCACGTGGAGTCTTCTGGTCCTTCTTCTCCGAATCAGTAGCAGGAACAAAGTGCGTCCACCACCGAATCTGAAGAAATTTCTTCTAGGGAGGATTTGCAGCAGCAAACCCACGATGATGTGTAGGCCATTGTTGCTGAGATTGTCAATGAAGTGATTGCTTTGGTTGATGCTGTAATTGATAGAACTGCAGCGACAACGCAGCAGACCACCGGAATCGTGTTGGTGTCTAATCGTCTTACCCCTCTTCCTTCCACCATGAACATTGTTGAGCCAATTGTTCCAGTCCCACCTATTCTTCCCGACGTACCCCCTTCTCCATCTTCTTCTTCCGCCTATTCTCCACCGTCTTCCCCTCATCTATTCTCTGCTTCTACATCCCACTCCCTTCCTACCCTTCCTGTTCCAACCCCCATGTTTCATGAACTCGAGTCTATTATAATTGGGGCCTTACAAAAAGTGCATACAATCATGAGGGGTAGACATTGATCATATAGTAACAACCCCTGTCAATGCTTATCGATGATAAATCAAGTAGGTCTCGGTCCTATGCCCATCTGTTGAAGATGCCTGTTGAGTTGCTCTCTTCCAAGTGCTTTAGTGAATATGTCAGCACAATTTGCCTTAGTTGGGCAATATTCTAGCTCCACAATTTCATCATCAATTAGCTCATGAATGTAATGGTACTATACTTCTATGTGCTTGGTGCGAGCATGAAATACTAGGTTCTTTGCAATAGCCATACAACTTTGATTATCACACTTGAGTACAATCGCCATATTTGATGGAAAGCCTAGATCTACGAGAATTCTCCTTAACTAGAGTGCCTCACAAGAAGCAAAACAATCCGCTTT
Source organism: Ceratopteris richardii (assembly GCA_020310875.1). Classification (NCBI taxonomy): domain Eukaryota; kingdom Viridiplantae; phylum Streptophyta; class Polypodiopsida; order Polypodiales; family Pteridaceae; genus Ceratopteris; species Ceratopteris richardii. The sequence continues at coordinate 101,965,486 of CM035413.1, read as the reverse complement.
TTACTCTGCTTCAATGGAGGAGAGTGCACGAGTTGGTTGCTTCCTACTTACCCAATAAAATATTCTTAAACCAAGTGAGAAACAATATCCAAAAACTGATTTTCTAGAATCACAATCTCCAGCCCAATCTGAATCACAATATCCTTCAAGTGTATCACCTGTGGTATAAAAAATACCAAAATCCAAGGTTCCTACAATGTACCTTAGAATTTGCATTCTAGCATTCCAGTGAATCTCCTTAGGTTTGTTGGAAAACCTGCTTAACACTCCAATAGCATAGCAAATGTCTGGTCTAGTGTTGCATAGAAAAATAAGACTTCCAACGAGCTTCCTATACTTCTTAGCATCTACATTAGGCATGTTATCATCCATAGATAGCTTATGATTTACCTCCATAGGTGTGCTAGTTGGTTTTTAGTCCATCATTCCAAATGCACTGAGAATTTCTTTGGCATATTTTTGTTGTGAGATGAAAATGCCATCCTTCCTTTGCCATACTTCCATTCCCAAACAAAAATGCAGTAGACCTAAGTCTTTCATTTCAAACTCAGTTCCCAAGCTGATCCTAGTTTGATTGATGAGTTCCTGATGATCTCTTCTTTCAAAACCCATATTTTTGAAAAAACTTATCTATTTGTTGGTACCAAGCCCGTGGAGCTTGCTTAAGTCCATACAAAGCTTTCTTCAACCTGCAAACTTTATTTTCTGAATTGGGAACCTCAAAACCTAGTGGTTGAGATACATATACCTCCTCCTCGAGATGACCATTCAAACATGTAGATTTGACATCCACATGGAAAATAGGCCAGACCTTTTGTGCAGCTATTGCAAGTACCGTCTGAATAGTTGTCATGCATGGTGTTGGTGCAAAAGCTTCTTGAACATCAAATCCTTCGATCTATAAAAATCCATGTGCAACTAATCTTTCCTTATACTTTTCTAATGCTCCATTGGCTTTATACTTAGCTTTCCAAATCAATTTAGTACCTATTACCTTCTTCTTTGGTGGCAAGACGACTAGATCCCATGTGTCATTTTTGAGTATACTATCATACTCAAACTGCATTGCCGCTCTCCAACCTAGATCATCAAGGGCTTCTTCAATGGTCGTAGGTTCCTTTATCGAGCCTATGATATCTGCCATTAGAGCCATGTTAATAATGTGTTCTAAGGCTCTTCTTTGCTCCTCTATTCTCTTTGATCTTCGTAATCCATCTGAGGATGATTCTATTACATTTACATGTGGATTGTGATCATCAAAGAGCTATTGTGCCCACTTCGGTAGTGGCTTATGATGTGCAACTACAACTGTTTGGCTTTTTATTCATGAAATTTTGCCATCAGATGTTTCCTCCTCCTCAACTTTAAGTTGTCTTTTGATAGGCACAAGGTGAGATATTTCTCCATTTGATGAGATAGTAGATTTACCTTTATCTTCTACTAAGTGTGGTCATTCATCAAACACCACATCTTGAGTGAGAAAAATCTTTCTTGCCTCAGGATCCCACAACATGTATGCTTTAGACTCTTCACTATATCCTAGGAAGACACACTTTTTGCTTTTTGATTCCAACTTTGATCTTGTTGAATCAGGAATATGTGCATAACAGAAACAACCAAAAATTGTGAAATGCAAAACTGAAGGCTTTTTACCAAATTATGCTTCTTGAGGAGTCATCCCCTTCAGTGCCTTTGTGTAGCTTCGATTTAGGATTTAGACTACTATATTGACTGCTTCTGCCTTGAATGAATCAGGCATGTCTTGAGCCTTTAACATACAATGAGACATTTCAACTACTATCCTGTTCCTATGCTCAACAACGCCATTTTGTTGAGGTGTATGAGCTATGGTAAGTTGTCTTTTCACACCATGCTCCTTACAGTAATTATTGAATTTTGTTGAGAAGAATTCACCTTCTCTATCTGTTTTGAATTTGTTAAGTTTTCTTCCTGATTCATTTTCCACATACTTATGCCACATTTTAAATTTTTCAAAAGCATCAGCCTTCTCTCTAATGAAATAAACCCACATCTTTCTACTATAATCGTCGACTAATAGCAAAAAGTAGAAAGATCCTCCTAAAGTAGGTGTAGATATTTTACTATAGAGATCAACATGTAACAACTCTAGAGGAGCTTGAGATCGATTGCTGCTCTCTCTTGGAAATGCCTTTTGTTGTTGCTTTCCCATCATACAAGCTTCACAAGGTTCGTGCAACTCTAAAAATGCAAGAAAATGAGCAACCATCCCTGTTCTCTACATCTCCTTCAAAACTCCAAATCCAAGATGCCCAAATTGTTGGTGCCATAACCTGCTTACATCTTTATCTTCTGTAGCAGTTAAGGAACTTAACTCATATAAGTTATCACATCATGTTATATTCCCTTCATCATCGCACCGAGGGCACCGCCCCCGGATCCCCACTAGGGGGCATGTTGGCCCCTTGGGATCCCCCTAGCTAGGGGGCCCGCTGGCCCCCTTGGGCCCCAGCTGGGGCTTCTCACCACTACCCCGGACAATTGGGGACTCTGTTAACTCCCTTTCCTTACAATACCTTATATGGTCCAATATGACCTTCATCCAACATGCAAGTTGGGATTCCCATCAATTGGGTAATGCACGCTTGGCTTCTCCTCATAATGGGGGCCTTACAAAATGTGCATACAATCATGAGGGGTAGAAATTGATCATATACTAACATATCCTTTTCAAAGGATGGTTCAGTGCGAGCTACTCAGAAATTGCAGCTCGTTCATAGTGATGTATGTGGTCCTATTTAGACACCCTCTTTTGGAAACTATCTTTAGTTTATGACTTTCATTAATGTTTTTTCCAGGCATGCATGGGTATATCCATTGAAAGCAAAGTCCGAAGTGTTCATTTTCTTCAAACAAGTTTTGGTTTTGGCTGAAAATCTATCAGCATGTAAAATGAGCACCCTTTGTTCTGATCTAGGGGGGGTATATGCCTTCTGACTTTAATGCATTTCTAGCTGAATCTGGGATAAAGCATCAGTGTATAGTGCCATATACACCTCAACAATATGGAGTTGTTGAACGGAAGAACAAGTCAATCATGGAGATGGCTAGGTTTATGGCCAAGAGTCAGACTTTACCACATAGTTTTTGGTTTGAGGCTATCATGTGTGCAACATATGTACTCAATAGGTATCCCACTAAAGCACTATAATCTATCACTCCATATAAGGCTTGAGATGGTCCCAAATGATGTGTTTCTCATTTGCATGGTTTGGTTTGTTTAGCATATGCATTAGGGCTTGAACAACATTGCAAGAAATTAGATGATAAAGCAATAAAATGTATTTTTTTTTGGGTGCAGTTCTAAAAGCTAAGGCTACCATCTGTATCATGCATAGAATAAACACATTTTGGTTAGCTGTGATCTTGTTTTTGAGGAAGATGCTATTCAGCCTTTACTTTCATGTATGAAGGAGACATCTGTTAGCTCTAGAGACATATATGATACTTTGCTCCCTCTTTTTTACAGGTGGATAGTCGAGTGCTAGTCTTATTGAAGAAAATTCTCAACCTTTATAGGTTTCATGTGATGATGCAGATCATTCCATTTTTTATGCAAATTTGCATGATGCACTTGTTCATGAGAGAGTTGAAATAGAGGAGGCAAAAACTATGCCAAAATGGCTAGTGCAAACTTTGCATGAGAACAATTTAGATGCACTCTATCATACTACACTCATTTAGAATCTCATAGTGCATCTTTTGCATCAGATCTCTATGCTATGACTACCTCTAGTCTTTGTGATGCGACTGAGCCTGTTTCATTTGATGAAGCACAAAACTCTGAATATTAGATGGCTTTGTGCAGAAAGGGCATGAAAACTAGGTGTGTAGCTTAAAGAAGGCATTATATGGTTTAAAGAAACCACCACATGCTTGGTATGAAAAGATACATGCCTATCTAATTGCACATGGCTTTGAGAATAGTCAAACTAAAAGCGCCTTATATGTTAAGAATGCTAATGATGTGCTTTTGATCATTGTTGTGTATGTTGATGACATGCTGCTTAGTGGCCCTCATGAGAAGCATATTGCTGATTTCAAGGCTGATTTGCATGCCTCATTTGAAATTTTTGATTTGGGGCATTCGCATCATTGTTTGGGCATTCAATTTATGCAAGTTCATGGCCAAATAGCTTTCTCGCAAACGAAATATATTCACACATTATTGCAACATTTTGGCCTTGAAGACTATAAACCTATTGCCACTCCTATGGACATAGGTTTATGATTGAGTTTTCATGATGCTAGAGATGCGTTTGACATTGTTCTCTATCAGCAGGTTGTTGATTGCTTGATTTACTTATTCATTACTCAGCCTGATATTCTGTTTGTTGTCTCACAGATGAGCAAGTTTATGCATTGCATAGGTGTCAAGCATTGGCATGCGGTTAACTCCATCTTTCACTACTTGAGTGGTACCAGCTACTTGGCTTGTTTTATCCCAAGGGGGAATCACTATCGGCAGATTTGCATGCTTTTTTTGACTCTGATTGGGTTGGTTCCTATGACACTCGTGTGTCCACTAGTGGGTTTTGCTTCATGCTTAGTAGCTCATGCATATCTTGGCTAAGCAAGAAGCAGCCTACTATGGCCATCTCTAGTTGTGAGGCTTAGTAAAGGTCAGCCTTAAGAGAAACTATTGAGTGTGTGTGGTTGAGATGCCTTATGGCTGATTTGGGTGTTGGTCAGTCTTCTGCCACCACCATCTTCACTAATAATCAAAGTGCATTGGCACTTGCGAGAAATCCTATGTTCCATGCTCGCACTAAGCACATTGAGGTGCATTATCATTATGTGAAGGAGAGGTTCTCTGCTGGGGAGATCAGCTTGGCATATGTGCACACAAAAGGGAACATTGTAGACCTTTTCATGAAGGCTCTACCTAGGGAGAATTTTGAAGCTTTTTGCAAAGCTTTGGGCTTTTTTGCAAAGCTTTCGGCTTACTTCCATTTGTGGATTGATTCCACATAGCTTGGAAGTTCCTTATACATGAGTGCCAGCTCCTTGTTCACTGCATCACTCCCAGGGAGGATTCATTGATATATTAAGGTAGTGATGTGTGTGAACACACTAGGACCACGGGGCACTTCTTTCCCTCTTTAGGAGGTTCTTCCCTCGGGCTTGTATATATGCATATAGCCCTAATAGGTTACTAATCTTTGTATGCTCCACTGGTAATACATTCAGTATTATGTGTTGTACTCCAAGCTTCTTCTTCTTCCTTGTGCTATTCGTGTGGTTCCATAGACATCTAACTTCAACATTCTACCAAAATTGTTGCAAGAAAGATTCCCAAACATCAACATAGTGTCAGAAGTGATCTAAGTCAAATTTTGTTTGATTGAAATACTATTACTTTGTATTCATCATCATCTCGGTTGTATAATACACTATAATTGATTTCAAATGGGCAAACTTGAGCATCAGGATCATCATTTGGCAATCTACAGAATTTAGCATAAGTTTTGCAGACTAGAAACTATCTTCTTTGTCCACTATGTTGTCTACCTTGTTGTCCACCTAGTAAGTCTTCTATCACATTAGGACTGAAATACCCAAGAACACATTGAAAAACTGATACTATAACAAAAAAACCTCATAAATTTGGGAATTTTGACCAACACTTGTCATCTATAAGATGGCTTCCATGCACACTCAAGAAAAGGTGTGAAAGATGCCCTATACATAGTCTCACAAATAGATTTTTCCATATTAGGTCACTTCCTGATCAACCACGATATGCATAAACTACTAATCATGAAGTAAAAAAGAATTGTGACACACATGCCATAATAGCAAGTCCAATTTGAGGTGTAGAAAACATGTGAACCGAGTAGTATTGATCTATCCTTGGGATACAAAAGCTGGAGGTATTGAGCATCAAATAAGTAGAAAACAATATGCTTAATTTCTTAACAATGTTAAACTCCTAGTCTATGCATAAACTTGATCATCTCAAAGACAACAAACTAAATATACGGTAGAGTGCTGCATACATAAATGAGGCATCCAAAAGCTTGTTGATAGAGGCCAACATCAAATACATATTTAGCATTAGGGAGACTCAATCATGAAATTGTTTCCATGCGAATAGTATCAATCTATTTAGTTTGATACAATTGTCAATCATGAGCAACTTTCAAAAACTGAACGCTCAATAGTAATGTAGATGCCTCAAACTTGAAATTTCAAAAGAGGCATGCAAATCATCCTTAAAATCTGAAATATGTGTCTCATTAGAACTTAACTAGTGAGCAATATATCTACATTAAAAATATTGTTAAGAATTACATCATTTTCATGTTGTACATACAAGGTTCTTTTGACTGGACTACTTTTAAATCCATGTGCTCATAAGCAGGCATGTATCTTCTCTTATCAAGCACGTGGAGCTTGCATTAATCAATAAAATTTTTTATTTGACATGTTTTAATTTTTGTTTCATGCTCTTTGTTATCAAGTAACTTGAAAAGGTTCAAGATAATGATAATATCATGTACTTCTAAAATATTAGAAAACTTATTTACTTTGCCTAGTGGTTAAGTCTCAAGGAGGTGGAGGAAGATGTATTGGTTCCTATCCGCTAGAAGTAGAATGGGGACATATTTTGTTCTTGAGGATCTCTAAAAACTTCAAACTCAAGTTTAATTGATTGAACTTGAGTCTAGAGAGGCTTATCTCAATGGCAAGTACATCTACTAATAGTGGACTCTAGTGGAAATCATTAAAGCAATGGTTGATACTCCACATGCACATGTGGACTACAGTTAATCATGTAGTCATCATTGATTAGAGGAGCTATATATAGAGGCATAAGTTAGGGAGGAGATTCATATTTCTAGATGAAACCACCTATTTTATATTTTTTTGCTCTGAATGTACAATGAACAAATAGCTAGACAATGAATTCAGTAGGGATGTTTAGTCCACCCTTATCATTCTATCCACACCTTGCACTAGATTCACTTTATCAAAGTGCATAGCTAGATTGTATTGAGAATGATTTGGGCAATGATTAGACCAACCATGGATTCCCTTGTTTTCATATCTAGTCGAGGATGGGATCCCTTCTATTTGTAGAGGTAAGTGAGAGAAATGATAACCATGTTCTAAAATATGGAACATGGGCTTGGGGGAAAACTTATTATATAGTTTTACCTTGAAGCATATGTCTGAAGATGAAAATTTCCTTTAAGTGCGAGAACAATATTATAAACAAACTTGAAAAGGCTCAAGATAATAATAACATTAGGTACATCTGGATTGTTACACAATTTATTCATTTACCCTAGTGGTTATCTCAAGGATGGGAAGGAGGCGATCTTGGGTTCAAACCCTTGAGTGTCTAAAATGCACAAGAGTACAAGTAATAAGTAAGATATGATTTTGGTATGAACTTAACACTCAACAGAGATACCCCCTAGCTTTTAGGGCTGCATAGAGATAGACCCTAAGACAATAAAATTAAGATTTCTTCAAATCTAGTTCATGAAATCCTTTGATAGTTTGTAAACATAAACAAGAAACTCATAAATTTCCAATAAATGCTCACTCATTGCATTGCCAGCTATGTAGAGAGAGCATCAAACTCTGCAAGTTGATTATTGTTGGAACAGATGGTGCAAAGAAATGGAGCAACAAAATGATGACCCAAAGTGTATGTATGTTTTTTGATGTATTGTACAATGGTTTTGAAGTCTTTATTTAGGTGCTTGAAGTGTTCCATGACTTCTAAAAGTGGGTTCTGAAGTCAAATCAAGGCAGGATAGTTTGTTGAAGAGAACCAATTTACTTTCCTATAGTCTAGGAAAAGTGAAGATCTAATCTGATCTACTTTTTGGTGATTGATTGATTGATTGATTGGCAAGCTCAACCACCTCAAACTCTTGAGATGTGAGCTCTTGCTTTCTTCTTTCACATGTGTAAAACTCTAGGATTTTACATTGGTAAATGATCCATAAAAAAACCTTATGAAAAATACCAAAAATGTGCACAAATGAAAATTGCTTCAATGGAAAACTTTGACACAATTCAAATGATGACTTTTTATGTAGAGCTAATGTACCTTTGGCATAGTGTAACCTTGATGTTACAATATCTCCTCATCAAGCTAAAGTATGCTTGAGTATTCATTCTCTAATGGATTGAATGCTTGCCATTTATTTAAATATGCAAAGCTTTATTCCATCAAGTGCCTTTTTCATCATATCTACTACTTGCTTTCTAGTTGGAAGAAAAGAAATGTCAATCTACTTTGTCATGACCTTCCCCCTAATGAAGTGGTAATGAACCTCTATGTGTTTGATTCTCACATGGAAAATAGGGTTTGCAACTAGATGCATGGAGCTAACATTTTCTCCAAATATGTGATATTGGAACTCTGTCCCAAATATTAGTACAATCTTTTTAACCATATGCTATGGTCAAAGATCTATAATCTACTTCACTTGAGGATAAAGTGATTGTTGGTTGCCTCTTGGAACTTCCTAGCACTAGCTTTGAACTTGAAAATGCTAAGTAACCAGAGGTACTTTTTCTATCATCTTTAGGTCTTGCCCAATCTACATCTGAATAGATTTTGATGTCCAAGTCTAAAGAGTAAGGATAGAATATATCTTCATTGATTGTATCTTTGAGGAACTTAAGTATTCTCTTAGCTACATCCATGTGTGGTCTTCTTGACAAGTGCATGAATTGGCTGAGCACTCCTGTACTATATCAGATATCTATCCTTGTATGAGTAGAATATATCAAGCTACCTACCAAGCTTTGATACTCTTTGATGTCTTCAATTTTCCCATCTTCATAAAAACTAAGTTAATGATTCATCTCCAAAGGTGTACATAAGGGTTTAATATTCTCCATATTGAACGCAAGAAGTAAATTGTGAATGTATCTCCTCTGAGTCAAATACATTCCTTCATGTGTGTATATGACACATGCCTAGGAAGAATGTGAGCTCATCTAAATCACAAATTTTGAATTCCTCTTGCATATGCTTTTTGATCGTTTGTATGTCAGTCAAGTCATCTCGTGTCACAATGATTTCATCCACATATACATAGAGATAGATAACCTCATTCTGATTGCTTTTGATGAATAAAGAAGAATATGAGGTACTTGATTTGAGGCCTTGAGATTGTAGGTATGTAGTCTACAACCATAATATGTATGATTAGGTTTCTCAAAACCTAGTGGTTGTGACATGTATACCTCTTCACTTATCCAACCATCTAAAAATTCATTTTTCACATCAAGTTGGAGTCTCCAATTTCTTGTAGTAGCTACACTCATGAATATTCTTAATGAAGTCATCTTTGCAACTTGTGAGAATGTTTTCTCATAGTCTATACCATGAGTTTGTGAGCATCCTTTGAAAACTAATCCTGCTTTATACATGCAAATTGATCCATGTAAGCTTCTTTTGATTTTATATACACATCTACAAACAATTACCTTTTGATTGGGTAACATTGGAACCAAATCCCAAGTCTCCATCTCCTTTCATGCAACTATATCTTCTTCCATGGCCTTTTTACAATTAGGGTTTCCCTTTTCCTCTTCATATGTTGTCTTCTAAAATTGTGTGATTTTCCAAGTGGATTGAATGATTTGTAACAAATGTGGAATCATATCCATACCTTTTTGGTTGTCTTTTCTTCCTTGTTGACCTTCTAGGTACTCGGTTGGAGGATTCTCCACCCTCTTGCATTTTTGCTTTTCCTCTTGAGTTTGATAGCTCGTAATCCTCTTCCTTTTCATCTTGGTGATCATCTCTGTTGGAAAACAATGTCACATCAGTCCAAAATCCATTTAGGGCAAAAACCCTAATTTTGGTACTTAGCCATTTTTGACACAAAAATGGGTAAAATTTTTATGAGCCTATCTTGTAGAACTTGAAGAGAGCTTTCTAATGGTACATGACATGCAATCATCAGAAATGAGATTTGGGAGAAAACCCTAACCGTAATGTTTTCCTAATTTAGGGTTTTGACCTCATATGATAGCTGTCAGCATGAGGATCATAATATGTTGTCATATCATTCATCAGGTAGTCAGAAGTGTGAAAAAGCAGTTAAGAAGCTATTCTTAAAGTTAGATAAAAGCAACTTTAAAATAAAGAAAACTCACTTACAAAATATCGATCCACTTAAAAAATCAACTTTTCATGGAAAAAATTCACCCTAGCTTTATTTTTATTGCTAGAAGTTCTTAAGGCCTATAAAATAGAGTCCTTGGGTCAGTTTGTGAGTTATCCAACCAATTCCAATGCCAACGATTGGTGGAGTTTGAGGAGCTTGTGCTCTAGTACTCATGGTGCAGCCATGGTGTACTTTGTGAAGCTACGTTGAGGAGCAACCATGGTGTACTTTGTGAAGCTATGTTGAGGAGCATCTATGGAGTGCTGCTTGGAGAAGAGTGTGCTCGCACTCTTGCTTATGGAGTGGACATACCCATCAGTAGCTTGGTGGTGTGGATCGGCCATCTACATGATGTATTTCAAGATTGTCTTCTAAGTGAAGATTTTGGTGTACTTCAAAGACATTGGATGGAGCTTAACATAAGATTTGCATCTTATGTTAAGTATTCAGGTACATATTCTCTTTATGCACAGAGGTACTACTTGGAGTTTATGGAGGCAGTGGTATCCATATTAGGAGGAGTCCTATTCAGCATATCTAAAGGAGAATCAATACGTGCATGCTACATGCATTTAGATGAGATGTTAGAGAAGGTGTTTCCATATGAGTATGAAGATTTCTATCAGCAACATGTTAGCATTCTATGCTAAGTTTTTAAGTAAATGATATTTCATGCACACATCTGATTTGGGGTCTTCCATAGCCTAAAATCAGATTCGAGTTTGTTGGATATCAGTTTCCAATTGATCTTTCCTCTTTCTATCACTCATATTCACTCTTCTACAACCTATCACATCGTACATCTCATACATATTCAAATCTCTGTCTCTACATCTGAATATTCTTGTAAATTCTATACATTCACTCATCCATCTATTTCTGTTCACATAGAGTGGTTGAGATTTTGACTCCCACATTGTAAATTGACATTTGTATATATGATAGTGTGAGTAGGCATTGGCTTACGTAACACTTTACACATGTTTTCTAATCTCTCTCTATCTTTGTCTCATCATTTGTATGATTAAGTTTTTTATGTTCATGTTTTGTCAATATTGGAAGATTGGTGGAATCTGTGTTGTAGATCCTAGAAACGTATGGAACTATGGACCTGTGATATTAGTTATGGGCCTACATAATTTCCAACATTTGGTAATAGAGCAATCAAGCTCTTAGATTCCCAGGTTCCTAGACTTCCAGGTTTAAAACATATGATTTAAGAGCATCTTCTAACATTTGACATATAATATACACACTTAATGTAGATGAGTAGAGATTTGAGAATTAGACAATTCAGTCACGTGTTTATTTATTACTGTGAAGTATGAAGTTGATGATATGTTAGCAACCGAATACTTTTGGAAGAGTATGAAAATGCTTTACAGAAGTATTGTTTGAAGATCAAGACTTGATGAAGAGAAGGCTACTTCAAATTCAAGGAAAAACAATGGTTTGGAGAAGATGAAGGAACCAGATCAACATCAAATCATAGGTATCAATTTCTACTATCAGATTATCATTTGCAGATCATATCTTAGAAGGGCAGTTATGAAGAGATTTGAAGGATCAAAGAAGTGCTTTGAAACACTTTCATTATTTTGAAAGTAAAAGCATTAGCTAAATTAAAACACGTATCTAGAGGTTCTTCTTGATAGTTTTGATAAATATCTTTCATGGTAAGAAAGCTCATCTAAGAAGAAAAATTTGGAGATGAGATGAGTTTTGTTTTTAGCCAACCTTGTGTTGTAAGTTGGTTGGAAATTTTTTGATCGCATTGTGTACATAGAGAGGTAATTCAGCATTTAGCCAAAAGGTTGGTAAATTCAGTCATATCAGTCACATTTGAAGCAAATTTTTGATTCAGAGATATAAGGAGATGGTAAAACATGATTCTATATTCACTTCCATTTGTATACCATGTTTGTTTTGTCTCTTACTCTTAGCACTAGAGGAAGAGAAAAAATCATTCGAAGAATTTAAGAATGCTTGCTACTTCAAGATGAAGAGAACAAAAGGTATGGAAGAGAAGTGTGAAGATGTTGACATCATCATGTGGAAAAAAGATGCAGAATAAGAAAGTCCAACATTTCCAAAGGGAAAGTAAGACTTCCTTTTCTCTTAAATTTTCCATATAATTTTCCTACTTTTATCCTCTACCCCCAAAGACAAGTCTACGAGAACATCTTGTGAAGAAGATAGTTTAAGAGAAGAAGCAGTTTCTTGTTTTGCATTATACTTAGTCATGTTTTAGTAGGTGTTTTGATAAATAATTGCATTGAGAGAAAAGCAGCAGATACCCAAGGTAGCTTATATGTTTTGACTCATATGTGTATGAGTTATGTATAAGTTGAAAATTTTGAGCAGGTAACTATATGCTCCCTCAAAGAATTCTTGGAGTGTCAAATCAGAGCTACTTGGTATATGACAAGTTGCAGAGATTCTTCTTGACCTATCTCTTGAGGTATAAGAGTATTTGTAGCAGATGTTGTAGACTTGAAATGAGGTTTTTGTTTGGAAAAGGTATCTCATATTCTTTATATTTAGTATATCCAAAAAATTCAGAGTTTATCAAGATGAAAATTCAGAAAAATCAGTATTTTCCGAGTTTCAATATTTTTAAAAAATTCAAAATTTTAGAATTTGCATGAAAATTATGAAATTTTAGTATATTTTGAAAATTCAGTATTTTCATAAAATTCAAAAACTTCAATATTTTGAGAAAATTCAAAAAATTTAGAAAATTCAAGAAAATTCAGATTTTTTGATGAACTAGTCAGTTGAAGAATCTACTTTCTATGATTTTCTAGATTTTTGGATACATGCTTGTATTCAAGAAGGTGTTCCATCAAATCCTATCACTTGATTGAGAAGTGGAGTTAGCCAAAATAAAGTCAAGCAGATATTTTCACATCTCACCCGGGTAGAATATGCAGATATGAAGTATCAACTTGCAATTTTTGGAGTTCTCAAGGTGAGAGTTTGTCCACTTATGTTTCAAGTAGGAGTTGCAGATTCTTGCGAAGGATTTGGTTAAAGAAAAGTTTTACAACTTTATGTGAGAAGCATGGACACTTAGAGACATTCAGGTGCGAAGGATTTTGTTAAAGAAAAGTTTTACAACTTTATGTGAGAAGCATGGACACTTAGAGACATTCAAGTAGCAAATCAAACATTCAGTCATGAAGGTTTAGTAAGAGCAGATTCTACATAGGTATTTTGTTAGAGAGATCTTAATAGATCTTGAATGATCTTGAAGATCTTGAGTATTTATGAGTCAATTGTCTGTCCTTTGTTTGAAAAGTTCTTAACATTGGAAGAAGTAAGTCAAAGATTTAGATTCTATAAGATTTGTGCTCCAGAGAGAGGGAAGAAAATACTTGTTATGTTGCAGAAGATTATGGATCCTAAAATTTTGTTTTCACATATAGGTATTGATCATTGAAGATCAGATTTATTGAAAGAAGGAAGACGTTCCAGATTTCATAAAGTCTGATATAATTTGAAGATTTTTGGATACTAGTGTTAAATCATCCAAGGGGGGATGAAACATGAAGACTTATTTTCAGCCATATATGAAAGAATGCAAAGTCATACCTACAGGTATTCCTATATCAGGTATTTCTATATTTCAGTTGTCAGTTTCTCTTTATGTTCCAGTTTTGAAAGAAGAAGGAAGAAGCATAATGTTTTGAGAAAGTTCCTGTTAGGTATTCTTGTTTAGGAGAAAGTTCCAGAGTTCTATTGCAAAGAAGCTTGATATTTCAGAGAGGTGTATTTTTCAGAGCTGTGCACATATATGTTTATACCAAACTCTAAAGGAAGGAAAGAGGTATGAAAGAAGTATGAAAGACTTATAGATAGAACAAGGATGTCGATAAGATGACATCATATATATGAAATTTTGATGAGACTCATGAGTTGAGTTGAGTTGAGTTGAGTACAGTCAGAGATGAACTAGCTAGTGTTCATAATACACTAAGTTGTGAGTTGCTAGTCACAAGTACCAGGATTCAGTCCCTAATTCTATTTAGTGTATTTACATGACACAGTAGAAATATGTTGAGAAACCTTTTATAAGGTAAATGCAAATATGTGGATCCTAGTGTATTTTTATAGGTTTGAGAAAACTTATTTCAGGAGATAGCAGATTCAGAGTGAGTTCATGCTACATATGTTGACAAGCAATGATTGCTTGATGTATACACTATTGGATATCTAGTTTTCATATTTTCTGAGGTAGTATGGTTCATATTCAGAAAATTCAGTTTTTCAAAGTTTGAAGAAATTCAAATTCAGTTTTGAAGAAGATGTTTGAAGAAAAGGTTTGAAGTTCAATTTAGGAGTACAAGTTTGACGTTTATGACAGTTTGTAGATGAATAAAGTTACATATCCAAGTTAAGTTTGTACCAATATGACATTGCAGGGGGGATTGTTGGAAAACAATGTCACATGAGTCCAAAATCCATTTAGGGAAGAAACCCTAATTTTGCTAGTTAGTCATTTTTGGCACAAAAATGGGTAAGATTTTTATGAGCCTACCTTGTAGAGCTTGAAGAGAGATTTCTAATGGTATATGACATGCAATCATCAGAGATCAGATTTTGGTGAAAACCCTAACCCTAATTTTCTATTGATTTATGGTTTTGAGGATCATAAAAATGTTGTCAGATCATTCATCAAGTAGTCAGAAGTGTGAAAATGCAGGTCAAGAATCTATTCTTAAAGTTAGATAAAAGCAACTCTAAAATAGAGCAAACTCACTTAAAAAATAGTGATCCAATTTAGAAATCAGTTTTCGTGGAAAAAAAATTTGCGCTAGCTTTATTTTTATTGCTAGAACTTCTTGAGGTCTATAAAAGAGAGTTCTTGGGTCACTTTATGAGTTATCCAACGCCAATGATTGGTGGAGCTTGAGGAGGTGGTGCTCTAGCACTCATGGGGCAACCATGGTGTACTTTGTGAAGCTATGTTGAGGAGCAACTATGGAGTACTTCTTGGAGAAGAGTGTGCTCACACTCTTGCTTATGGATAGGACATACCCATCAGCACCTTAGTGGTGTGGATTGGCCATCTACATGATGTATTTGAAGATTGTCTTCTACATAAAGATTTTGGTGTACTTCAAAGACATTGGATGGAGCTTAACATAAGATTTGCATCTTATGTTAACTATTTAGGTACATATTCTCTTTATGCACACAGGTACTACTTGGAGTTTATGGAGACAGTGGAATCCATATGAGGAGGACTTCTATTCGGCATATCTAATGGAGAATCAATACCTTGCCGTATGACTACTGTTCGGAGCATTTGTGCACTTACAGCCCATCATGGTTGGAATGTACATCAGCTGGACATTAAAACAACATTTCTGAATGGTGACTTGCATGAAGAAGTGTATGTTTTTCAGCCCCGTGGCTTTGTGTAGAAAGGGCATTAAAACCAGGTGTGCAGGTTAAAGGTTTAAAGCAAGCACCACGTGCTTGGTATGAGAAGATACATGCCTATCTGGTTGCACATGGTTTTGAGAACAGTCCAATTGAAAGCGCCTTATATGTTAAGCGTGCTAATGATGTGCTTCTGATCATTGTTGTCTATGTTGACGACATGCTGCTCACTGGTCCTATTGAGAAGCATATTGCTGATTTCAAGGCTGATTTGCATGCCTCATTTGAGATGTCTGATTTGGGGCATTTGCATTACTATTTGGGCATTCAGTTTATGCAAGTTGATGATGAACAAAGCTTTGGACTATAGCCTTGGGAAATTGGATACTCCGTCTCTCAAAGTACAATCAGAAATGGAGTTATGGTGGGTTGGCTGTGCTCAAGTTCCATCTGAGAGCCATAAAACACTTAAATGGTTATTCTCACAGACAAACATTCCAAATGTTATCCAAAGGCATCATGAAAGAGAATTCTTGAATTTCAAAGACTACGGGAACTTTCAAGTTGAGTGGCATTTGAGTGGAGACCTAAAGACGCTCAAATGCATGTTTGGTATAAGTGGGGGAGCAAATTCTAAGTACCCTTGCTTGTACTGCATGCAAAGCCCACGCAGAAATGGATGGATTGCTAGAGCTGAGGTTAAAGAGCCTCCTTCCAGACAAAATGTTATTTTTCATAACTACTCATCTTCTTCAATGATTTGGGATCCCATACTTCCAATAGCATTGACAAATGTACACATATGTACACTACATGCAGAGTTAAGAATCATTGACAAGTTGGTCCGTCTTCACTTGGATTATGGATATTCTATGAAGCCTACAACCCTTGCAGATGAGTGCATAAAAAAATGTGAATGTCTTCTTTTAGAAATAGGATTTCATGGTGGTGATGTTCATCTAAGAAAATATCCAAAGCTTTCACAAAACATAGATGATGTACTACAGGATGTCTCAATGGGAGGTGCAAAAGCAAGGATATTCTTCAGCAACCATGATGACAAGCAACTAAATGCCATGTGAAATTGTTGGAAAAAATTATGTGAGGTCACGACTAATGTAAAAAGCAAACCAGAAATAGCAAAAAGAGAATGGAGGTGTGGGTCAAACTAGATAATCTTTTTAAGATCATGAGGCAGCAGGTAACATCAAAACGTTATGTGACAGATTTCAGAAAGGCGACCACAGAGCTTATAGAAACCATCATAGAGGCATGGGGTGCCAAAGACATAACATACTACTTGGTGAGTTCCAAAGATATTTTATTCATTTTATTTATTTTTAATTGAAATAAAGATCTAATGAGATTCTTCTGCTCTTCTAGCATATTCTTCTTGTGCATGGTGCATTCTTTGGAGAAAAAGAACCACTTGCCATGTGGAACACCCAAGGCATGGAAAAATCTCATTATCAAGCAAGGAAAAGCTTCTTTAGGTGTACAAGGAAAGGACGAGGAGTAACAAAGAGCAATGCCTTCAGAGAGCTTTTTGATTGGTTCTTTAGAAGACAATTACGAAGGACCTCATGCCAAATATAATGAGAACAATATGACTATCACCAGACAAATCATCATGTATCAATATCACAAAATGAAAAAGACTACATTTCAAACAAAGCTTTAATATTTGCTATGTATTTTATTTCTTTGAGAAATAAAGATGTCATCTATGTACATTTCATGATGTATTAAGCTTTGAAAAGAAATATGTCTATTACCATCAGATGACTTTGACCAGAGAATAGATCATGGATCAATAACAATTAATATTAGGCCATGGATCAGTTACACCAAAAAAATTTGCAATTTCTTATATCACATTGGGCAATTTCTGTATATGTACATTTGTTGAGAAATAGAATTTGAAAAAATGAAGTCATTCCTTGAGCCTCTTTAAAGAGCTTGGCTCTAGAAAATCACCTCTATATCTGAGGAACTCTTTTCTCCTATATCCAGCAATGCTTTTTAAATCTGACACCTCTACAGCCATTGCATAGCTTGAATAACAAAGAAAGTGCCCTTGAAGCATTGAGTCCTGGGGCATATCCAAAAATTCTGAATGCAGCTGCTCTTTCAAGCAGCAAAACTCTAAAAGCATTAAAGGGTATTGGAGTAAAACCCATGTATTTTGATAGAGTCCTCAAGGAGAACAATGCAAAGTCTGGCTCCTCACTATAGTGCTTGTGAATAACACAAAAAGTGTCTGGGTTCAAGTTTGGAAGATAGTGGATAATAGAATGAATATCCACCTTTGCTTTTCCTTTATCTTCTATGGCTTTTCTTGTTCCCTTGCCCCTGCCAAGGTAATTGTCTTCATCCAATATAGTTAACTGTGGTAAAAATGAAAATCAAGGTCAGATGAAGTGCAAGCACACTTTAGGAGTCATGAAAAGTAACTTGAAACAATTAGACATAAATCAAGAGACATGACTGATGCAAGCGATTAGGGTTTTTAGAGAAATTCAGACGGTCGTTATCGCTTGCATCGGTCGTCATCAATATCTCTATGCAAACTACCTACAAACATGTTATATTTGCTGAATCAGGTGAATTCTTACAAAGCCAGATATCTATTATCAATGTTGCATGCAACTCCTACACATGATCGATATAAGTGATAAGGCCCAACGGATAATATCCGATGGGCCTTATCGCTTGCATTGGTCGTGATCATTTTCTAACACTTCTAATGGAGATCTTGGACAAATCTCATACAAGCTAGAGATGTTGCATCGGTCCCATCTCATATCCTTAGCCTAAAATTCTTGAGAATATACTTAACTGTATACCTTGACGTCATCTTCCTCAAGTCCGAACACGACCAATGCAAGCGATAAAGCCTAACGGAAAATATCCGATGGGCCTTATCGCTTGCATCGATCGTGATTGATTTCTCATAGTTTTAATGGAGACCTTGGAGAAAACCGATGGTCGCATCTCATCTCCTTAGCCTAAAAATCATGAGAATATATTTTACTACATACCTTGACCTCATCTTCCTCTTCAAGTCCAAACACGACCGATGCAAGCGATAAGGCCCAATGGAAAATATCCGATGGGCCTTATCGCTTGCATCGGTCGTGGTCGATTTCTCACTAAAAATGGAGATCTTGGACGAAACCTTAAATTCATAAGGATATATTAAACAACATACCTTGACCTCATCTTCCTCCTCGATGAGCTCTTTTGAGTCAATACAAATTGTTCCTTTGTCCTCAGCAACATCCAAGAATGAATAGCCGTGCCCAAACGAGTATATTCCAAGTTGCTTCTGATGCTCATCAAACTCTTCATCAGCAAGTGTTGGCTTCTCCGAGATAGCTTTCTCAAAGCATTTTGAAAGAGCTTGTGATGAATCTTTGAATTCTTCATTAGACAAATCCAAATCAAGACGCAAAAATTCTTCTTTTCTTTCTCCTTTCTTATTGATGAATCTCCTTGCAACTTCTTTTGACTCAGCTATAGCTGCAAGGCAGTAGTCCTCCCTTAGATTGAAAAGTTCTTGAATGTAAAATAGAGGTATAAACTCTTTTTCAGAGATAAAGTAAAAAGGTAGATTTGGGAGAAGTAGGGACTTCTTAGACACTTGAACTTCTTCAGTTGGCTCCCTTATTGCAGTCTCTGCTTTAAAAGTGGCCACATCAAAACCTTTGACCTGCTCTTCTTCTGCTTGGAGATTGATCTCCTCAACAATCTCCATGACACCTTTCATAGTTTTTGAGCTTCCCTCAAGTGTCAGCTCTAAGAAAGGCTCGTCTTCAACATGAACATTTTCCTCCTTTTTAACATAGATGTGATCAAGCCATATCAAGAAATCAATGTTTAAAGGGAGCAAGCAGTAGTCCTTTTCATGCTCTGGGCATAAATCAAGCTTCCCTGGAAAACTGGATATCATTTTGCATTTTCTTGTGATTTTTGCCCTATCTATTGGATCCTTCCCAAAGATGTGAGGATGGACATAGGTTTTTTGAGAAATAGAAAGGATCTTTCCATTGATCAACCCGTCTCTGACAGTGGAAAGAGTCATTGATCATAGGTTGCAAATTATGTTTTTCTTAGTGATGCATGAGTGTTTTGCATTATAAGATATATTTGAACTAGTATTGATTGATATTTGATGATAAATTCAAGGACGAATGATGCAAGTGATAAGGGACATCCAGGCATTTGCAGATGACTCTTATCGCTTGGATCGGTCGTGTCTCTGACAATGGAAAGAGTCCTTGATCAAAGTTTTTGAGAGTAAGTTTCCATTCCTTCCTAATTCCTTGCCTAAAGACTCTCATTTTGTGCAAAGTATGGCTAGGACCAAAAAGACAGCAAGGAATTTGTACCCTGAGGGTCAAGACCAAAATGCCCAGGAACAAAATGCCCAGGAGCAAAATGTCCAGGAGCAAAATCCCTAGAAGGTTCAAGGCAATGTATCAAGCAAGCCCTCAAAGATAAGGGTCAAGTACCATGTAAAGTCCTTGAGGGAAATTAGAAGAGCTCAAAAGTATGTGGGATTGTTGATCCCTAGACTTCCATTTATGAGAGTTTTCAAGCAGATCACAACCAACCTCTATTCTTTGATGAAGACCTCATCCTTTATCAATGTGAGGTGGCAAACTCAAGCACTACTATGCCTGCAAGAAGTTGCAGAGGACTTTGCTATTGATTTTATGAATGATGCCTATTTATGTGCTGCTCATTCTCATAGGGTAACACTAATGGTGAAGGATTATGATATTGTTTCAAGAATAAGATATAAATTTGATAAATCTCTTGTTCCTATTGATCACCATGATAAAAAATTCTTTGATATTTTAAATATAGCTCTAGCCCGAGCACCCAAAACAACACTTGTCATTGAAGAGATCAACCCTCAGGTCACTCATGATCATGAAACTAGAACTGTAGCAAATAGTGAGGAGGAGAGGAAAAAGCAGGGATTATTTATAGAGGAAAGTGTCATCTTAAACCAGATTCAAAAGTTACAGAAAGCAAATAAAGATCTCCTTAAGAAAGCAGATGGGCAAATAATAGTTAATGTTGCAATGCCATGGCAGAAAGAATGGTTTCTTGACATTAGACCTGAAGACAACAAAATGTTGAGGGATTTTCATGTTGAAATATCAGATAGTGTGGTCAACATTTCACTCAGGTATTATCTAGAGGCCATAAACTGCCCTTACATTGCTTAATTTTCTATTTCCTTAACTGAATTTTTATTTCTTGATTTGTAGGGTCCTTCTTCAACAATGTGAGGAAGCGGTTCAAAGAAAAGTATTTATTTTCGATCCTCTGGTGACACAATGTTTTTTGCATAAACATGGAGATGGCAAGTCCTTTCTACAGAATTTTACAAACGAGGTAGAATGTGTTATCTACCCATATATTGAAAAGTAAGTATTCATCTTCATTTTGGAAAGATATTTGTTTCATTTAAGAAAGTATATTTACGTGCAACTCATTGACAGGGGCCATAGGAGTCTGATTATTGTTGACTTCAATGCATATCAAGCTCTTTTCCTCAATTCTCTTCAATCACAACATGGGAATTGCAAAGTGTAAGTTGCCATTTTGTTGTTCTCTATTTTAGAGCCATGCCATCCATTCTGATTTTTACTTTACAATGCAGTGCTGCAAAGCTTCTCAAGATGCATATTGATCAGAATTTTCCTGGAATTGCTAAATTGAATGAACTAAAGCGATTTGGATACATACAAATTCATGTGCCATTGCAGAAAGGCGCAACATCATGTGGCTAGAGAGTGATTGCAAATGTTGTAAGATTCTTGGAAAGAAGGTTTTACAGTCTTGAATTGAATTTATCAGACTAACCAGATGCATGGATCATCTTGATCAGAGAGAGAGCAATAAATGGCATCATGAAACATGCAATCTGCCCCTATGATCCAGACTCACCTCCACCCCCTCCACCTGATAAAAAAATTTCTGAAGAAAAAAAGAAAGGGCTTCCTCTTCACTCACCATTAAAGCATGGGACCAAGAAAAAGAGTCAAGCTTAAAGCTCCAAAAAGGGACACAAGCAATAGAGAAAAGAGGACTCCAAAAAGGATAGAAAGGGTTGAATCATTTTTGAGTCAAAGATTGAAATCTATTGTAAAACCAAAATAGGTTGGAAGATTTATTTATGTACAAATTGTATGTACTTATGCCAATCTTCATCTAGAAGATGGTCATTGTAACCATATTTATTTGCTTTGAGAAATATACAGTTGTATTCAACCTCTTGAGAGTTAAACAAAAGCTCATTGCATGGTCCAATTAAATTTGTTCATGTCACAAATATATGACTGCATTGTGGGTTTCTTACTTCATTCTTGTTGGAAAGTTTAAATTGGAGAAGATACAGAAGAATATAAAGAAGAAAGAGGACACCATCGATACAAGCAATATGGGGAATCAGAGAACTTTCGATTGCCCCTATCGCTTGCATCGATTGTGTTATCCATTTCAACATGGGATCACCTTTTAAAAACCCTGCATGAGATGAGTTGTTGCTAGTTGTTTTTATACTCATGAGTCAAACCTTTATGCAAGGTTACTTGTTGAAGTCTCTCGTGGTAGTAGTTTGCTAACACGACCGATCTAAGCGATAAGGGCCATTTGACAAGTTCAGATTGCACTAGTCACTTGGATCGGTCGTCTTCTCTAATCTCGTCTCCTCTGTTTTATGCCTTAAATCATGCTCTTCATATTTTGAAATATCAAACCTTGGATTGGAATTTGCACCAGGTTCTCCACCCTCTCTTATATTACTTGTTATGTGTACCATGGTATTTTCTCTTGCATTACTTGAGGACAGAAAAGATGGATAGAATCAAATAATTTAATCGAGACTAATGTGCACCTTTGATAGACTATAATAATTAAATTGAAACTAGATATTGAATTCTAGATCTCTTGTTCATCTAGAATTAACTTATGCAAGTTCCTGTATAATTATTTCTTAGCTGGAACCTCATCAGAATGTTAAGATTAAACAAAAAAATGCCAATATGAGTTTAGATGAAGGGGAATAATTGAAGTCATCAAGTCACTCTTGCAAATAAAAATCAATGGAAATATGAAATAAAGGAGCTAAAAAATATCTTAGAATTTCTTGGTTTATATTCTTATCATTGTACAATAAGAACTTCATCAAAATCTTGAAAGTAAATTAAAAATGCAAATATGAATATAGACATTTAAAATTCATAATTTAACACACATTGTTTGTCACCATCCTGCAAAGAAAATTCATTGGAAGTATCAATAAAAGCGTCTATAAGAGGGAGATACATTATGTAAGAATGTTAGGGTTAACTTGTTACAATCTTAAGGGTTGGAACTTAATCACCCTTGGTGGGAGGCAACTTATGCAAGATAATGATTTCTCTGATCTAATGTTAACTATTGCATCATCGGTTGAGAATCTACACGGTGATGATACCTCATCAAGGTATTCTAGGAGCTCCCTTACATTTCTGAGATTCCAATTTGTAGTGACAATTATTTTCCTTGATTGAAAATCTAGATGAATCAATACTTCTAACTCAAATTCTCGACAGCTCTCCTCTAAGTCCAAGGCTATCCAAAGTCCAAGCTTTTTTTTCCACCTTCTACAGTCATATCCTAGAACGAAAGATTGTCGACATATCTGATATGATATTGAAGGAGAATTGGGACTAACTTTACATAAAATAATGTCACCTAGGTTTTGAACTTCTTTGCTATCCCATTCCCTACCTAAAACATCATCAATCTCTAAAATAGAGACTCTCCTATTCAACCACATTGTTTTTGTTTTCTATAATAACATGTTTTTAAAGCATGCTACAAAGACATGAATAGGCAAAAACCATTGAATCTTTATCCTTCTCAAAATTTGGCATGCTGACATTGCCTTTTGGATGTCAAATTTAATTTTGCATAGAAAACTTGAAACTGTTGAATGATTAGGAGCATCCCAATCTAATGAAGAGATGCAAGGACCAGGTACATGAACAAGATTTCCATAAGAACTCCTCCCTGATGGCACTTGATAATCTACATAATGGACAAATAACTCTATGCTATGGAAAAATTGAACAGATTTGTCTGCATACATGAGTTTTGCATATTCCTTATGAAGAACTCTAAATGTTCCTGTTAAACATTCAACAGGTTGCCATTCCACAATATTGGAAGGAAAGATATCTGCAGTACAAAAACATATGTTTTATTATACAAAAACAATTGGAATGATAGAAGAGCATTGTAAAACTTCATTTACAGTACGAAGGGAAGTGCATATGATTTTCTAGAACAAGATCCTTAGCGGTGTACACATGTTGTACTCGTGCAAACCAACCGCATCTCTTCAATTTGAAACTGAGAATATGTCCCTTCTAGTGGTTTCTTGTGTTGTCTCTTTTGGCACGTTTGACTTTATGGGCACCTCTGGAGCTAGGAAGCATAGTTATCCATTCATTTACTTTCACAGAAAGAGGTTTCCACAAAGAATCCTCTCTTCTATTGTAAACCTCACATGAAGTTACACGATTGGAAGGAAGACGAGAATAAGAAGCCATTTGAACTTAGAAGAAGAAGAATGTTCAAAGCGAGAAACCGACGTTCACAAATTTTGGCACTATCTATAGAGAAAAAGGATTTGTACACGTGGAAACTTTTGATTTGATGTAAACCCTGTCGCTGAATGATCATGAAATTTTGTGAACTCAAAAATATTTCGTATCTTCAAAAATCAATTCCTTCTTCAAAATTTGAAAATATGCTTTGTGTAGTGTGCCGAAATATATTTTATTGCATCAAACCGAAAAAATGTACACTGAGTACAAGACTCTTTCTCACTTTAGTGAAACTTTAAAAGAATATTGTATTAAAAAAAAGAATTTCTTCATATGATTAAAAGAGACAGCAATGTTATATTCTTGTACATGTGGAAAGACTCTATTTGTCAATTTCCTTAATCTCTCATTAGCAAACAACCCCTTTTCGACCGTTTTTCGCCCTAATGTGGCTAGTAAGGCCTACTTACAAGAACTTGATAAGCATGCGATCATGCATAGGATCTTTTTGTGGGCTTCAGATCCAAGTCTTAGAAGACGTTTGTTGCATTTCTTAGGACAAGGGAGATTTGGCGATCATGAATGTGTTTAATATGGTTGAGAAGATGATAGCTAAGTGGATGGTTTAGGATTTAAAAAAACAACCACAGTTGTGGGCCCAACATGATAGCTAAATGGATGTTTCATGCTTTTAAATAACAACCAAAGTTGTGGGTCCAACCTCTTTTGAAAAACTTGTAGGTTATCTCTCTTTCTCGATCCCCTCGATGGAAAAACCATGAAATCCACACTCTCCTTTTCTCCCACAAAAAAGAAAAACATCCCAAAGGATTCTGATCTCATATTTTTGTCCTGTTTGAAAGTGTCGAATAATTCAAGGGGCACTCCCATCTCAACTTGGACGAGAAACGAGCAACGAAAACCAGGATAAACAATTCCATTTGGTTTCCCATCTATGAGATCCCGCCTATCATAAAAAGAATATGTGACCAAAACTAACCCAATAAACAGTAAAGGCATTCAATACTCGAAATAATAGAAGTTATGGCAACAATCCGTGGATCAAACACGAATACTTGGATGGTAGCTTTAGCCTTGAGTACAAAGACTCTCCACAATCAAAAAATCAATATAGGATGGAGGAAGGGGGATTGAAGTCTACTATAGTATAAACATTCTCCCTATATCAATGAATTTTTTTGGCATAGTGGTGGAAAATTGGAAGACAGTTTGGGATAAAATGGGAATGTGTACTAGTCATTGGAAGGTTACTAGTAATTGGAAGATACGAGTGATATCTCAACCATTGATTCATTTCTTGTTTTATAGGCAGAATATCATTAATAGGAAGAAGTTTGACCTGTTGTGTTTTCAAAGGACAAGTGGCAACAAGCGAGTAATGAATCATGAACTATCTTAAGGATATCTTTAGGCATCTCAAGGCCTGCATTGTTATGAACAAATCTTAGCTCCTGTCCTTCATCCCTCTTTATACTTTTTTTAAAACAAAAAAGTGGAGGTTCGGCAAGCACCTATTCCCCGAAAACGGGAGACTCCATAGCTCTAGAAAATCGATTGTCTTTCTTCCCAATAACATTCGTCTCTGCTGCTCTCTTATCGAGTCTACAAGGGTTTGGAATCTGCATGGAAAACAGAAGATTCAAGTTTTTGCAGCCTCGACGACAAGCCCTAGCCAGGTTTTGTGTTAGAGTCTGATCTAAGCATTTCCTATGATAAACTTCAGAGTCTCCTCGCCAATGGTGAGTGGGAGCTTGTTTTTTTTTTAATATAAAGGAAGTTCGGCAATAGCCTACTCTCCCGGACTTGAATTAAATTAAGAAACAAAGGTACAATAGAAGGGGACTAGTGCCCACGGGACCCCCCAAATCCCACAAAGCAGGGGAAGCTTGATTGAATCCTAGGTTGCACTACAGAGAAGGTTAATCACCCTCTCATCGCCCTCATGCGGGGCCCACTTGGGTTTGAGCTTGTTGTTGATCAAAAGGAGGACTTGATGGTGCCTGAAGGGGGGGGATTTCTTACTGTTGACGATCCTTTTGCCAAGGAGGAATAGTGATTTCTCAATCGACCACTCCCTAGGGGGATCGCCAAAGTTGAGAGCACACCTCTCCCGCCAGATTTTCCACAGGACTTCCCCTCTGATGGCGTTCCAGAGTGTCGCAGAGCAGCCAATCGCTTCTCCCAAAAGGACTTGTTTCCAACTAAGCTGTTTTTGAAGTCTGATTTTCATTCCAACCGTCTGCCAGATTCTGTAGGAGTTGGGGCAAGTAAGGAAGATGTGTGGGACATCTTCGATAGCACGGTGGCAGCGTTTGCACCAAGGAGGGATCCCACAAAGTTTGCTAGCCTTAAGGTTGGTCCAAATTCCTCGATGAAGAATTTGCCATAAGAGGACAGACTTCTTAATCTCAATTAGGGGAGTGGGAGCTTGTTGACGAGGAGACACGAAGGCTAATAATTGTGCTCGCAGGGGAGAATGCAGTAAAATGAAAGTATGTATTCTTCTCCGAGGTGTAGTTCATGCCCACTGCAGATTTGCAGACAATTAACCGCCTATGGCACACACACAGCAACGGGAAGTTTGGAGGAAATGAAAACTTGTTCGAGCGCTTTTGCTGAGCTGGTTGGGCCATTCATTCATCAAAGAGAAGAGGATGTCATCGTGATCTGCTGTGATGACATCGTTCCGCGACTGTGCTGATCACATCGCGACGGTGTGCTGAGGCCTCTTCGCGACGGAGCTACCTCGGTACTTGTGCACGCCTCATCGCGACGGGACAGCTAGGCATCGCGACAGTGCTCTTCTGGCTCCGTACCATCGCGGCTCTTGGTTCAGGGGCCATCGCGATTCGCCAAAGATCGTCGACCCGCCCCCTCCGTACCATCGTCTGCTCTGGGGCCAACCTCGCGCTTTTCAAGTCCATCTTCACGGCGGTGTGGCTTGTAGCCCATCGCGACAGTGTGGCTCACGCCCACCGTCCTTGACTTTCGGAAGGTCTCTTTCGTGTGGGCTCTTTCGTGTGGGGCTCGACTCCCAAGTTTGTTCCATCGCGACGGCACCCATTTCTGAAGGCTTGGGCGTTCGTGCCACCTCTGCATCGCCTTGGGATCCCTGTTTTTCTTCACCTGCGCGACGGCGCTCCTTTCTCTTCCGTGTAATCATTCGCTCGCGCTCTTGCTCACCTCAGCTTTGCCCCTTCGCTAGCTTCGCGCCCGGCACCTTTTTCGAGGTCTCTTGCTAGTCTTCGCGATGGGTCATTGGGAGACCTCACGTCGTTCCCTTGGGCCCATCGTCGCGATCCCCCACCCCTAGTTCTTTTTTGCTCAGCCGTCTCGAGAAAAAAAAAAAAGAAGAAGAAAAAGTAAGAAAGAAAGAAAAAACAAGAAAAGTTAAAGGGGAAATAGTGGGAAGTGAGTAAATTGAGTAAGGTTTTTTCTCAATCTTGCTCCTTCCTCGAGCAAGTGAGAAGTGGCTTTTTTGCGGGTTTCCATATGGCCTTTCAAGCATTGGTCATGGACTTTGTGGCTCCCCCTCAGTCCGTGCCCCCCCTCGAGATGGAGTCTGTCCCAGTGGACGTCGCGCCCCCAGAGGTCTCTTTATGCAAGGAGTCTGTGGCGGCAAAGCAGGAAGAACTGAAGAAAACTTGCCTGATCGGTCAAATGTTTGGCCCCAGGCCCCCTCTCGAAAGTGTGAGAACTTGGCTTCGCAAGGAGTGGTTCCCACGAGGCTTAATTGTGTCCAAATGTCAATTCCTGCCGGCGAATCACCTGCTTCTTGTATTTGAGAACGAAGAGATGGCTTTCCAAGCCCTGCAGGCCGGCTCCTGGCAAGTGGGCCGGTCCACCCTTTGCCTTTTTAAGTGGACCCCAGACTTTGTCCCGAACAGATCAAAGCCTCTCCGTTACCCGCTGTGGGTGGAGCTTCCCAATCTGCCTTTCTTCTTGTATGGATTTCTTCGTGAAATCGTCTCACCGATCGGTCGCCCGATGGCCGCAAGATAGGATGTTGGGGGGTTAATCTACGATGGTGCTCAACATTCTTTCAATGCTAGATGGCATCCTCAGATCTGCGTTGAAACAGACCTGAACCAAGTCCTTCCCTCGAAGATCTCCATAAACTGTGGAGATGGTAAGACCTGGACACAAGAGGTTACTTACAAGAATTTGCCAAACGCGTGCTTCCGGTGCGGACTTCAAGGTCACAGGATCAAAGACTGCCCCCTGAAGAAAAGTACCAATAAAAACAAGCTTAAACCAGATGGGACCCTAGATCCTCTCCCCCAAGACGACACTTGGGGTCACCCCCCTCCAATGGAGGAAGAAGAGGGAACTCGCGTTGCTGAGAGGGATTCAGAAGGTTTCACTGAAGTGAGACGCAAGAGGAAAGTTAGCCCTCGAAGATAAAAAACAAGGAATACTACGACAACTGCCCCCGGGAATAACATATACTGCAACCTAGAAAAAGAGATTAATGAACTCGACTTCCCAGGGGACAACCTCTTTGGCGTAGACCCCACTGATAATACCCCTGCGTGCTCTACCAGCAAAGAAGATAACCAAGAAGGTTACACCACGAGTAAAGAGGAAGGCTTCACTACCAGCAATGAAGACAACACAGACAGCGAAAGCTCCGCTCTTGGTCCTACCCTCCCGGTATGCTTTCCAAGACTACCGCAACAAAAGTCCAAGCTTAAAGGTAAACAACCTTCCGGCATGCCTTGGAAGAGCCCCCTCAAGAGTAGGATCCTAAGTCAAGAAGTAGGGAAGAAAAAAGAAGACCACAAGAAGAAAAAAGATCGGGTCCCTCCCCTCAAAGAGGGCAACCATCATTAATGAAATTCACATCTCTAAACGTTAGGGGTCTGTCTGACCCGTCAAGAGCTTCGATTCTTGGCCAGTGGTTCAAAGACATGTGCTTCGCCCCTGACTTTACTTGCTTACAAGAGATCGAAATCGACGGAGAGGATCTACAAAAACGGCTTAAATGCATTTCTCCGAACCACCTTTGGTTCTCCACTTCTCACCCTAGAGGGACGGGGGGTGCTTCTATCGGTATTAGTCACGCCTTGTCTAGCAATGTGACCTCGACTTTTGAAGGTCGGAATCATCGTTGGATTGCTGACTCTTTCGGGTCTCCTTTCCAGTTCACTGTGGTCTCAATTTATGCCCCTAATGGTGAAGCAGATAGAATGGATACTTGGGCTTCCCTTGACTCCCTCTCACACAATGTTCTGATTTGTGGGGACTTCAACATGGTTGAGTTTCCTGAGGACCGATGGAATAACAAAGGGAAAATTATTGACGGTCAGGAGAAAGAGTTATGGGATAAAATCAAGCTCCATCTCGACTTGGTCGAAGTGAAAGACAGGCGGGGGTTCTCCTGGTCTAATCTCCAGTCGGGGGACTCTTTGAGGAAAGCAAGGCTTGATAGATGCTACATCGATCAGAACACCATCCTTCAGTGGGGTATCCCTTCGATTTCTCAACACATGGACCTCACTATCTCAGACCACTATCCGATTTCTCTGTCCTTCAAACCGATTCCCATGCTCCAGAAAGCTCATTGGTTTCATGCTTGTCAGACATCATTTTCCCTCCCCTCTGTCCACCAGGAAATTTATGAGGTGTGGACGGAGGCCTTTGCTTACTGTAATGAACCGGCTAAGTGTTGGAGAAGCGCAGTAGAAAGGACTCGGAAAATTCTAATCAGGACTCAAAAGGCTATAAGAGGAATTCGAAAAAAAAGAAGAGAAATGGTGTACCGGAGGCTCTCACGGCTTGAAGAAGAGGTGAACAAAGGTAAGTTACATTGCCAACAGGGTCTTTTGAAAATCAGGGGAAGGCTAAGATTAGAAGAGGAGGTCCAAAGGAAAAATCTTCAAATTTTCTTCAAAGATTGGTGGGCAGGGAAGGCCGACAAACCAACGAAAGAGATGTGTAACATCCTCAAAAGGAAACAAGCTAGGGAATCCATCCCCCTAATGGTCGATAACAATGGAACTGAATGTTGCACGGAAGTGGAGAATAGAACTATCAGCGTCAAACATTTTACCAATCTTCTCGGGGTCTCGACTCCTCTTTCCCCCCATAGGCGCGACTCCATGGCAACCATCTCAAGGGTCGCTCAAACCAGAATCCCACAGAACTTGATTGCTCTACTGGATGCTAACATCTCCGAGAATGAAATTATCGGGGTTATTGATGCCCTCCCCAATGGGAAAAGTCCGGGTCCGGATGGCCTTACCAATGAGTTTTTCAAGTCCTTCAAACATCAGGTGGCCACCCCACTGCGCCTCGTGTGGCAAGAGGCTCTATCTTTCGGTGCCCTCCCTTAGTGCCTGAATAATGGCGTCATCAAGTTAATCCACAAACGGGGAGATAAGAACAAAATAGAAAACTGGCGTCCGATTACCATGCTCCAAACGGGATACAAGATAATTGCAAAGGTTATCGCCAACAGAATCTCCTGTCATTTAAAGTCATGGTTGTGCGAGGACCAGAAAGGTTTTATCAAAGGTAGATCTATACTTGAAGCAATTATCGATATTTGGGAAGGCCTTGCTTTTGCTGAGGAGTCTGCTCAAGATCTAGTTTTCATTAAGATCGACTTCGACAAAGCGTATGACAGATTGGAATGGGACTTTATTCTTCAATCTTTGAAGGACCTTGGATGCAACCAAAAGTTCACGAAGATGGTTTCCACTCTTCTTGGAAATGCTTCAACTAGAATAAACATCAACGGTAAGCTCTCTGAACCCATTCGCTTAAAAAGATCAATTAGGCAAGGCTGCCCTCTGGCTCCTTTACTATTCGCTATCGCCTCGAATGGACTCAGCTGCCTATTAAAGCATCATATGGACGCTGGCAATCTCAAGGGTCTTTCCCTACCTCTAAATCACGGCCAAATGGTTGTGAGACTTTTTGCTGATGACATGAATGCCTTTGTACATAACGATATAAACAGCATTGAGGTGTTCTGGTGGTGCCTCCTCACCTTTTGTGTGGCATCCGGCTCAAAAATCAACCATGCTAAAACTTCTTTTAGAGCAATCAGCGGGCCTACTCCCCAACTGTTGGTGGATCGGGGGTGTCAAGTTATCCCTAGCGGTCAAGTCTTCCGTCTCCTTGGCATTCCGATGGGTTTCGACATCTCAATGGACCAACGCTGGAACTGGGTGCTAGCCAAGCTGGATAGCAAGCTGAATCAGTGGAAAGGTATGCAAGTCAACCTGGCAGGACGTGCTATGGTTATTAACACTTTTATGTTGTCTACAATTATTTACTTTATCTCGTGTTGGAGACCTAAGGAGAAAGACTTGGCCAAAGTTGAAAGAATCTGCAGGAACTTCCTTTGGACTCGGGACCCCAACAGAAGGGGGATTCCCAAAATCAAGTGGGAAACTTGCATTAGCCCGAAAGACTCAGGGGGCTTGGGAATTTTGGATATTGCTGGGTTGGCCGACAAGCTGGCGGCAAAATGGCTTATCAAGGCCTGGAGCAATAGGGAGTCCTCTTGGGCTAAATTGATCTTCAGAAACACGGAAGACCTTACCTTGGTTGGCCTCCCTGGTTGGAAGGACATAGGGATTCTCACGCTTTTGTTCTCCCCCCATCCGGTCTTCCCTAAAGGATCTAGCCTAGTGTGTTCCTTATGGAAGAATTGGAACAAGGCCAAACAGTTCATCAGAATCAGTGATGATTGGAAGTGGGCGGCTGGCATAAGACAAAATGACTCTATTTGGTTCCCGATCAGTGGCATTCGGGGAGTGGAGTCTTGGAACCTCCAAACTGCAAGGCGGTTATGGAACAAGGGGTTCAAACAGTGGAAACAGCTTTGGAAACAAGAGACCAGCCAGTGGATTAGGTTCGAAGAATTGGATCCGAGACTTAGCGTTACCTTTGAGGAATGGACTCTTCTTCAAAGCAGGTGTTTAGCCTGGGACCGCTCAACTACCCGCCTTCTCTGCGGTCAGGATCTTCCTTGCTCGGAGGGCCTCAAATGGAGCAATGGTAAGAAGCTTTCCAGAATCCCGAACTTCAAAGGGGATTTGGATGTTCACCACACCCTTAACAAGAGATGGTGCCTTGCATGGACCAAACTTCGGTGGGAGCTAAAATTCATGTCTTTGTGGCACCCCCTAATTGAGATCAAAAAGTCTGTTCTCATGTGGCAGATCTTGCATAAAGGAATCTGGACCAATGCAAGGGCTAACAAAATCTGTGGTGTGCAGCCATGGTGCAAGCGTTGCCATCGGTGCATCGAAGATTTAGCTCACCTATTCTTCGACTGCCCCAAGTCCCGTGTTATCTGGCATCACGTGTCCCGGGTTTTGAGACTCACGAGTCAAATCAACTGGCAACATGTGATGTTGGGTGAGGCGATCGGATGCTCATCGAGGTTGTGGAATGCCATCAGAGGTGAGGCTCTCTGGAAGATCTGGCGAGAGCGCTGTGCCGTCAATTTTGGCCAAACTCCTAAGGAATGGTCGATCGAGAAATCCTTGTTTCTCCTTGGTAAAAGAATCTCCCGAGTCAAGAGATCGCCACCGTTTAGACACCACTGTATTTATCTACTCGAAAACAACAAGTTGAAACCCAAATGGGTCCCACATGAGGGTGATGGTAATGTTATCCGCCTCATTTGTAATGCCCTGTAGCTTGCAATACTCCTCCCCCGCTCTGTGGGATTCGAGGGGTCCCATGGGCACTAGTCCCATTCTCTTGTAACTTTTTTTTCTTTATTATAATTAAAGTCCGGGAGATTAGGCTAAGGCCGAACTTCCTTTATTTTAAAAAAAAAAAAAAAAAAGCACCTATTCCCCTGATATTTAACTTTGAAAGAACAAATGTACAAATGAATATGCATAGTACACACAGGACTCCCCACATCCTGCAAAGGAGAAGTTAGACAAGGTCACAACTGGTTACAACTTGTTTAGACTTGCCAAAGCCATTACATGTCTAGCATGGGGGTTGAACTCAAGACATCTGCCTCAAGAGGCTAATGCTTAACCAACCCACCTCCGTTATCTGAACTCTTTATACTTTAAGAGTAGGCGTACCAGGTTCACATAAATAACAATTATTTTGCATACCATGGATGTCACTATCTTTACTTTATGTATCCTTCCTTGACCATCTTTATTTTCCATCTCTTTTGTTCACTATATCTCCCTCAGGTATTTGACTGATATTATAATACATACTGTGAACAAAGAGACATGCCGGACCAAGAATATTTAATCTAAAGTGCTAATTTTGACATGCTGAATGGGTTGCTCTCTTTGTGGAGACCCCATAATAGGTACTCACATATGTTTGAAAATCTCTCAAGGGGGTCAGTGATAGTTGTTAGATTACCTTACCATGTCAATAGTTGATCACTTATTATGGATTTTGTTTGACCAAAACTACAAGGTGCGCTACTAAACATAGTCAAATTTCCAAAACCTGAGAAAGACATGTTTTCCTATTAGGCTTACTATTTAGGTTAGGTAAAACAGAAAGGAGTTCCACGATTGAGAACTAAAAGCTTGTTTTATTTTTTCCTTTTTGCAACAAATTTATTATCATTCTTTTCCTCTAGGTTCAACAAAAGAGATTCATTGCATCTGTAGACATGAAATGGTTAAATGCATTCCTGTAATAGACACGTATATATAGAATTTTATTCTATTCTGTATCAAAACTTTGGAGCAGGTAGAGTGCTTCAGCTGCATCACTTCATAATCACTAATTTATAGAATTACAAAAATACACCATCCTACAATGCCTGAAGCTAGCATGCATGGACTATATCTCAAGTTTCTGTCTTAGTTTAATTTGGTAGGCAATTCGCTTTGTAGGCATACTAGACAATGAATATACATCTTCAAAGATGTGAGTTTTAACGAACTTAAGATATCGATAATAGTTAAGTCATTGAGAAGAAGACTCCTAGTCCTTTGAATACCCAACGTATGACAATAAAAATCATTAAGTTCGTATTCAATTGAAAAGGAATGTATATCCATTTCATGTATATGTTTCTTGGTCGTGACTACTTTCGCCTTAGCTTCATCGATTTCTTCTAACTATACCTTCCGGGATAGATCTTTCTCTTCTGATTATCCTTGCAACTTCATTACTAAATTTGTCTGAAAGGTACGCATAGCTTTATCTTTGATCTCTTTGAGCTAATAATATTACGTAGACAACTCCTTTTAATTGGCAATCTTCAAGAGAAAGTATACATTCTTGTTGATATTCCTACAATGAATCATAGGAAACTTCTTATTGCTCATTCTCATCTTCCACCAACTTATTTTGATCAACTAGTTCAATATATCTTTGCTAAAATTCAGTAAATCTTTGTTCCAATTGTATGTGATTCATTGCATGTTTCAAATCTCCAAGTTAGAGTTCTAGTTCTAGTCTTGTTCCTTGTTCTAGTCTTCTCTAGTCTATTATCTTGAACATCCTATCTTGTCCTCTTGTAATCTTATAGTAGGAGATCTCGTCCAATTCTTTTTTGTGCCTAGTGGAGCTCCCTCAAGAAGGTCTTGTAATCTAGATATATTGTTTTATATGTATGATCGTGGGTTGTGGGATATCTTGTATCCTATCTAGTTCAATTCTCCATAGCTATCAGTCCTTGGTTGTTGGAATTCTTGTTTTATTTGCATATTCTTGTATTATTTTCCCTGAGTGGGTGATCTTGAAACAAATCTATATTCTCAGAATCATGCCCACTGTAGCCAAAGAGAAAAATCTTATGATGTCCTAAAAATTTGGTAAGATTAGCTTCTATCCAAGATAAGTCATCATCTACAATATAGTTGAAAAGATTGTGGAATTGCTTTAGAGCCTCTAGCAACAATTTGAGGACCTAAATCATTGACAAACACAAGTGAACATGGGAGATTCCATGCATCTAGGTGCAGTTATCCAAGAATTAGAAGAATGAAGTTGAGATTCTCAAGAAAATCAAGGAAGCATTCAAGTAAATCAACACCAGCTTGATAGATACCATGATCATGCATCTAAGGTCCATTTTATTGGAACCCTACTCATTGAGCAAGCATTATCATGGTTGGCCCCAATATTGGAGAAGGAGATGCTAGTACTTCATGACTACGAGGCTCCTCACTGAGAGCTCACTACCATTTATGGAGATGTAGACATGATTCAACTGGAAAAAACAAAACTCTAGAAGCTATGTCAAGGTAATCGGCCTACTTCTACCTATGCATCAAAACTCAAGCAATCAATATGTGATCTCACCTACCATAAGGATTACTACATTAGAAAATTTAGATGCGTCTTAAGAGATGATATAAAGGAACTTCCACTCATGATGCTAGAGGCTACGACATTGAATTAATACATCACCAAATCCAGTCAGTGTGATATTTGCCTTTTTGAAAGAAAATACAAAGAACAAGTAGAACGAAGACTTTTCCAATAAAGATCCCCCATGTCCACTCCTCTAGAAGAGCCTATGATTGAGCCTATCTAGATAGAGATAACTAGGTTTCAAACTCTAACCCTAGAGGATAAATAGAGAAGAAGAGAGTTATGCATCTATTGTGGAAACGCTGGCCATATTGCAGTTAATTGTTGCAAGAAGAGAACCAACCCGAGAGTGCAATCACCCTTGTAGAGTAGGGGAAACAAGGAAGTCTAGTTGTAAAGGAGACCATATATCACAACCATGATATAGCAAAGGGCCTGATAATTATAGAAACACCCATAGAAACATGTCTTGCCCCTATGAAGTTGATCATTCCTAAGAACCTTTCGTCTTACAATCTTACTTGATTTAGGAGCCTCCTCACGTATAGTCAATGAAGGACACATTTCAAAACATAGGATTCCCTTACTTCATGAGAACAAACCAATAGTGGTTAAAGTAGTAGATGGACAACCTCTAGCATCTAGGAGTATTATCTAGGAAATCACACCATTGCGAATACACCTTGGTGATCATGATTTACACATATATTTGAATATAATTTCAAGTTTGATAAATCATGTTTTCATTGAACTTCCCTTGATAAAGAAACATTATCCAGACATTGATTGGGAAAATAATAAAATCACTCGTGAGGATATCCGGAAGAACTTGACATAAGTAGGAGTCAAAGCCTTCATAGGTGTAGTAAGAAAGCAACTAACATATATCATCTATGTCGTGCCAACTTTAGAGTCCAAGATATATGATCTAGTGAATTGACACAACCGGTACAATGATTTTCAAGATGTTTTAGAAAGAAGAATGCAGATATCTTTTGAGAGAACAAATGTTATAATTGCACCATAGAACTTCAAGAGCGAGTGCAACCACCCTTTGGACCAATCTACAAACTACCCTTGGAGGAACTCACAAAATTACTCAAGAATATTGAAGAGAATCTAGCCAAGGGATTCATTAGACACTCAAAGTCTATTGCAAGAGACCCTATTCTATTTGGAAAGAAGAGAGATGGGACTCTTTGAGTGTGCATGGACTATCACAAACTCAATAAAGTCACTATAAAAGATATATATCCTCTACCACCTATATTAGATCTCCTGTAACATGATGGAAACTTAGAGTTCTTTAGAAAGATTGACCTTCATGAGCTTACAATCTTGCCTCGATCAAAGATTGGGATGAATGAAAGACAATATTTTGAACAAGGTATGTGAATTTTGAATATTTGGTAATGCCATTCGGCATCATAAATGCTCCAATAGCCAAGTTATTATGAATTATATATTTTGATAGAATCTAGAAGATTTTACAGTAATATACCTAAATGATATCCTGTATTCTCTAAAAAGTTAGACGAACATGAACATCATGTAAAGATAGTTCTCAAGAAGCTAAAAGAAAAAGGATTCTATGAGAAATTGGAGAAATGTTCTTTCCATCATAGACATGAATTATTAGGATACAATTATCTTGGAAAAAGGAATATTCATGGATCCTAAGAAGATCAATAAAATCCTTGATTGGAAACCACCTTCATGTGTTAGAGATGTGTTAGAGATGTGTTAGAGATGCATGAAGATCTTGCTCTGCACCAAAGAAAGGCAAAAAAGCTTTTGATGAAGAAGAAATTATACCAATCAAGCTAGAACATCCCTTGTTAGCATATATCTCCTTAAGCCATCAGGAAGATCTAGTTTTGAACCATCTAATTGGTGAGCCTCTACCACATCATGAATTCTTCTGTAATATCAAGAGAAAGACATTAAATAAGGGAAAGGTCATGAAGTAAATGAGTTCCAAAAAAATGATAGGTTATTATATTATAAGAATGTGTTGAATGTTACTCTAGGAAAGCCCAGAACCCAAGTACTTGACCAACGTCATGATAACCTTGCGATAGGTCATTTTGGAGTGAATAAAACAATAGAAATTATATCAAGAGACTTTTGCTGGTCTCAAATTTGGAAGGAAGTCAAAGAATATTTTAGAATTTGTGACACTTCCAATAGATATAAGGTACTTTTCCATAAGCCTCATGGCCTCTTGCAACCTTTACTTATTCCAAAAATGCAATCCGCTTCATTATCTATGTATTTCATCACAGATCTACCAAGGTGCCATCACTATGATGTCATTGTTGTTATAGTGGATAGATTAAAAAAGATGGCACACTTCATTCCAACTACCAAGGCAATCACAAGTGGGACAACTCCTAGACATTTTCTTCACATCTTTAGGCTTCATGGATTTCTTGATGATATTGTTAGTGATCAAGGTCCACAGTTCATGTCCAATTTTTGGAATAGTCTTTGCAAGCTCCTTGGTGTTCAAGTTAAACTATCTACAACCAATCATCTAGAGACTGATAGACAAATAGAATGGATGAATCAAGTCCTAGAAGAATATCTCCGTTGCACCAGCATTTATCATCACATAATTTGTTTGAGCATTTATCCTTCATAGATTTTACATATAACAATAGTGTTCGTACATCTACCAAGTAGATTCTCTTCTTTAAGAATTATGGACAACACTCAAGGATGGATATACAGCTCTCAAATCATGTTAAGAACCTAGCTGCTAGAGATAAGGCCCAATACCTCATGATTATTCACATGTAGCTCAAGCAAGATATCCATAAATCTCAAGAAAAATATAAGTACTATCAAGATGAGCATCATGTTTAGAATCCATTCTATCACATTAGGGATAAAGAAACTTTAGACAAAAATAATTTTTAGAATTGAAGGGCCTATGCAAAGCTAGACCATCAGAGATTCGGTCCTATCATCATCTTGGTTGAGGTAAATCCAATCACCTTCAAGCTCTAGTTACCAATTACCAAGAGACACATCCAATTTTCCATGTCAACATCTTGGAACCACATCAAATTGTGCCATTGAGGGGGTTAAGACCTACTCCTTCAGCACCTTTCAACATTGATTATGATGAAGAAATCAAATCCAAAATATCTTGAGGAAGATTGGACATTGGAAAGGGTGTAACATCAATGATCATACCTAGGAACCTATAGGAAACCTTCAAACATCATCAATCAATGTTCAAGAATTTCACGAGAAGACTGCAATGAAGTTGAGACCAGAGAACATGACTATTCCTCATGGAGCTCTTCCTTGAGGGGGACGTGATGTCATGGGCACAAAGGAAATCATCCGAAACCTTGAGTTCTAAGTGACTTTCTATATCTTGCAATTGGTTCAAAATTTTGAAAAACTAGTGATTCCATCCTGCCTAGAATGTGCCAAAACCATAAGTTTGGCTATCTATTTGCTTGATTCTTGTTGAGGTATGAGTCAACAACCCTATATAGCTTTGGAAGGTAGTATGTTGTCACAAGTTATTGTCCACAATGACCTTGATTCATTGTTTGGCTCTAACTCAAAATATAAATGTGAAAAAATAATGAAACTCTTTAGACTAAAATTACACACCTTATCTATCCATAAAGTTTTTAAATTCTTGATTTGGATACTTATACATGGACCACTTAACTTCTATAAGTTGGACTAGCTATTATTGTTGTTGTTTGCCTATGTGTAGAGATACACCTTCCATTTGCAAGCTCACTCGGAGCTCACCTAGAGGATAATCATGAAATTTGTACCACACTTAGTATATACCTGAACTTAAAAAAAAAAAGGGTAGAATCCCTTCAACTACATACTAGAAGAAGGCATTACAACTAAAACAATAGCATGCCAAAACTAGCTCTCTCCATACAAAGGTAGTGAGCAATGATAGAGTATAATTTAATAAAATGACCAACTAAGCTAGGAGGCTACATGTAGCAACTTCCTTACACTCCAAAGTAACCTAGGAAGATAGTAGAGGTCATGGACCTATATTGACAAGTTGGATTCATACATATATATGCTATTAAAAGTGCTCCTATGATTCTGCAAGAATCTCTGAGTGAACCACTTAAATTTTTGGGTAACTTATGACTTTGGAAAGTGGTTGAAAAACTTGGTAGCTCAAATTTTTGATATGAAGCCTCCAAATGATAGGTCCACGTGTCATACATCCCTTTGGTACTTTAGCTAAGATTACAGCAAATATTCGGAACACATGTACAGCGGAATGCAACACCAAGATAAACACTAGAACAAGCAATGGAACATCTAAACACTAGAAAGTCGGAACATCTGAACATCCCAATAATATAGTCCTCTTTTTATCCATGCCCTTTGAGCCTCTAGCTAAGGTTAAAGGCTTGATTTTTAGCAATTTTGACATCTTGAGTCTTATCTTGGACTATAGCCATCGATTCGTTGATGACATCATCAATCTATAAATGCTCTTCAACACTAATATAAGAACGGCTTAGACATGTACATTTTGATTCTATCAATACGAATCTTTGGACGACAAGGAGCCATGATCTCCTAGTAAATACATTCAAAGTTCTAGTTCTACTTATAGTATCATTCCTTATTCTAATCTTGTCTAGCTTAATATCTTGGACATCCTGTCTTGTCCTCTTGTGATCTTGTACTACGAGATTCCATCGAGTTCTTTCTTGTATATATTCCATCCCTCAAGGGACTTATGGTAGTCTAGATATATTGTTTCATAACTACAACCCTAGGTTGTGGGATATCTTGTATCATATCTAGTTTAGTGATCCATACTTATCATTCACATGATGTGGAACCTATTGTGTCATTTGCATATTCTTGTATTATTTTCCCTATGCAGATGATCTTGTAATCAAAAGTATAATTCCAAAATCTTCTTGGTCTAGTAAGAGATCATAATGTAGTGCTGCCTTGACACTTTCTAGTAATAAAATACAAAGATCCATCCTCGTGTAGGGTAGAGGTGATAGACTCAAGAATATAATCAATAGATTGACATGCAAAGATTGCAAAAAATAGTTTGTTTCCAATTTCATACAAAATATTGTTCTTGGTTTTACAAATTTACTAGAGGATCTCCGTGCTCCATAGATGCGAGAGGGCCATATGAAAGCGAAAACATGATATGAGCATAAATTCATTAACTCTAGGAGCTTGAGGATAAATAATGGATTAGAAGTCAAAAACCATATTCTAAAATCTGTTAGCCATCTTTTATTTGATGAATAAGTGATCGAGGTTTTCAATAATGCAACATAGTGCAAAAAACCCCTCATCAATGAAAATATTCTTCACCTTGCTACCTATCTATATAAAAAATATATAGAACTTGTTTAGTTATATCAATCTCTTGATTTATTAATTACCTAAATAGGGCATAGTGGGTTCTACCTTATTCTCCTAGATATGCCACTAGGCTCCAGTCCCATTTTGAGAATACTATTTTTGCTCAAGAGATTCTTATGGATTGTTACTACTAGTGTCTATGTGTAAGGGCAAATGGCTTCCCTAAATTATTGTGTATGTTTGTTCTAATAAAACAATTGTGTGTTGGTCAACGATGAGCTATACTGAGATTGTTGGAATTTGGGGCCCCAGGATCGTTCCAATACTAAAACCTTTTGAGCATACACAACTTAATCGATAAGATGATAGGTGAGAGATAGAAAGAAAGATCTTGAGACAAGGATAGGGAACGTAAGCTGGATGCTTATGCACTAAAAATAGATGTCCAAATTACAACATGGGAGAACTACTCAACCATATAAAGTGGTGCACTCATTAATGGAATAATATCCAAGAAGATGATGATACAAAATTTAGATTATGTTGAAATAATCTAAGTGTGTGTGAAGGAATGAAGCAATGAAGCTAACCTTATTCTCACAAAATAGTGTAACAAAATTGTAAATCAACCAACCCTAATTTTGAGATTAGGGTAGAGAAACCCTAAAAACAAAATATAATGTTAACTCACAAAAGATAGCTACCACCACCTTGTAGAAGACTTCTTGCTCCAAGAGAGTAGCCTCTCCTTCACCAAAACTTCACCTCCTCAAGAGTGTGAGAACACTCTCTCTTCAAGAAGACCTTCAAACTTGAGATCTTTGAGTGAGTGATCTAACAATGAGCTAAGGCTTTCGTATATAGGTTGTGTACTCCTTCCAAAAGCATATTGAGAAGACAATAAAGCTACGATTAGTAAACAAAACTACGATCAAGAAAAAAAACAATCCATCATGGATTCGACGTCTCCCGCTTTTGCATTTTTCCAATCATTGCTTTATCAAAAGTTGATTTTTGCAATCAGCATCGATGTGACTTGAACACAAGTAGGTAGTTTGAAAGAGCTTTCTTCTATCCATGCTACCACGTCGATTTCCTTGAAGGACTCTTCTAAATAGAAGAATATCTATATGTTGTCGTCCACTGTGGCTAAGACTTGAAGAGAAAGCTTCCTATGAAACTATTGTTGGACCAATATATACATTGAATTCCAACAATCCCTCCTTCAATGTCATATTGGTACAAGCTTTAGTAATCTGCAAATCTTCTCATGACTACCTCTAGTCAATGCTTTGGTAAAAATATATGCAACATTTTCACTAGAAGGAACATAAACCAGCTCAATGTGCTTCTTAGCTATCTGCTCTCGAACATAGTGGTAGTGTACCTCTATATGCTTTGTCCTTGCATGATGCACTAGATTCTTTGCTATAGCTATAGCACTCGGGCTATCTGAAAATATCTGAATGGGTTCATGTGCTCTCACATCAAGATAATTGAAAATCTTTTGCAACCAAATTGACTCTAGAGTAGTTGTAAATGTTGCACGATATTTAGCTTCACACGATGAAGTGACAATAGTGGGTTGGCTCTTTGAAAGCCATGAGATAAGACAATCTCGAAGATAAAAACAAAATCCACTAGTACTTCTTCTTCTGTCTCTATCACTTGCCCAATCAGAATCTGAAAATCCTTTAAGTAATAAATTTGTAGATTTCAAAAATACCATAGCAGAATTTGAAGTTCCATTCAAATATCGAAAGATGCACTTTACTGCTTTCCAATGTAACACTATCGGATTCTGCATGTGTTGGTGTAAATTGCAAGCCTACACATTTGGCTCAAAGGATGCATTAAAGTCTACACATACATGAAGAAGCATAGGAACATATGCTAGTAGTAAATTACC
Source organism: Ceratopteris richardii (assembly GCA_020310875.1). NCBI lineage: Eukaryota > Viridiplantae > Streptophyta > Polypodiopsida > Polypodiales > Pteridaceae > Ceratopteris > Ceratopteris richardii. The sequence continues at coordinate 101,922,752 of CM035413.1, read as the reverse complement.
ACTTTACCTCATTGTAAAAGTCAAATTGACTTGGGATCTTTTGTAATCACCTACCAAAATGAGTCGTGGAAAAGTAGCTCATTTGATTGAAGGAATATATCCTAATATGTAGGAGCTTGATAATAGGGAGCCAAAATTTGAATTTAAATTCAAATCTTCACTCATTACATATAAAAGTGAACATGAAAAGTCGCAGGTGAGTGAGATCATTCCTGAGCCTCATTCTACTATTTTTTAGTGTGTGTGAGGACTATACTATAGACTACAACTCTCTACACCATTAGGGTATGTTGTTCATGCCAATGGGATTGTATACAAGTGTTCATTAATAGATACATTTACATCATTCATATCTGAGTTCTCTGTTAGTCTACTCAAAAGTCTGTCAACTTGTTAATGGCATATCTCGGTCAATTCTTGACCAAATTCAGTGATTCAAAGCTTCTTGGATTCAGCTCAAAGTCATCTACATGCTGTCAAAGTTTTAAGCAATTCTATTCAGCCATTTCAGAGAAATCTACGTCGAGGTGAACTCTGGTTATTTTCTGCTACAGTCCTAAAAAGTCAGGGGTATAACTAAACTTGCTAAATTGATTTCTCTTAGCATAGTTTATCTTTTTATATCATTCGACTTGCAAATGGTAGCTTAATAAGCTAGTTAAATACCCCTAGAAGGAATTTTATCAATTTCTACTGTGCTGGTCACATTGAGCAAAACATTCAGCAGGTGTCAAGACATAAATAGAAGGTTTTCTTGAGTTTGTGAACTTCAAAGTTATCTGTTTTGGTTCAATCATTACACACATCACTTCCAAAGTACATAGGCCATATTTTGGTGTTATTGGAAAGCTAAGAACGTCTACTTATCAACTGTGAAGAAAAAGAGGGCTGGTACAAAGGAGGTCTAGTAGTACCTACTCAGTCTCTTGGAGCATCCATCCATCTTTCCCAACAGTGGTATCAGAGCAATAGAGGTAAAATGGGAGATGGTTTTCCTTCATTTATTCATAAATTGGACATGAACAACTATCAAGCTTGGTCTCTAAGGATGAAGACCTACTTACAAGGAAGGAGTCTCTATGGATACATCTCAAGAGATGAGGAATTGCCCTCATTCAAAGCAAGAGGATTGCCAACCAAGGAAGAACAAGAAAAACTCAACACATGGTGTGCTAAAGATGCATTGGCAAGGTCTTATTTACTCAACTCTATCTCTGAGTTTCTTTTGCCACATATCAGAAATTGTAAGACATCCCAAGAAACTTGGGAAACCTTGTCATCATACATTTCCTCCAATACAAGGGCTAGGAAAAATCAGTTGTGGATTGAATTCACAACACTAAGGAAGCAACCTAAGCAAGCTGTTTCAGAATTTGTGACCAAGATCAAAGATGTTGTAGATCAGTTAGCAAGCATTGGAGAAGAAATTGAAGAAGAACAAATTGTAAGGCAAGTGATCAATGGAATCAAGGCTGATGACAAATGGGAAAGCTTCACCACTGCAATGGATCTCTACATGGACATGCACACTCCAGATCTTACAACTCTCATGGGACAACTATTTACACATGAACCAAAGCTCACCAAAAATGGAGATACATCCAAAGGTAATAACTCTTCTGCCCTATACACTGATAACAAGTCTAAGGATAAAGGCAAGAGCAAAAAAATGGAAGATGAAGGTTCTACCTCCCAAGCCAACTATGCAAGGAGAGGTAGATCTTCAAGAGGAAGGGGCAGAGGAGGTAAGCAAGGTAGGGGGAGACCCTATAACTCATCACCATGCAACATTTGTGGTTTATCAAATCATACTACAGATGAGTGTTTCAGGAATTACAAAAATAAGAGAGGAAGAGGCTACCAAAGAGGTGGATACTCACAGTCAAGAGGAAGGTTCAACCATCACCAAGGCCACAACAACAATTACAACAAAAATTACAATGGCAACTACCAAGGAGGATTCAAAACTAGAAAGGACTACAACAACTACATAGAGGAGCAGGATGATTCTCTTCTGATCATGAACATGACTTCAAAGTCAGGTACAAATGATGATCACCTATTCTACATTGACTCAGGGTGCTCAAATCATGTGGCTGGCAATGTGGCACTACTCTCTGATCTTGAGGAACCAAAAGGTAAACATCAAGTCCAAACAGGTGATGATACAAAGCATTCAGTAGTTAAAGTTGGAAATGTTAAGACTTGTGATGGTAATCAGAATTTGTTGAGCAGGGTACTCTATGTACCAATCATTACCAAAACTTTGATGAGTGTTGGTCAGATTGTGGAGAAAGGTTTGCAGGCCAGATTCAATCAATATGGAGCATATGTGGAGGACCAAAGACATGGGTTCAAGAGGATTGCTAAAGGAGAAAAATCAGGTAGACTTTTCACTTTTGAGTTGGAAGATACAAAGAATATTGCACTATATAGTTATAAAGATCAAACACTTTCAGAGCTTGAGATTTGGCACAAAAGGTTAGGGCACATAGGAGAAAGAACCTTGAAACAAATGTGCAGGGACCAATGTGTGCTTGGGATACCTAATGTATCCAAACAACATATGATTTACAAGTGTGGTGCTTCAATTTGGTAAGTCTCACAGGTTACCCTTCTCCAAGAAAGGATATATGCATGAAGACTACCTAGAGCTTGTACACACAGATGTATGGGGACCAAGCAAAGACCCCTCAGTCTCAGGTTCAAGGTACTATGTGACTTTCATTGATGATTATAGCAGATGGACTGTATTATACTTCATGAAGCACAAGGATGAGGTATTTAATTGTTTTAAGAAATATCTTGCATTAGTTGAAAACCAGACAGGAAGGAATTTGAAGAGGCTAAGGTCAGATGGAGGAGGTGAGTACTTCTCCAATGAATTAGAAGACTTCTTGCAGGACAGAGGCATCAAAAGAGAGATAACCACAAGGTATTCTCCTGAACAGAATGGGGTAGCTGAGAGAAGAAATAGGTTAATTGTTGAGACAGCTAGATCTATGCTTAATGAGAAGAAGTTACCTAACTATCTATGGGTAGAGAGTGTTTCTACTGCCACTTACCTCATAAACAGGTTACCATCTAGGTAACTTGATGGTATGACACCCTATGAAGCATGGCATGGTAAGAGACCATCATTAGATCACTGCAAAATATTTGGGTGTGTAGCATATGTGCACATTCCTTCTCAGATAAGAGGTAAGCTAGACCCAAAGGCTGAAAAATGCATTTTTATTGGGTATGATTTAAATAAAAAAGGTTACAGGTTTTATAATCCTACCAATAAGGGATTTATGGTAAGCAGAGATGTGATCTTTGATGAAAATGATTCTTGGTATGAGAATGAATGCAGGAAGGTCAAATTACCCTATGATTTGGAAGAGGAATTTCCAAAACTTGCAAAGGAGGAACCTACTCAGAATGAAGTCTCAAGTTGAGATGATGAAGACACTATCAACCTTGAAGAATTCAAGGCATGGAAGTCCAAGGGCAAAATGAAGATGAACAAGCTTGAAGACAGAATCTTCAACTCAATCAATCAGAAGATCTCAAAGAGAAAGCAAGAAACCTATCAGATATGGGTATGATACATCTCTTGTTACTAAACATTCTGTTTATCTTGCCAAAGATTTGTCAAATGAAGAACCAAGATCATATGAAGAAGCAATAACCAAATCAGAATGGAAAGAAGCTATGGATGAGGAGATTGAAGCACTCAAGGAGAGTGACACATGGGAGTTAGTACCCAAGAAGGATTCTATGAAGGTAATAGGATCCAGATGGATCTATAAGTTGAAAAGAAATTCTGATGGAACAATTAATAGGTACAAAGCCAGATTAGTAGCCAAGGGTTTTGCACAAACCCAAGGCATTGACTATGAAGAGACATTCTCATCTGTGGCCAAGATGCCAACAATCAGAGTATTGGTAAGTGTGGCTGCATCAAAGAATTGGAACATGTACCAATTGGATGTCAATAATGCTTTCTTGAATGGATGGATTTTAGAAGAAGTTTATATGTCACAATATCCTGGCTATGAGGACCCTAAGAAGGTAACTTATGTTTGCAAATTAAAAAGGGCTTTATATGGATTGAAGCAGGTACCTAGGGCATGGAATTACAGGTTAACTACATACCTCCAAGACCAAGGTTTTGTCATGAGCAAGGCTGACACTTGTCCTGTTCATTAAGAGAAGTAATTCAGAGGTAATATATCTCTATGTTTATGTTGATGACATCATCATTACAGGTATTGATGTCAATGGAATCAGGGATATCAAAAGCCAGATGATGAAGGAGTTCAAGATCAATGATCTTGGTTTATTGAAGTATTTTCTAGGACTTGAATTAGTCTACACTAATTCAGGGATATACATTACTCAGAAAAAGTATGTACATGATATGTTGAAGAAGTTTCACTTGCAGGATGCTAAAGTAGCAAGCACTCCAATGGAGGTAAACCTAAAACTAAGTGCCCATGAAGGTGATGAAGTCAAAGACATTACAGTGAACTATGCTACTCTTACAAGAATTGATATTGCATATGGAGTAAGTGTGCTAAGTCAATTTATGCACAAGCCAAGGATACCTCACTTAGAGGCTGCCAAGAGAATCTTGAAGTATCTCAAGGGTACACAGAACCATGGTTTGTATTTCCCTTACACTTCAGATATTGATATCAAAGTTTATTCAGATGCGGATTGGGCACGATGAAAAGTTGATAGGAGAAGCACTTCTAGATATATTTCCTTTGCAGGTGACAAACCAATTTCATGGTCTTCAAAGAAGCAACCTACTGTTGCTTTGTCTTCTACAGAGGCAGAGTATAGAGGACTGGCTAATGCCACACAAGAAGCAATTTGGATTAAGCTTTTGTATACAGAATTGGGCTTATATACTAGGTCTCCAATAATCTTTGGAGATAATACAAGTTCTCTTCACCTTGCAGCTAATCCTATCTATCATGCTAGGACCAAACACATAGAGGTCCATTACCATTATGTGAGAGAGAAGTTGATAAGCAAGGACATTCAACTTACCTATGAATCAACCAAGAGGCAATGTGCAGATTTGTTGACTAAAGCTTTGGATGGAACAAAACTTTGCAGGTTCAAATCCATGATTGGATTGCAGGATATACTTGAAGATTGAAGAAGAAGACTTAAGCCAAAATGTTTGGCTTGAGGGGGAGCTGTTGGTGTAAATTGCAAGCCTACACATTTGGCTCAAAGGATGCATTAAAGTCTACACATACATGAAGAAGCATAAGAACATATGCTAGTAGTTAATTACCACTTTACCTCATTGTAAGAGTCAAATTGACTTGGAATCTTTTGTAATCACCTACCAAAATGAGTCGTGGAAAAGTAGCTCATTTGATTGAAGGAATATATCCTAATATGTAGGAGCTTGATCATAGGGAGCCAAAATTTGAATTTAAATTCAAATCTTCACTCATTACATATAACAGTGAACATGGAAAGTCGCGGGTGAGTGAGATCATTCCCGAGCCTCATTCTATTGTTTTTGAGTGTGTGTGAGGACTATACCATAGCCTACAACTCTCTACACCATTAGGCTATGTTGTTCATGCCAATGGGATTGTATACAAGTGTTCATTAATAGATACATTTAGATCATTCATCTCTGAGTTCTCTGTTAGTCTACTCAAAAGTTTATCAACTTGTCAAGGGCATATCTCGGTCAATTCTTCACCACATTCAGTGATTCAAAGCTTGTTGGATTTAGCTGAAAGTCATCTACATGCTTTCAAGGTTTGAAGTAATTCTATTCAGCCATTTCAGAGAAATCTGCGTCGAGGTGAACTCTGGTTATTTTCTGCTATAGTCCTAAAAAGTCAGGGGTATAGCTAAACTTGCTAGATTGATTTCTCTTAGCATAGTTTATCTTTTTATATCATTCCACTTGCAAATGGTAGCTTACTAAGCTAATTAAATACCCCTAGAAGGAATTTTATCAATTTCTACTGTGCTGGTCACACTGAGCAAAACATTCAGTAGGTGTCAAGACATAAATAGAAGGTTTTCTTGAGTTTGTGAACTTCAAAGTTATCTGTTTTGGTTCAATCATTACACACATCACTTCCAAAGTACATAGGCCATCTTTTGGTGTTATTGGAAAGCTAAGAAGGTCTCCTTATCAACTCTGAAGAAAAAGAGGGTTGGTAGAAAGCAGGTCTAGCAGTACCTACTCAGTCTCTTGGAGCATCCATCCATCTTTCCCAACAGCATGAACCTTGATACTTGAGAAACTACAAACTATATATCGGCACGTGTATTACAAAGGTATATCAAGCAACCAACTACTTGACTATATAGAGTAGCATCAAATGGCTTTGCATCTGCTACCATTTGTAAAGACATGTTCTGATCCATAGGTGTTTGCATAGGTTTATAATCACTCATCTGAAACCTCCAAAAGTTTCTCAATGTACCTTTATTGTGTCATATAGATACACTCATCTCAAAACAGAAACTGAATCCCAAGATAATAATATAAAATGCCTAAATCATTCATATCAAATGTTTGCTTCAATTCTTCTTTGAACATCTGTAAATCTTCATCTATGGGACCTGTGACTATAATATCATCCACATAAATGATTGCTATAATCATCATACCTGTTTTAGCTTTAACATAAAGAGTTGGAGCTGCATCTGAGTTATGGCAACCAATGGATAAAAGATATGTACGTATTTTTTCATACCATGCTCTAGGTGCCTGTTTTAAACCATACAAAGCTTTTATAAGCTTACACACTAACTGTTCTTTACCTGTCTCTTCAAAACCTTCTAGCTGCTAAATATACACATCCTCTTGTAAATCACCATTTAGAAAAGCAGTCTTAATGTCAAGTTGATATATATGCCAAAGAAAATGTGCTGCTAAAGCAAGTATTGACTTAATAACAGTCATCCTAGATGTAGAAGCAAATGTCTCATCATAATCAATACCTTTTTGTTGTGCATATCCTTTGACAACCAACGTGGCCTTGTATATATCAATAGTACCATCTGCTTTCCTTTTAATTTTGAAGATCCATTTTACACCTATAGCATTCTTTCCCTCTCATAACTCACATAGCTACCAAGTTCGATTCTTATGAATAGAATCAAACTCTTCTTGCATAGCTTTTCTCCAAATAGGAATGTTAAGTGCATCTTAAACACATGCAGGTTCATCTTCAATAGTCATAAGTGCCAAAATATCATGAATCTCAAAGTCTTCAGAAAAACTTACATGATCTTTTTGTTGTTGTTGTCTAGTCTGACTTCTTGTTCTTACATGATCTTGTTGTTGTTGTTGTCTAGTTTGACTCCTTGTTCTTCCAGTAAAAGTCTTTATACCAATATCTTTCAAAGTCTAATATAACCACGTAGGTGTATTCTTAAATGATGGTGAAACTCTTTCTGAACTTTCAGCTTCCATAGGTTCTGGAGCTTGTCCTGCCGAGGTACTAGGACTTTCAAGAACTCTAAATTCTTCCATTTTTGGAATCAAAGTCCCTTGTGGAACTGAATCTATAGAAGGTTGTGAAATTCCTCTTTCTTCAATACTTTCTTGAATCCTAGGAATTTGAACTCCCTCCTGATATGGATGATCATTTATATCCAGAATCTTTCTACAAAATCCATAGTCATTTTCAACCATAGCTACAAACTTCTTGAACATAGGAAAGACTTCTAACTTCAGCTTAAGACCATAGATCCATGAGTATCTCGTAATATCATCAATGAATAGAACAAAATACCTGAAGTCTTGAATAGATCCTTCTCTCATAGGTCCATTCACATCTAAATGAATAATCTACAATTTCCTAGTAGCTGTAATATGACCATGTTTCTTGAAAGGTAATTTATGCATCTTACCTTCAAGACATCCTTCACATATATCTGAACTATTAGGTAGCTTGAATGAGGGTAAACTCTCAACCATACCTCTCTCTTTGATACTCTTGAGAGCTCCAAAACTAATATGTCCAGATCTTTCATGCCATAGCTTCATATCTTTCACCAATGACAAAGATTTGATTGCATATGCCTGACTAATTTTTGACAAAACAAAGATCCCTCCTCTATGCTCACCTTGTAAAAGACTTGTCATCTTTATGTGATAAGATCTTACAATGATCTCTCTCAAATACAACTTTAAAACCATCACTTAAAGATGCAGATATAGATAGGAGATTCTTCTTCATTTCAGGTACATAAAGGACATCTGAAATCTTAAAATTACCACTTTCTCTTAACATTAGGGTTACTGTACCGATTCCTACAACATCCAAATCATTGCCATCTACAATAGTAACTCTTCTTCCTGAAGAATAGGAAAGAGAAGAAAACACATCTCTGCAACCTCTCATATGCTTTGTATCACCTAAGTCAAATATCCAAGGACTTGCTAAAAGAACTTCTAAAGCTGCATGATCAAAAGTTACTTCCTCAATGGTGATACAAGCATAAGAATCACCTTGAGATATCCCTTTTTCATCATGTTTTGCAAGATTACCTGATACCTTTTTCTTTTCTGTTGCAATCCTTTTATAACATGCTGACTTAAAATGTCTAGGTTTCTTGCAGTAATAACATATTACTTCCTTCTTCTTAGAATACTTCTCTTTGGATGTAGTAGATACAGAATCTGAAGTAGAAGGTGAAAAGGGCTTACTTTCCTTTATGGATTGTTTTTCCTTCTTCTTCTTACCCTTTGATGAAGATAAAAGTGCTTCTTCATTCTCTTCCATTCCCTTCAACTGATCTTCATCTTGAAGTAACAAGAACTCTAGCTCTTCAAATGTAACCTCTCTATCTCTTCTAGTAAGGGTAAGAGTGGTTATGAAAGATCGATATGAGATAGGAAGTGAATTACTGAGCATATTTACCATTTCTTCATCTGATATCTCAACTCCTACATTTAGAAGTTTATCTCTCATATTTGCTAGTTGTCTCCTCAAGCGAGCTTTCCTAGTAGGATTTCTGCTCTGAAAAAGATTCTCAACCTTCAATCAAGCTTATCTAGAACTTTTGCAAGATTTGATTTGTGGTAGAATATGCTTTTTGACACTCATTGCTATGAATGAAAGTGCTAAAGCATCTCTAGTATCCCAACTTGCCTGATCTTCAGTAGGAGGAACTCTAGGTAAAGACCTAGTAGGGACCTTGGATATAGAAGTGGTTACCTCTTCTTTAGTTATTTTTGCAATTATGACTCGAGCACCTCTTTAAGTTTTTGTATCCTCTTCTTCAGCTTCTCGTCCTGGTCTTGTTAAGGATCCATTGTCACTAAAATATTCATCATCATGAAACTCCACATGGGATAATTAGAATATCCATCCAAGTTGTCTTCAATCCCAATTCTAATCTCACTCATCTTAACTGTGTGTATGTCAATTATGCTCTGATACCAAGTGTTGGAATTTGGGGCCCTAAGATCATTCCGAAACTAAAACCTTTTGAGCATACACAACTTAATTGACAAGATGAGAAGTGAGAGATAGGAAGAAAGATCTTGAGACAAGGATAGGGAACGTAGTTTGGATGCTTACTCACTAAAAAAAGATGTCCAAATTACAACATGGGAGTACTTCTCAACCATATAAAGTGGTGCACTCATTAATGGAATAATATCCAAGAAGATGATGATACAAAATTTAGATTATGTTGAAATAATCTAAGTGTGTGTGAAGTGAACAAAGCAATGAAGCTAACCTTATTATCACAAAATAGTGTAACAAAATTGTAAATCAATCAACCCAAGACCATATATACATTGACTTCCAACAGAGATTCCCCATTTGTGAAACTTACATGCATTGAAATTGTACTCTCTATTATCTTATCTCTGTGTTTCTCTACAAGTTTCCATAGACAAAGTGGAAAGGAGCATGGGGAAACCATCCAATAGTATAAGCCACACAATGAGGAGGAGTGAAGTTCCCCTTCACTAGTATCAAAGAAATTTTTTAGGTGGGTACATAGGTTGTGTTTACATCGAAACGTAGAACCTACAAAAAACCTTGAAAAGTCTAGGGCTTACAAATAAGGAGGCTAAAAAGTCATAGACCTGGCATACCTTTTGATCACAATCTCTAAAGTCAGCAATGGCACCATTGATTTCATGCAAGGGAGGACCTCAATAATCAAGGAAGATAGAGGTTCTTCATACTTTGTTAGAGGCACCCATCCAAGTATGGATTTTCTTGGATCTTCCTTAATGGAAATGTCTTTCCAAAATGATACACTGATGTGGTATTTGAGGAGCATGTAAATACTAAGTTTGATATTAGCTAGAGTAGGTTTTGGTTCTGCAAGTATTTATTCTTAGCATTAGAGCCTATTGAAATAGTTTCTTGGGTTAATTTTAGAGTCATTTCAGAGGTCCTTCGTTCATATATTCTCTTTGCATGTTTTGAAGAACCTCAAAAAGAGCGTCCTTTGTGCTTCCCCAACAAATAATTTGTAGTTTTGGGGCTATTTTTCAGCCATATTAGTGATTTTGTAGGCTTCTTGGACAGATCTAAGTTGTGATGGGAGTGGCCCTAACTAGTCGGTACTTCATTGTCATTTGTTATCTTGGTTTGAAAGAGTGCATTGAGTTTTGTGTAAGGCTACTTTTTGATACACTTTGAGCTCTCTTAGCTAACTTACTATTGCTCAATGCTCATATTTACCCTTTGAGTACCCTTACTATATATGTCTTTGTGGAAACCAAATTCCTATGTTCAAGTGGTATAGCATGGTGGTTACAAATGGCTTAGCATTGAAATGTTAAAGAGGGTGAAGGTGAGGCTTAAATATTGATTTTTCCTTAGTGATGCACGTGAAAGACATAACCTATTCATCACCATAGGAGATTTATACTACTAGTGGATTCATAGGTGCTCGATAAGCCTAGTTGGCTTATTTAGGTCACTTGGTATATGGAGTGAGCAGTGCAAAGATATGTAGAGATAAAATCATGCAATTAGTTCCTTGATATTGCTTTGATGGTTAGTCTCCATTTCAAAGCAACACATGATGAACATATGTGGTGCATGTCAGATTCAAAAGGCACAAAGACAACCATTCATCCACAAATGCTACATCCACAACAACCTTTTGGACTTAGTATAGAACGATGTGTGGGGACCAAGTCAAGAACCTTAATTCGTAGGATTAAGGTATTCAGTCTCATTTATTGATGACCATAGTAGATAGACTATTCTATACTTTATCAAGAGTAAGAATGAAGTGTTTGATTCCTTCAAAAAGTATCTATCACATCTACAAAATCATACACGTAGATCAATCAACAAACTTAAATCTCATGGAGAGGGAGAATACTTCTCCAAGGAATTTGATCAGTTCGGGTATTCACACTACTTTGTACCTTTTCAATATAGTACCATTGAAATCACTCCAAGGTATGACTCCTTAGGAAGCATGGTATGGAAGAAAACCTAGTCTTGGACATTGAAAGGTGTTTGTTTGTTTAGCTTATGTTCATGTACCTTCATAAATTATAGGTAAGCTAGATATTTATTGGATATGATTCAACTTAGATGAGTTATAGGTTATACAATCCTTCAACCACGTAGTTCACTACAAGTAAGGATGTTGTGTTTGAAGAACATAGGTCTTGGTATGATGAAGAAAAACAAAAGGTAACTCAACCACATGATTTTGATTCTGATTTCGATCAATTAAGAAGCAAGCATATGACACATGTCGAGGACCCGAGAAGTGATAGAGATGATCACCAATATGAAAAGGAAGAGGATTACAAGCTATGGAACTCAAGAGGAAAATAAAACATGCAAGAGGGTGGAGAATGCTCCAAGCGAGTACCTAGAGGGTTAAAAAGGGAGAAAAGACAACCAAAAGGTATGGATATGATTCCACATTTGTTACAAATCATGCAATCCACTTGGAAAATGACACAATTTTAGAAGAACCCCCAACCTATGAAGAGGCAAAGGGAAACCCTAATTGTAAAAATGCCATGAAGAAGAAATAGTTGCATGGAAGGAGATGGACACTCGGGATTTGGTTCCAATGTTACCCAATCAAAAGATAATCCTTTGTAGATGTGTATATAAAATCAAAAGAAGCTTAGATGAAAAAAAATTCAATTTGCACGTATAAAGCAGGATTTGATTTCAAAGTATGCTCACAAACTCATGATATAGACTATGAGGAAACATTCTCATGAGTTGGAAAGATGACTTCACTAAGAACATTGATAAATGTAGCTATTGCAAGAAATTGGACACTCCTCCAACTTGATGTGAAAAATGAATTTTTAAATGCTTCGATAGGTGAAGAGATATACATGTCACAACTTCCAGGTTTTGAGAAACCTAATCATACATATTATGGTTGCAAAGTTAAGAAAGCATTGTATGGATTGAAATAAGCTCCTAGAGCTTGGAACTATAGGTTGGTTACATACCTACAATATCAAGGGTTCAAACCAAGTACCTCAAAAGGGATCACAATGAGGTTATTTATCTCTGTGTATATGAGGATGAAATTATTGTGACATGATATGACTTGAATGGCATACAAAGGACCAAAAAGCATATGCAAGAGCAATTTAGAATCTATATTTAGGTGAGCTCACATTCTCCCTAGGTATGAAGGTCATATACACATATGAAGGAATGTATTTGAATAAGAGGAGATACATTCACAATGTACTTCTTAAGTTCAAAATGGAGAACACTAAACCTCTAGGTACACCTTTGGAGATGAATCATTAACAAAGTTTTTATGAAGATGAGAAACTTGAAGACATTAAAGAGTATCAAAGCTGGGTAGGTAGCTTGATATATTCTACTCATACAAGGATAGATATCTCATATAGTGTAGGAGTGCTAAGCCAATTCATGCACTCCTCAAGAAGACCATGCATGGATGTAGCTAAGAGAATACTCAAGTGCCTCAAAGGTACAATCAATGAAGGTATATTCTATCCTTATTCTTTAGACTTGGCTATCAAAATCTATTAAGATGTAGATTGGGCAAGACCTAAAGATGATAGAAGAAGTACCTCTTGTTACTTAGCATTTGCAAGTTCAAAGCTAGTGTCATGGAGTTCCAAGAGGCAACCAGCAATCGCTTTATCCTCAACTAAAGTAGATTATAGATATTTGACCATAGCAACTCAAGAGGTGATATGGTTAAAAGCATTGTAATAAGATTTCAGACTTGCGACTTCCAATCTCACATATTTGGAGAAAATGTTAGCTCCATGCATCTAGTCGCAAACCATATCTTCCATGCAAGAACCAAACACATAGAGGTGCATTACCACTTCTTTAGGGGAAATTCATGAAAAGGAGATTGGCACTCCTTTTGTTCCAAATCAAAAGCAAGTAGTAGATATGATGAAAAAGGCACTTGACGGAATAAAGTTTTGTAGATTTAAATCAATGGCAAGTATTCAATCCATTAGAGAATGAAGACTTAAGCATACTTTAGCTTGATGAGGAGATATTGTAACATCAAGGTTACACTATGTCGGAGGTGGATTAGCTCTACATCCAAAATTCATCAATTGAATTGTGTGAAAGTTTCCCATTGAAGTGATTTTCATTTGTGCTCATTTTTTATATTTTTCATAAGGATTTCTTATGGATCATTTACCAATGTAAAATCCTAGAATTTTACACATGTAAAAAAGCAGAAGGCAAGAGCTCATATCCCAAGAGTTTGAGGTGGTTGATCTTGACAATCAATCAATCACCAAAAAGTATATCAAATTAGATCTTCACTTTTCCTAGATTATAGGAAAGTGAATTGATTCATTTCAACAAACTATCCTACCTTGATTTGAATTCAAAATCCACTATTAGAAGTCATGGAACGCTTCAAGCATCTCAATAAAGACTTCAAATCCATTGTACAATACATCAAAAAAACATACATACGCTTTGGGTCATCATTGTGTTGCTCCATTTCTTTGAACCATCTACTTCAACAATAGTTAACTTACAGAGTTTGGTGCTCTCTCTACATAGCTCACAATGGAATGAATGAGCATTTATTGGAAATTTATTAGTGTCTAGTTTATGTTGCAAACTGTCAAAGCATTTCATGAACTACATTTGAAGAAATCTTAATTTTATTGTCTTGGGGTCTATCTCTTTGTAGCCCTAAAAATAGGGGGTATCTTTGTTGATTGTTAAGTTCATTCCGAAAGCATATCTTTCTTTTTACTTGTACTCTTGTGCATTTTAGACTCTCAAGGGGTTCGAACCCAAGACCTCCTCTTTCCCATCCTTGAGATAACCACTAGGGTAAATGAATAAGTTGTGTAACAATCGAGATGTACCTAATGTTATCATTATCTTGAGCCTTGTAAAGTTACTTTATAATATTGTTCTCCCACTTAAAGGAAATTTTCATCTTTAGAAATATGATTCAAGGTAAAACTATTTGGTAGGTTTTCCCCAATCCCATGTTCCATACTTTAGAGCATGGTTGTCATCTCTCTGATTTACCTCTTCAAATAGAAGGGGATCCCATCCCGGACTAGATATATGAAAACAAGGGAATCCATGGATGGTCTAATCAATGCCCCAATCATTATCAATAATATCTAGCTATGCACTTGATAAATTGAATCTAGTGCAAGGTGTCGATAGAATGATAAGGGTAGATTAAATATCCCTACCAAATTCATTGTCTAGCTATGTGGTCATTGTACATTTAGAGCACAAAAATATACAATAGGTGGTTTCTTCTAGAAATATGACTATCCTCCCTACCATATGCATCTATATATAGCTTCTCTTATCAATGATGACTATAGGATTAAGTGAAGTCCACATGTGCATGTGGAGTATCAACCACTCCTTTAATGATTTCCACTAGAGTCCACTATTAGTAGATGTACTCGCCATTGAGATAAGTCTCTCTGGACTCAAGTTTAGTTAATTTAACTTGATTTTGAAGTGTCTAGAGCTCCTCGAGAACAAAATATGTCCCCATTCTACTTCTAGGGCATTTGAACCAATACCTTTTCCTCCCCCTCCTTGAGACTTAACCACTAGGCAAAGTGAATAAGTTGTAGAATATTTCAAAAGTACATGATGTTATCATTATCTTGAACCTTTTCAAGTTACTTGATTACAAAGAGCATGAAACAAAAAGTAAAACAGGTCAAACAAAGAATTTTATGGATTGAAACAAGCTCCACGTGCTTGATAAGAGAAGATATATGCTTGCTTATAAGCACATGGATTTAAAAGTAGTCCAGTCAAAAGAACCTTGTATGTACAACATGAAAATGACGTAATTCTCAAGTTTGCATGCCTCTTTTGAAATTTTCAAGTTTGGGGCATCTACATTACTATTGAGCGTTCAGTTTTTGAAAGTTGATCATGATAGGAATTTGTGTCAAATTAAATAGATTGATACTTTATTTCAACATTTTATACTTGAAGATTATATATCTATTTCCATTCCCATGGAAACAACTTCATGATTGAGTCTCCTGATGCTAAATACATATTTAATGTTGGCCTCTATCCACAAGCTTTTGGATGCCTCATTTATGTATGCATCACTCTACCTGATATTTAGTTTATTGTCTTTGAGATGATCAAATTTCTGCATAGGGCCAGGAGTTTTAACATTTTTAAGAAATTAAGCATATTGTTTTCTACCTATTTGATGCTCAATAGATCGAGTTGTTTTATCCCAAGGATGGATCAATACTACTCGGTTCACATGTTTTTTGCACCTCAAAATGGACGTGCTATTATGAATGTGTGTCACAATTCCTTTCTCCTTAATGACTAGTAGTTGATGCATATCGCGATTGATTAATAAGTGACCTATTATAGAAACATATATTTGTGAGACTATGTATAGGGCATCTTTCACACCTTTTCTGGAGTGTGCATGGAAGCCATCTTATAGATGACTTGTGTTGGTCAAAATTCCACCATCACCTTAGTTACTAATAGTGAGAGTGCATTTGTAGTTGTCAAGAACCCAATGTTCCAAACTCACACTAAAACATTAAGCTGCACTATTATTATGTCATAGTGTGACACTCTACTAATGAGACCACTTTGGTGTGTGTGCCCACAAGGGATAATGTTGTAGACCTTTTTACAAAGGCTATACCTTTTAGGAAGCTTTAGGTATTCTACATATCTTTGGCCTTACTACATTTATGGATTGATATTATTCTCATTGATTAGCACTTTCTTATACATGAGTTTTAGCCTCTTATACAATGCATCACTCACATTTGGGAATTGTGAGTGTATGTTGTTATTGATGTGTGTGAACACACTTAGGACAAGCAAGGATAAATTTTCATTCTTTAGAAAGTTTTCTCCCCTCCCCCTTATATAAATACTTATCACCCTAACAGATACTTATTTTTTCTACATTCACTTGGTAATAAACTCAGTGTTGTTCTCTGATCTTCTTCTTCATTCTTGTGCTATTTTCATGCCTCCCTAGTAATCGAGTTCTAACATTAATGTTTAGTTTTTTTAGGGTTTTGGGTGCTCTTGGTCTTCATCTCTTTTTCTTTCTGCTTGCTACTACTACTTCCTAAGGTGGTAGGCTGGATCTTGTTAAGCATATTGCTAAGCTACAAATTTATGAGGTTTTTGTGTTATAGTGTTGGTTTTTCAACGTGTTCCTCGTTACCATTAGGGCGAAAAACGGCCGAAAAGGGGCTGTTTGCTAATGAGAGATTAAGGAAATTGACAAATAGCGTCTTTCCACGTGTACAAGAATATAACATTGCTGTCTCTTTTAACGGTATGGAGAATTTCTTTTTTTAATACAATTTTCTTTCAAAGCGCCGCTAAAGTGATGAAGAGTCTCATATTCAGTGTACAATTTTTTGGTTTGATGCAAAAAAAGATACTTTTGCACACTACACAAAGCATATTCTCGAATTTCCAAGAAGGAATTGATTTTTGAAGATACGAAATTTTTTTGGGTTCACAAAATGTCATGATCATTCAACGACAAGGTTAACATCAAATCAAAAGTTTCCACGTGTACAAAGCCTTTTTTTCTATAAATACTGCCAAAATTTGTGAACGTCGGTTTCTCGCTTTGAACATTCTTCTTCTCCTAAGTTCAAATGGCTTCTTCTTCTCGTCGTCCTTCCAATCGTGTAACTTCATGTGAGGTTTACAATAGAAGAGAGGATTCTTTGTGGAAACCTCTTTCCGTGAAAGTAAATGACTAGGTAACTATGCTTCCTAGCTGTAGAGGTGCCCATAAAGTCAGGCGTGCCAAAAGAGACAACACAAGAAACCATTGGAAGGGACGTATTCTCAGTTTCAAATTGAAGAGATGCGGTTGGTTTGCACGAGTACAGCATGTGTACACCGCTAAGGATCTTGTTCCAGAAAATCATCTGCAATTCCCTTCGTACTGTAAGAAAAGTTTGACAATGCTCTTCTATCATTCCAGTTGATTTTGTATAATGAAACATATGTTTTTGTACTGCAGATATCTTTCCCTCCAATATTGTGGAGTGGCAACCTGTTGAATGTTTAACAGGAACATTCAGAGTTCTTCATAAGGAATATGCAGAACTCATGTATGCAGAGAAATCTGTTCAATTTTTCAATAGCATAGAGTTATTTGTCCATTATGCAGATTATCAAGTGCCGTCAAGGAGGAGTTCTTATGGAATTCTTGTACACTTACCTAGTCCTTGTTAAAAGTCAAGCTTCAAGCTAAAAATTCATGGGGAATCTTTTATGGACATGTGGAGCAATCAAAGGAAGCCAAAAGCCACGAGATTCCATCAAGAAAAGTCACTCAACCACTCCCCAAGTCATCTCAACTAATTCCTCCAAGTTAGGAGGCTGATTTGGAAAGGTAGTTCCTAGATTTTAGGGGCACACCTCTCACTATAAAAGGAGCATGTATCCCGACTTCTTTTGGGCCATCTTCTTGGAGTTTTAGCTCATGTAAAGTGAGCACTAAGTGCTGGAGTTGTGATAAGCAAGCCCCTTGCTTAAGCAACCCCCTTGCTTGCTTGTTTGTTTTCTTTTAGTAGGCATATCTATGTGTGTGCGCAGGCAGTGTTGCAACTCTCTACCCCTGAGTTGTTAGCATTGGTTCTCCCTCATATGGTATCCATTTGATGTAATTCTTGTCTCATTGGATAGCTATAAAAGTCTATTTTATGCTTACCAATTCTTTGGAGCATTCTCTGAGTAAGCTGGGAGCAACATTCATTTTAGTGAAGTTGTGTGATTGATATCTCTCTCTTTGTGTAGGCTCTGTTGGAAATATTTTGCTCTCTGTTGTAAGGGCTGGTTCTCCTTCTCTATGTATCCATTTGCTATGATTTTGGTGTCATTGGGTAGCTATTAGAGTCCTCTAAAGTTGACTTAAGTTTGAGATTCATTCTCTGTATAATCTCTGAGAAAAGTTTGCTGGAGTGAAGTGAGGTCTCTGCTTGACTAGCAGTTGTGAGCATTCAACTAGCTCATGTTGTAGACATTGTTTCTCTTTGTGTAAGCATCCATTTCAAGTGAAATTTGTTTTGTTGGAAAGCCCTTGGTGTCTACTACAGGTCTACAAAAGCTCACTGGAGTTCTCTGCATAAGCTCTGAGTAAGAGCATTTTTGGTGTGCAGAGGTCAAAGAAGGATACCTGTGGAGGTCATTCGCGCTTCATCGTTGCTTAGGGGTTGAGATACTTCCCCCATCAGTGGTATCAGAGCATTTGGGAATCTTGGAGGTATCACATACAAGCAAGAAGACCTCTTGGAGTTGGTGGTTGAAGAGTTGCATCAACAAAAGCTTCTTGGAGGTAGCTCACATCAAGGGGGAGCTATTCTACTCAAATTTGCAAGAGCACAAGGTGTCCATCTAAGGAAAGCTTTGGATTGAGGTAACCTCAGAGCCTCATTTTCATTTTACACACATTGGAGCATTAGCCAAGGGCTAGGTCAAGCATCAAAGACTAGATATGGGAGACTTCAACACTCAAATTGAAAAGCTAGACAAAGGTAACTATCAACCATGGAGATTTAGGGTCTCCAACTATCTTATGGGCAAGGGCCTTTGGGGGTTGATTAGTGGAAGTGAACCAAGACCTAGGTTGGATGAGAATCCAACCAATGACCAGAGAAGGGCCTTTAGGGAATGGAATGAAAGAGACAAGAGGGTTATCTTTATTCTTTCCCAACACATTAGCAATAGCATGATCGGCCATATCCAAGACCTGGATTCAAGCATGAAGGTATGGGAGACACTTGAAAGGCTTTATTCAACAAGCACCAAAGCAAGGAAGATCCAACTCAAGAATGAGCTCAACAACCTTAGGAAGAGCTCAGGGAGTAGCATAAATGACTACATACTTAAGGTCAAGGAGTTATCAGATGCATTGGGATCCATTGGAAGCCACGTAGACGATGACGATCTTGTGGCTTATACTCTCAATGGTTTGAGAGATGATGAGAAGTGGAAACCCTTTACCACTTCAGTTTATGTAAGGGATAATCTTCCCGATTTTGAGCAATTGGTTGCTCTCATGGTCACCGAAGAAATGAACATAGGTGGAAGTTCAACTAAAAGCAAAGATGCACAAGTTTTCTATGCAGGTAATCAAAGGGGCAAAGGAAGACAAGGACAAGGAAGGGGCAAAGGAAGGTTTGGAGGAAGGCAAGGCCACTCAAGAAATCAAGGACATGACCAAGGCACCTCATCACAAAGAGGGAGAGGAAGATCAAGAGGAAGAGGGGGACGACATCAACAAAACAGGAATCAAGATGGCGAAGGATGTTACATATGTGGCAAGTTTGGCCACTATGCTAGAGATTGCTACCAAGGAGGAAACCAAAGGAACTATAATCAAGGTTCTTCATACAAAGGCCAAGGTAATTATGCTTCTACAAGTTCAGAAAATGACAATCTCTTGATGATGCACATGAATGGGAATTCAAGCAAAGTAGATAACACTTGGTATATTGATAGTGGATGTAGCAACCATATGAGTTGCAATGCTTCTTGGTTTACTAATCTACATGTTGCCAAAGGTAAAGGACATGTAGAAATAGGTGATGATACAGCCCATGAGATCTCCCATGTTGGAGATGTAGCTTTGGATGACAAGGAGGAAGGAAGATGTCTCAAGGATGTCTTGCATGTACCTACCATCACAAAGAACTTGGTGTCCGTTGGGCAAATGGTTGAAAGAGGCTATCAAGTAAGGTTCAACAAAGGTGGATGCTTTGTGGAGAACCCTAAGCAAGTTTACAAGGTCATAGCAAGAGGAAAGAAGCAAGGGAGACTCTTCACTTTGGAGGTAAATTCTCATTCTACTCAACATGTCTACTTCACATATGGAAACAAGAGGATTTCGGAGTTGGACTTGTGGCACAAGAGGATAGGTCACATCAACATACAAAGAATGAAGGAAATGCAATTCAAGAGGCTGGTTGAAGGTCTTCCCAACTTCCAAGGACAAGGTATGAAGCATTTATGTGAATCTTGTCAACTAGGGAAGCAAGCGAGACTTCCATTCAAGAAGAGTGGCTACATAAGCCAACATCCATTGGAGTTGATACATACAGATGTGTGGGGGCCAACGAAAGAGCAATCCATTGGAGGTAACAAGTACTTTGTCACTTTTATAGATGATTGCACAAGGATGGTTTGGGTTTATTTCATCAAAAACAAATCAGATGTGTTTACATGTTTCAAAGCATTCAAGGCAATGGTAGAGAAGGAAACAGGTACATATATCAAGAAGCTAAGGTCCGATGGAGGGGGAGAATATTTCTCAAATGAGTTTTCTGATTTTTTAATGGATCAAGGCATCAAGAGGCAAGTAACATGCAGGTACACACCCCAACAAAATGTAGTAGCAGAGAGAAAGAATAGATACATTGCCGAGATCGCTAGAGCAATGCTTAATGAGATGAATGTACCTAACATGTTTTGGAGTGATGCAGCAAATACCGCCGTGTATCTAATGAATAGGGCTCCTACCTCAGGGATCCATGGCTTGACACCATATCAAGCCTATTATGGTAAGAAACCTGATCTTTCCCACTTGAAGATATTTGGATGTACTTGTTATGTACATGTGCCAAGTGAATTGAGGCACAAGCTACAACCAAAGGCAGAAAAGTGTGTGTTTCTAGGATATTCAAATGATCATAAAGGTTACAGGTGCTTCAACCCAAATACAAAGGACTTGAGGATATCAAGGGATGTAGCATTTGATGAGCTACTCCCTTGGTATAAGAAGTATGATTGTATGCAGGACTATGAAGAAGAAAAGCATGGACATGATGAAGAACAAATCAACCTAGAGCTAAGCGGCCCAAGGTGTTCCATCAATGAAGATAGTTCAAGCATGAACTCACCATGGAGGGGGAGATCTTCATCAAGCTATGAAGCACAATCAATCAACAAAGGCAAAGCAACATTGGTGGAGTTGGATGAAGAAGGTAATGAAGTTGAAGATGATGAAGGACACATGATGGAGAAAGAAGCCACGTCAAAGAAAGAGATCAAGTTCCCAAGGAAAAGGAGGTTTATTCCTCCAAAAGGTGAAGAAAGGAAGTCTTCTAGAGTTAAGTATCCAACTCAAAGGTTTACTTATGATTCATACATGGCAACACATTATGCATATATGAACAAAGTAGTAGAAGATCATGAGCCCGATTGCTATGAAGATGCAAGCAGGTACACCGAATGGAAAGAGGCAATGCAAGAAGAGATCGACGCACTTGAGGAAAATCAAACATGGGCTCTAGTGCCCAAGAAGGAGAAAATGAAGGTAATAGGTAATAAGTGGGTGTATAAAGTAAAGAGGAATTCAGATGGATCTATTTCTAGGTTCAAAGCAAGATTGGTGGCCAAGGGTTTTGCACAAACCTATGGAGTGGACTTTGAAGAGACATTCAGCCCCGTGGCAAAGATGAGCACCATTAGGACACTCATTGCAATGGCTGCTAGCAAAGGATGGAAGCTCTTCCAATTGGATATCAAGAATGCCTTTCTCAATGGAGACTTGGAAGAAGAGGTATACATGGAGCAACCACTAGGTTTTGTTCATAAAGAGTTTCCACATCATGTTTGTAGGTTGAAGAAGGCACTTTATGGCCTAAAGCAAGCTCCAAGGGCTTGGAACCAAAGATTGGTGGACTATTTGATCAAATGTGGTTACAATCAATGCAAGGCGGATCCATCTCTCTTCATCAAACAAAGAGGAGAACTTGTGGTCTACATGTGTGTGTATGTAGATGATCTTATCATTACAGGTAATGATACAAAGGGCATTGAGGAGATCAAGGCAAAGCTTGGAAAGGAGTTTAGGATCTCTGATCTTGGAGATCTTAGGTATTTTCTTGGCATTGAAGTTGTATACAAAGAAGAAGGTATTATGCTCATACAAAGGAAGTATATTCTAGACCTACTTGAGAGGTTTGGGATGCTACATTGTAAGCCTATTTCAAATCCCATGGAAGTTAATGTAAAGCTAAGCTCCATTGATGGAGAGCCATTAGAGGATGTAACTTTGTATCGATCTATTGTAGGCTCTTTCAATTATGCCATAATAACCAGGCCTTACATAGCATATGGAGTTGGAGTGTTATCACAATTTATGCATAGTCCAAGGACTACACACTTGCAAGCTGCAAGAAGAATGTTGCGATATCTCAAAGCCACTATAAATGAAGGATTGTTCTACTCATTTGATGATGATATGCAGGTCAAAGCTTATTCCGATGCCGATTGGGCCGGTTCGAAGGAAGATAGAAGGAGTACAAGTGGTTACCTAGTCATGCTAGGTAGCAAGATCATCTCATGGATTTCAAAGAAGCAACCCACGGTGGCATTATCTTCCACCGAGGCTGAGTATAGAGCTTTGGCTCAAGTCACATGTGAGCTAATGTGGATTAAGAAGTTATTTATGGAGCTTAATTTGCAGGTTGACACATATCCAATTTTTTGTGACAACATGAGTAGCATTCATCTAGCATCGAACCCTGTCTATCATGCTAGAACCAAGCATATTGAAGTGCACTATCACTTCATAAGGGAAAAGGTGATATCCAAGGAAGTTTCAGTACATCATATTGGTACTAAGGACCAAGTTGCGGACATGTTTACAAAGGCTTTGGATGGGATGAAGATTTCAAAATTCAAGCAATGCATCAACATGAAGGAGCTTGGATGAGGATGAAGAATTGAAGCTTGAGGGGGAGTGTTAAAAGTCAAGCTTCAAGCTAAACATTCGTGGGGAATCTTTTATGGACATGTGGAGCAATCAAAGGAACCCAAAAGCCACGAGATTCCATCAAGAAAAGTCACTCAACCACTCCCCAAGTCATCTCAACTAATTCCTCCAAGTTAGGAGGCTGATTTGGAAAGGTAGTTCCTAGATTTTAGGGGCACACCTCTCACTATAAAAGGAGCATGTATCCCGACTTCTTTTGGGCCATCTTCTTGGAGTTTTAGCTCATGTAAAGTGAGAACTAAGTGCTGGAGTTGTGATAAGCAAGCCCCTTGCTTAAGCAACCCCCTTGCTTGCTTGTTTGTTTTCTTTTAGTAGGCATATCTATGTGTGTGCGCAGGCAGTGTTGCAACTCTCTACCCCTGAGTTGTTAGCATTGGTTCTCCCTCATATGGTATTCCTTTGATGTAATTCTTGTCTCATTGGATAGCTATAAGAGTCTATTTTATGCTTACCAATTCTCTGGAGCATTCTCTGAGTAAGCTGGGAGCAACATTCATTTTAGTGAAGTTGTGTGATTGATATCTCTCTCTTTGTGTAGGCTCTGTTGGAAATATTTTGCTCTCTGTTGTAAGGGCTGGTTCTCCTTCTCTATGTATCCATTTGCTATGATTTTGGTGTCATTGGGTAGCTATTAGAGTCCTCTAAAGTTGACTTAAGTTTGAGATTCATTCTCTGTATAATCTCTGAGAAAAGTTTGCTGGAGTGAAGTGAGGTCTCTGCTTGACTAGCAGTTGTGAGCATTCAACTAGCTCATGTTGTAGACATTGTTTCTCTTTGTGTAAGCATCCATTTCAAGTGAAATTTGTTTTGTTGGAAAGCCCTTGGTGTCTACTACAGGTCTACAAAAGCTCACTGGAGTTCTCTGCATAAGCTCTGAGTAAGAGCATTTTTGGTGTGCAGAGGTCAAAAAACGATACCTGTGGAGGTCATTCGCGCTTCATCGTTGCTTAGGGGTTGAGATACTTCCCCCATCAGTCCTTGCATCTCTTCATTAGATTGGGATGCTCCTGATCATTCAACAGTTTCAAGTTTTCTCTACAAAATTAAATTTGACATCCAGAAGGCAATGTCAGCAGGCCGAATTTTGAGAAGGATAAAGATTCAATGGTTTTTTCCTATTCATGTCTTTGTAGCATGCTTTAAAAACATGTTATTACAGAAAACAAAAACAATGTGGTTGAATAGGAGAGTCTCTATTTCAGAGATTGATGATATTTTAGGTAGGGAATGGGATAGCAAAGAAGTTCAAAAGCTAGGTGACATTATTTTATGTAAAGTTAGTCCCAATTCTCTTTCAATCTCATATCAGATATGTCGAGAATCTGTGGTTCTAGGATATGACTATAGAAGGTGGAAAAAAAGCTTGGACTTTGGATAGCCTTGGACTCAGAGGAGAGCTGTCCAGAATTCGAGTTAGAAGTATTGATTCATCCAGATTTTCAATCAAGGAAAATAATTGTCACTGCAAATTGGAATCTCAGAAATGTAAGGGAGCTTCTAGAATACCTTGATGAGGTATCATCTCAGTGTAGATTCTCAATTGATGATGCAATAGTTAACATTAGATCAGAGAAATCATTATCTTGCATAAGCTGCCTGCCACCAAGGGTGATTAAGCTCCAACCTTTAAGATTGTAACAAGTTAACCCTGACATTCTTACATAATGTATCTTCATCTAATAGAAGCTTCTATTGATACTTCCATTGAATTTTCTTGGCAGGATGGTTACAAACAATGTGTGTTAAATTATTAATTTTAAATGTCTTAGATATTTTTTAGGTCCTTAATTTTTATATTTCCATTGATTTTTTTTTGCAGAGTGAGTTGATGACTAAGAAATAATTATACAAGAACTTGCATAAGTTAATTCTAGATGAAGAAGAGATCTAGAATTCAATATCTAATTTCAATTTAATAATTATAGTCTATCAAAGGTGCACATTAGTCTCAGTTAAATAATTTGATTCTATCCAACTTTTCTGTCCTCAAGTAATGCAAGAGAAATTATCATGGTACACATAACAAGTAATATAAGAGAGTGTGGAGAACTTGGTGCAAATTCCAATCCAAGGTTTTGTTGGAAGTGAGGTAGGCCCTTAGGCTCATGTCACAGGTCCATGGTTCCATAATTCCATTCATGTAGAACATTAATTCTAGCAATCTTCCATATTGACAAAACATGAACATACCACAACTTAATCATACCAATGATGAGACAAAGATAGAGAAAGAATAGACGACATGTGTAAGGTGTTATGTAAGCCATCGCTTACTCATAGTATCATATATACCAATGTTCAATGTACAATGTGGGAGTAAAATTCTCAACCATTCTATGTCATGAGAAATAGATGAATGAGTGAATGTACAATGTAACAAACATATTCAGATGTGTGGGCAGTAATCTGAATATACATGAGATGTGTGACCTAATAGGTTATAGAAGAGTGAATATGAGTGACTGAATGAGGAAGAATCAATGTGAAACTGATGGTCAACAAACCTACATCTAAACTTAGGCTATGGAAGACCCTAAGTTAGATATGTGTGTGAAAAGATCACATACTTATAAAGTAGCATAGAATGCTAACAAGTTTCCTGCAGGAAATCCTCAAACTCATGTGAACACACCTTCTCAAACACCTCATAAAAATATGCATAAAGCATATGCGTACTGATTCTCTTGTACCTATGCCAAATAGGACTCCTTCTTATATGAACGCCACAGCCTCCATAAACTTCAAGTAGTACCTGTGTGCATAAAGAGAATATGTACCTGAATACTTAACATAAGATGTGAATCTTATGTTAATCACCATCTAATGTCTTTGAAGTAGCCCGATATCTTCTTGTAGAAGACAATCTTCAACCTAATATCTTCCTGTAGAAGATAATCTTCAAAATCATGTAGATGGTCCCATCCAATGTCTTTGAAGTAGCCAGACATCTTCTTGTAGAAGATAATCTTCAACCTAACATCTTCTTGTAGAAGATGATCTTCAAATACATCATGTAGATGGGCGATCCTCACCATCAAGCTGCTAATAATCAAGTCTTCTTGCCATGAACAAGAGATGACCTCCTCTCCATGAGCTAGAGTGTGAGCACACCCTTCATCTTCTCCAAGAAGAATCACCAAGAAGAACTCCATAGCTGCTCCTCAACATGCTTCAAGTTAGCACCATGGTTGCCCCATGTGCTAGAAGAAACACCACCTCTACTGAGGTCCAAGCTCCAGAAAGCTTGTGTTGATCCTAGGTGAAGGATGAATAGAAGTGAACCAACATACTTATTATATAGTATTTTGTCCATCTTGAAAAGCACCCTTAATAAAGCAAAAAACTACGATCGTAGCGATTGCTAAATCCATCGTGATAGAAGAAAATATTGGAAAACGTTATTCGTCCGTCGTCTTTTTATCCGCGTTTGCTTTTAATTTGCAAAAGAACAAATTAAAATATCTTCGCGTTGTCGTCCACGGGACTTGAACCCAGGTGGCTGGGATGGGAGGACAGTGCTTTATCCACGGCGCCCACACCATTTACTTGTAGAGGTAATGGAAAGAACAGATATACATTCTGAAAACTGGTATAAACTTTGACCAATTTCCAACCAATGAGACATTGTTTTCCAACAATCCCCCTTGCAATGTCATATTGGTACAATCTGGACTGGATCTGCAATCTGTCACAAACTACAAACTATCACAAGCTTCAAGCTTGTACTCCTGCACTTCAGAACTTGTTCTTCAAAACTGAATTTGACTTTACTTCAAAAAACTGAACTTGCTGAATATGAACCATAATACTTGAGAAAATATGCAAACTAGATATCCAATAGTGTACTCATCAAGCAATCACTGCTTGACAACAAATATAGCATGAACTGTCTCCGAACTTGCTATCTCCTGTCTTCAAAAAACCTGAAAACATACACTAGGATCCATATATTTGCATTTACCTTCTAAAAAAAAAAGTTTCTCAACGTACTGCTGCTGTGTCATGTAAATACACTAAACAAAATCAGGAACTAAATCCTGGAACCTGTGACTGACAACTCACAACTTAGTGCATTATGAACACTGCTGGTTCATCTCTGACTGTACTCAACTCAATATGAGTCAAAAAATCTATGATGTCGTCATGTCTTCATCCTTTAAATCCTTCATACCTCTTTCCTTCAGAACTTGGTATAAACATATATGTGTGCACGTCTGAAATATACCTTTCTGAAATATCAAGCTTCTCTTCAAATAGAATTCTGGAGCCTTCTCCTGAACAAGAACATCCTAACAGGAACTTTCTCCAAATATTCTTCTTCTTCCTTCTTCTTTCAAAGCTGGAACATAAAGAGAACCTGACAAAGGAAATATAGGAATACCTGAAATAGGAATACCTGTAGGTATGACTCTGCATTCTTTTACATATGGCTTGAAAATAAGTCTTCATGTTTCATCACCCCCCTGGATGATTTAACACTAGTATCCAGAATTCTTCAAATATATCAGACTTTATGAAATGTGGAACGTCTTCCTTCATAAATCTGATGTTCAGTGATCAATACCTGTATCTGAAACAAAATCTCTAAATCCTTTTTATTAGCATTGATCAGATGCCAATAGCTTTCCATGTCATTCCTCAGCTTTCCAAAATCTAGAATAAGGTTAGCTGATCCTAACATAACAAAACCTTGCTAAAAGCTTTATAGGATTCATAACCTTCTGTAACATAACAAGTATCTTCTATCTCTCTGCAACACAAATTTGATAGAATCTGAATCTTTGACTGACTTCTTCCAATGTTAAGAATCTTCATAAACAAAGGATAGACAACCGACTCATAAATGCTCAAGATCATATAAGATCATAGGAGATCAATGATCTCTCCTTTGTAGAATCTGTTGTCATCAAACCTTCATGACTGAATGTTTGATTTACTTCCTGAATGTCTCCAAGTGTCCATGCTTCTCAAAAAGTTGTAAAACTTTTCTTCAAACAAATCCTTCAAGGAATCTGCAATTCCTACTTGAAACATAAGTGGACAAACTTCTCACCTTGAGGACTCCAAAAGCTGCAAGTTGATACTTCATAACTTTCATATTTTACCCGGGTGAAATGTGATAGTACCTGCTTGACTTTCTTTTGGCTAACTCCACTTCTTAATCAAGTAATAGGATATGATGGAACACCTTTTTGAATACAAGCATGTATCCAAAAAACTAGACAATCATAAAAAGTAGATTCTTCAAATGACCTGTACATCAGCAAATCTGAATTTTCTGAAGTTTCTGAAAATACTGAGTATGAGGTCACCTTTTCCAAACATGAAACCTCAACGCAAGTCTTCAACATCTGCTACAAAAAACTCTTTTACCTCAAGAGTTAGATAAATAAGAAATATACTTCTCTGCAACTTGTCATATACCAAGTAGCTCTGTATTGACACTCTAAGAATTCTTTGAGGGAACATATAAGCTGCCTGCTTAAAAAGCTTCATAACTCATATACATATGAGTCAAAACATATATCTGCTGCTTTTCTTTCTCTCAATGCAATTCTTTGTCAAATCTACTCAATCATGACCAAGTGTAATGCAAAACAAGAAACTGCTTCTTCTTTAAACAAGATGTTCTCGTAGACTTGTCTTTGGGTGTAGAGGATAAAATAGGAAAAGTATATGGAAAATATATGAGAAAAGGAAGCCTTACTTTTCTTTTGGAAATGATGGACTTTCTTTTTCTACATCTTTCTTCCACCTGATGATGTCAACATTTTCAAACTTCTCTTCCATACCTTTTGTTCTCTTCATCTTGAAGTAGCAAACACTCTTGACTTCTTCGAATGAACTTTTCTCTTCCTCTAGTGTAAGAGTAAGAGATAAAACAAACATGGTATATAAATGGAAGTGAATATAGAAACATGTTTTACCATCTCCTCATATCTCTGAATCAAAATTCTGCTTCAAATGTCTGAAACGACTAAATTCACCAATCGTTGTCTGAATGATGAATTGCCCTTCTAGAGTTACCTTCTCTAGATACATTTGTACCTTGATATCCAACCAACTTACAACAGAAAATTGGCTGAAAACAAAACTCATCTCATCTCTGCGCTTGTCTTCATAGATGAACTTTCTTGCCATGAAAGAGATCTCTCAAAACTCTCTAGAAAAACCTGTAGATGTCTGTTTTGATGTAGCCTTTAACTTTCAAATGATGAAAGCGTATAAAAGCATTCCTTGAATTTCTTTAAATCTCTTCATAACTACTCTTTTAAGATATGACCTGCAAATGATAATCTGATAGTAGAAACTGATACCTGTGATTTGATGTTGATCTAATTCCTTCATCTTCTCTAAACCATTGTTCTTCCTTGAATTTGAAGTAGTCTTCTCTTCATCAATTCTGGGTCTTCAAACAATACTTTTGTAAAGTATTTGCATACTTTTCAAAAATATTCGGCTGCTAACAGATCATCAACTTCATACTCCACACTGATGAATGTAACTGAAGTGTTTAATTCTCAAATCTCTACTCATCTAGATTAAGTGTGTATGTCAAATGTCAAACGTTAGAAGATGCTTTCAAATTATATGTTGTAAATCTGGAAGACTGGGAACCTGGGATATGAATGAGCCTTAATGCATTGATGCCAAAGATCTAAAGTTCTGAAACCAAAACCTTAGTGCTCTGATACCAAATGTTGGAAGTGAGGTAGGCCCTTAGGCTCATGTCACAGGTCCATGGTCCCATAATTCCATTCATGTAGAACATTAATTCTAGCAATCTTCCATATTGACAAAACATGAACATACCACAACTTAATCATACCGATGATGAGACAAAGATAGAGAAAGAATAGACGACATGTGTAAGGTGTTATGTAAGCCATCGCTTACTCATAGTATCATATATACCAATGTTCAATGTACAATGTGGGAGTAAAATTCTCAACCATTCTATGTCATGAGAAATAGATGAATGAGTGAATATACAATGTAACAAACATATTCAGATGTGTGGGCAGTAATCTGAATATACATGAGATGTGTGACCTAATAGGTTATAGAAGAGTGAATATGAGTGACTGAATGAGGAAGGATCAGTGTGAAACTGATGGTCAACAAACCTACATCTAAACTTAGGCTATGGAAGACCCTAAGTTAGATATGTGTGTGAAAAGATCACATACTTATAAAGTAGCATAGAATGCTAACAAGTTTGCTGCAGGAAATCCTCAAACTCATGTGAACACACCTTCTCAAACACCTCATAAAAATAGGCATAAAGCATATGCGTACTGATTCTCTTGTACCTATGCCGAATAGGACTCCTTCTGATATGAACGCCACAGCCTCCATAAACTTCAAGTAGTACCTGTGTGCATAAAGAGAATATGTACCTGAATACTTAACATAAGATGTGAATCTTATGTTAATCACCATCTAATGTCTTTGAAGTAGCCCGATATCTTCTTGTAGAAGACAATCTTCAACCTAATATCTTCCTGTAGAAGATAATCTTCAAAATCATGTAGATGGTCCCATCCAATGTCTTTGAAGTAGCCAGACATCTTCTTGTAGAAGATAATCTTCAACCTAACATCTTCTTGTAGAAGATGATCTTCAAATACATCATGTAGATGGGCAATCCTCACCATCAAGCTGCTAATAATCAAGTCTTCTTGCCATGAACAAGAGATGGCCTCCTCTCCATGAGCTAGAGTGTGAGCACACCCTTCATCTTCTCCAAGAAGAATCACCAAGAAGAACTCCATAGCTGCTCCTCAACATGCTTCAAGTTAGCACCATGGCTGCCCCATGTGCTAGAAGAAACACCACCTCTACTGAGGTCCAAGCTCCAGAAAGCTTGTGTTGATCCTAGGTGAAGGATGAATAGAAGTGAACCAACATACTTCTTATATAGTATTTTGTCCATCTTGAAAAGCACCCTTAATAAAGCAAAAAACTACGATCGTAGCGATCGCTAAATCCATCGTGATAGAAGAAAATATTCGAAAACGTTATTCATCCGTCGTCTTTTTATCCGTGTTTGCTTTTAATTTGCAAAGGAACAAATTAAAATATCTTCGCGTTGTCGTCCACGGGACTTGAACCCAGGTGGCTGGGATGGGAGGACAATGCTTTATCCACGGCGCCCACGCCATTTACTTGTAGAGGTGTGAAGACGACCGATGCAAGAAACTAGTGCAATCTGAAATTGTCGGATGGCCCTTATCGCTTACATCGGTCGTGTTAGCAAACTACCGCGAGAGACTTCCAGAAGTGACCTTGCGTAAAGATTTGACTCACGAGTATAAAAACAACTAGCAACAGCGATGAAATGGATAATACAACCGATGCAAGCGATAGGGGCAATCCAAGATTCTCCGATTCCCCGTATCGCTTGTATTGGTCGTGTCCTCTTAATTCTTTATGTCCTTCTGTAACTTCTCCAATTTAAACACTTTCCAACAGGAATGAAGTAAGAAACCCACACTGCATTCATAATTGTGACATTAATAAACTTAATTGGACCATCCAATTAACTTTTGTTTAACTCTCAAGAGGTTCAATAAAACTGTGACCATCTTCCAGATGAAGATTGGCATAACTACATACAATTTGTACATAAATAAATCTTCCAACCTTGGTTGGTTTTACAATTGATTTCAATCTAAGACTCAATAATTGATTTAACCCTTTCTATCCTTTTTAGAGCCTTGCTTTCTGTGTTGCTTCTGTCCCTTTTTGGAGCTTTCAGCTTGACTCTTTATGTTGTTCCCATGCTTTAGTGGTGAGTGAAGAGGAAGCCCTTTCTTTTTATCTTCAGACTGTTTTTTATCAGGTGGAGGGGGTGGAGGTGAGTCTGGATCATATGGGCAGATTGCATGTTTCATGATACTATTTATTGCTCTCTCTCTGATCAAGATGATCCATGCATCTGGGTAGTCTGATAAATTCAATTCAGGACTGTGGAACCTTCTTTCCAAGAATCTTACAACATTTGCAATCACTCTCCAGCCACATGATGTTGAGTCTCTCTGCAATGGCACATGAATTTGGTTGTATCCAAATTGCTTTTGTTCATTCATTTTAGCTATACCTGGAAAATTCTGATCAATATGCATCTTGAGAAGCTTTGCAGAACTGCATTGTAAAGTGAAAATTAGAATGGATGGCATGGCTTTAAAATAGAGAACAACAAAATGTATAGTAACTTACACTTTGCAATTCCCATGCTGTGATGGAAGAGAATTGAGGAAAAGAGCTTGATATGCATTGAAGTCCACAATAATCAAACTCCAATGGCCCCTGTCAATGAGTTGCATGTAAATATACTTTCTTAAATGAAACAAATATGTTTCCAAAATGAAGATGAATACTTACTTTTCAATATATGGTTAAATAACACATTCTACTTCTTCTGTAAAATCCTGTAGAAAGGACTTGGCATCTCCATGTTTATGCAAAAAACACTGTGTCACCAGAGGATCTAAAATAAATACTTTTCTTTGAACCGCTTCCTCACATTGTTGAAGAAGAACCCTACAAATCAAGAAATAAAAATGCAGTTAAGGAACTAGGAAATTATGCAAAACAAAAGCATTTTAAGGCCTCTAGATATACCTGAGTGAAATGTTGACCACATTATCTGATATTTCAACATGAAGCTCCCTCAACATTTTGTTGTCTTCAGGTCTAATGTCAAGAAACAATTCATTTTGCCATGGCATTGCAACATTAACTATTACCTGCCCATCTCCTTTCTTGAGGAGCTCTTTATTTGCTTTCTGTAACTTTTGAATCTGGGTCAAGATGGCACTTTCCCCTGTAAATAATCCCTGCTTTTTCCTCTCCTCCTCACTATTTGCTGCAGTTCTAGTTTCATGATCATGAGTGACTTGAGCGTTGATCTCTTCAATGACAACTATTGTTTTGGGTGCTCGAGCTGGAGGTATATTTAAAATATCAAAGAATTTTTTATCGTGGTGATCAATAGGAACCAGAGCTTTATCAAACTTATATCTTATTCTTGAAACAATAACATAATCCTTCGCCATTAGTGTTACCCTATGAGAATGAGCAGCACATAAGTAGGCATCATTCATAAAATCAATAGCAAAGTCCTCTGTAGCTTCTTGCAGGCATAGTAGTGCTTGAGTTTGCCACCTCACATTGACAAAGGATGAGGTCTTCATCAAAGAACAGAGGTTGGCTGAGATCTGCTTGACAACTCTCATAAATGGAAGTCTTGGGATCAACAATCCCACAGACTTTTGAGCTCTTCTAATTTCCCTCAAAGACTTTACATGGTACTTGACCCTTTTTTTTGAAGGCTTGTCTGGCACATTGGCTTGAACCTTCTGGGAATTTTGCTCCTGGACATTTTCCCCTTGGGCATTTTGGTCCTGACCCTCAGGGTACAACTTCCTTGCTGTCTTTTTGGTTCTAGCCATACTCTGCAAAAAATCAGTCTTTAGGCAAGGAATTAGGAAAAGTGGAATATTACTCTCAAAAAGCTATGATCACTGACTCTTTCCACTGTCAAAACTTACTCTCAAAAAGCTATGATCAATGGCTCTTTCCACTTTCAGAGGCACGACCGATGCAAGCGATAACAGTCATCCGGAAATGCCCGGATGTCCCTGATCGCTTGCATCGGTCGTCTTTAAATTAATCATCAAATATCAATAAATTATATCTTACAATGCAAAATACTCAATTATCACTAAGAAAAAGATAATTGGAAAATTATAATCAATGACTCTTTCCACTATCAGAGGCACGACCGATGCAAGCGATAGCAGTCATCCGGTAATGCCCGGATGTCCCTGATCGCTTGCATCGGTCGTCTTCAAATTTATCATCAAATATCAATGAAATATATCTTACAATGCAAAATACTCAATTATCACTAAGAAAAAGATAATTGGAAAACTATAATGAATGACTCTTTCCACTATCAGAGGCACGACCGATGCAAGCGATAGCAGTCATCCGGAAATGCTCGGATGTCCCTGATCGCTTGCATCGGTCGTCTTTAAATTTATCATCAAATATCAATAAAATATATCTTACAATGCAAAATACTCAATTACCACTAAGAAAAAGATAATTGGAAAACTATAATCAATGACTCGTTCCACTGTAAGAGACACGACCGATCCAAGCGATAAGAGTTATCCGTAAATGCCCGGGCGTCCCTCATCGCTTGCATCGGTCGTCCCTGAATTCATCATCATATTTCAATAAATAGTAGTTAAAATAAAGGTAACAATGCGTTATACTCAAGCATCACAAAGGAAACCAAAATTTGCAAGCTATGATCAAGGACTCGATGATATTAAAAAACATGACCGATCCAAGTGATTAGGGTTATCCAAAAATCTCGGATGTCCCTAATCGCTTGCATCGGTCGTGTCCACATTACCTTACGGAGAGAGCGCTCTCTATAGAAATTGTGAAGTAGCCAAAAAAATTGGTGGCGATGGAACCTCCACGCTTGGCAAGTTTTGACAAAAAAAAAATGAAGCAAATGAATAGGGAAGCTTAAATAGGTCCCAAAACTGAGTTGACCATTGTGCCACATGGCATGCCCCGATTGGTCCACGTCAGATACCCGTTGCGAATTCCAATGTCTTTTGCCACGTGGCATGATTTGATTGATCCATGTCATCTATCTGTTGCATCGGGCAACCTACACTTTGCCACGTGGCACTCTGTGATTGGTCCACCTCATTCGACCGTTTCTTCCCTCCTCGCCTATAAATACCTACTTCCTTCACAAACTCAAACTTTCAACCTTCAGAGAATTTCTCTCACCTACATGCGTATTTTTCTTTCGTCGCCGACACGACTGATACAAGCGATTTTTTCCGTTTGACCTACGTTGACTCGCTCTAGTCGCTTGCATCGGTTGTGTTCTCCTAATAGACATACAGGAGAAGCTGCAGCTAAGATGGAGGGAATGAATGAGATCCTTAGTGTCTCTCCATCAGAGAAACTTCTTGATTTCATGGTTCAAGAGGGTTTAAGTGTAGATTATTTTCCTGATGCAATGACCATATTCAACCCCAAAATTGATTTTGAAAAACTCTTAGAGAACTCGAAAAGTTTTCTTAAGGATGAGTCGGAGATTTTCTTGGGGTTGGTCAATGGAAGGATCCTTTCTATTTCTCAGAAAACCTATGTCCATCCTCGCATCTTTGGGAAGGATCCAATAGATAGGGCTAAAATCACAAGAAAATGCAAAAGGATATCCCCTTTGCCAGGGAAGCTTGATTTATGCCCAGAGCATGAAAAGGACTGCTGCTTGCTCCCTTTAAACATTGCTTTCTTGATATGGCTTGATCATATCTCAGTTGAAAGGGAGGAAAATGTTCATGATGAAGACGAGCCTTGCTTAGAGCTGACACTTGAGGCTAGCTCAAAAACTATGAAAGGTGTCATGAAGATTGTTGAGGAGATCAATCTCCAAGCAGAAGAAGAGCAGGTCAAAGATTTTGATGTGGCCACTTTTAAAGCAGAGACTGCAATAAGGGAGCCAATTGAATAAGTTCAAGTGTCTAAGAAGTCCCTACTTCTCCCAAATCTACCTTTTTACTTTATCTCTAGGAAAGACTTCATACCTCTATTTTACATTCAGGAACTTTTCAATCTAAGGGAGGACTACTGCCTTGCAGCTATAGCTGAGGCAGAAGAAGTTGCAAGGAGATTCATCAATAAGAAAGGAGAAAGAAGAGAGGAATTTTTGCATCTTGATTTGGATTTGTCTAATGAAGAATTCAAAGATTCATCACAAGCTCTTTCAAAATGCTTTGAGAAAGCTATCTCAGAGAAGCCAAAACTTGCTAATGAAGAGTTTGATGAGCATCAGAAGCAACTTGGAATATACTCGTTTGGATGCGGCTATTCATTCGTGGATGTCGCTGAGGACAAAGGAACAATTTGTATTGACTCAAAAGAGCTCATTAAGGAGGAAGATGAGGTCAAGGTATGTTGTTTGATCTATTCTATCAATTAAAGTTTTTGTCCGAGATCTCCATTTTTAAGTGAGAAAATGACCACGATCGATGCAAGCGATACAGCCTAACGGATAATCTCCGTTGGGCTTTATCGCTTGTATCGGTCGTGTTCGGACTTGAAGAGGAAGATGAGGTCAAGTATGTAGTAAAATATATTCTCATGATTTAAAGGCAAAGGAGATGAGATGGGCTTGATGCAAAATCTCTATCTTGTGTCAGTTTGTTCAAGTTCTCCATTAGAAGTGTCAGAAGTCGATCACGACCGATGCAAGCGACAAGGCCTATCAGATATTTTTCGTCGGGCCTCATCGCTTGCATCGGTCGTGTTTGGACTTGAGGAAGATGACGTCAAGGTATACAGTTAACTATATTCTCAAGAACTTTAGGTTAAGGATATGAGATGGGACCAATGCAAAATCTCTTTCTTGTATCAGATTTTTCCAAGTTCTCCATTCGAAGTGTCAGAAATGGATCACGACCGATGCAAGCGATTAGGCCCACCGGATATTTTCGGCTGGGCCTTATATCTTGTATCGGTTGTGTCTAGGAGTTGCATGCAACAATGATAATACATGTCTTGCTTGTGGGAATTCCCCTCATTTATCAAACATTAGATGTTTCTAGGTAGTTTTCAAATAGATATTGATGACGACCGATGCAAGCGATAACGACTGTCTGAATTTCTCTGAAGACCCTTATCGCTTGCATCAGTCGTGTCTCTTGCTTTTCTTTCTAATAGTTTCAAGTTACTTCACATGTTTCCTAAAGTGTGCTTGCACTTCATCTAACCTTGTTTTTCATTTTTATCACAGTTAACTTTATTGGATGAAGACAATTACCTTGGCAGGGGCAAGGGAACAAGAAAAGCCTTAGAAGAGAAAGGAAAAGCAAAGGTGGATATTCATTCTATTATCCACTATCTTCCAAAGTTGAACCCAGACACTTTTTGTGTTATTCACAAGCACTATAGTGAGGAGCCAGACTTTGCATTGTTCTGCTTGAGGACTCTATCAAAATACATGGGTTTTACTCCAATACCCTTTAATGCTTTCAGAGTTTTATTGCTTGAAAGAGCAACTGCATTCATAATTTTTGGATATGCCCCAGGAATGAATGCTTCAAGGGCAGGGTACTTTCTTTGTTATTCAAGCTATGCAATGGTTGTAGGGGTGTCAGATTTAAAAAGCATTGCTGGATACAGGAGAAAAGAGTTCCTGAGATATAGAGGTGATTTGCCAGAGCCAAGCTCTTTAAAAAGGCTCAAGGAATGACTTGATTTTTTCAAATTCTATATCTCAACAAATGTACATATACAGATATTGCCCAATGTGATATAAGACATTGCAAATTTTTTTGGTGTAATTGTTATTGATTCTCTGGTCAAAGTCATCTGATGGTAGTAGACATATTTCTTTTCAAAGCATAATACATCATGAAATGTACATACATGATATCTTTTATTTCTCAAAGAAATAAAAGACATTGCAAATATTAAAGCTCTGTTTGAAATGTGGTCTTTTTCAGTTTGTGATATTGATACATGATTTGTCTAGAGATAGCCATATCCTTCTGATTATATTTGGCATGAGGTCCTTTGTAATTGTCTTCTAAAGAACCAATCAAAAAGCTCTCTGAAGGCATTGCTCTTTGTTACTCCTCCTCCTTTCCTTGTACACCTAAAGAAGCTTGTCCTTGCTTGATAATGAGATTTTTCCATGCCTTGGGTGTTCCACATGGCAAGTGGTTCTTTTTCTGCAAAGAATGCACCAAGCACAAGAAGAATATGCTGGAAAGCAGAAGAATTTCATTAGATCTTTATTTCAATTAAAAATGAATAAATTGAATAAAATATGTTTGGAGCTCACCAAGTAGTATGTTATGTCTTTGGCACCCCATGCCTCTATGATGGTTTCTATAAGCTCTGTGGTCGCCTTTCTGAAATCTGTTGCATAACTTTTTGATGTTACCTGCTGCCTCATGATCTTTAAAAGATTATCTAGTTTGACCCACACCTCCATTCTCTTTTTTGCTATTTCTGGTTTGCTTTTTACATTAGTCGTGACCTCACAAAATGTCTTCCATGAATTCCACATGGCATTAAGTTGTTTGCCATCATGGTTGCTGAAGAATCTCCTTGCTTTTGCACCTCCCATTGAGACATCCTGTAAAACATCACCTGTATTTTGTGAAAGCTTTGTATCTTTTCTTAGATGAACATCACCACCATGAAATCCCATTTCTGAAAGAAGACATTCACATTTTTTTATGCATTCATATGCAAGAGTTGTAGGCTTGATAGAATATGCATAATCCAAGTGAAGACGGACCAACTTGTCAATGATTCTTAACTCTGCATGTAGTGTACATATGTGTACATTTGTCAATGCTGTTGGAAGTATGGGATCCCAAATCATTGAAGAAGATGAGTAGTTACGAAGAATAACATTTGTCTAGAAGGAGCCTCTTCACCCTCAGCTCTAGCAATCCATCCATTTGTGCCTGGGCTTTGCATGCAGTACAAGCAAGGGTACTTAGAATTTGCTCCCCCACTTATACCAAACATGCATTTGAGTGTCTTTAGGTCTCCACTCAAATGCCAGCTCTCCATCTTTTGATGTTTTTTAAGCTCAACTTCATCAAGTTTGATTACAAATTTCAATAGACCAGAACATTCATGCTCTTTGATATTATAGAACTGAACCATGTATGTTTGAAGTTTTATAACATCTATCCATATGTTGTTAAATGCATTGTAAGTGAAATGTAACTTTTGTTTTCCTACTTCGTAAGGCATGTTACCGTGAATATGTTTATATTCACCAAATACTGATGTGATCTTCTTATTCAAGCAGAGCCGAAACTTTCCTACATGATGGGGTCTAGGCAATCCAAAACTTCTAACTTTGTTAAATTTTAAAAATTCAACCCAAACTTTTGAAATTGCTCTATAACCTTTCCTACTCACTTCGACACTATCACAAATATTTTGAATTTGAGATGGTTCTAGTAAAAGATTCATTTCTGTCATGAGTTTTTGAAAAACAAAGCTTTTCAAGCATGTATTTTCATTTAGTTTCAATAGTCTTAAAACATCATTTTGACTCAAAATTTCATTACACAAATGTATGCGCTCAAAACTGCTCGACATATTGAAACCTAGCACATTTGTCACATGATCTCTAACAATTTTCATGCTTTTCTTTTTCTGGCCAGATTTTTCAGTCAAATCTAAAAAAGGTTTTACTCGTTTTGACCGCATTCTCAAACCTATAGGAGTTTCTTTCATTTTTTTAAAAGACTCTAACTCAGAAGATAAAGTGGATAATTTGTTTTCTAGCTCCCTCATATGTAAATTCTTCTGGTGTAGTGTGTTTTGTAAATAGTATATGTATTGTACATAATTCCTTGAAATATCCCAGAGCCTTGAGAAATAGCCTCGTAAACCATCCTCACCATCTCCCACAAATCTAATCAGATCATGGAGATTATGAAAAGGGGGGTACCTTCCAGTTTGTGCATCAATTGGATAAACAGATCCATCTGTCCATATGTCGATATGTTTCTTGCCTTCCTTTCGCAATCCATCCACTTCAAGAGGATGAAGAGCCCTTCGAAATACTTTTCTTGTCGTCGCATACTCCTGACTAACTATAATGTTGATATGGAACTTTTTACAATGATTTCGATTGTTTGAAAGCTCAGCGAGAGTATTTGGGTTAACGTTCTCCATGGTCTGCTATGAAAAATGACCGGCAAGTGTCTAAAATGACGTGAAAGGGAGAAACAGGCTTGCTATGAAAAGTAGAAAAAAAAAGCGCAAAACGTCATCAGCACACATTATGTAGGTCCGTGAACAAGGGGAAAATTCAACGTTTGAGGCGTAAGATATCACACAAACTTCGAGGCGTAAGATATCACACAAACTTTTCATGATTATATGATACGAGTTTCTCTCTCTTCAAAATTTGCATAAGATACGTTTTAAATGAACTTACACGGAATTTCTTAAAGGATTTGACAACTTTAATCCTAATTAAGCACACTAATTGAAATCCTTACACGGCCCTTTTTGGGCCGTTTTTCACCCTAATGCAAAAGTGGCATGTAGTAGAATTTTCCTATATAATCTCTCTCTCTCTCTATACACACACACACATACACACACACACACACACACACACACATATATATATATATATATATATATATATATATATATATATATATATATATATATATATATATATATATATATATATATATATATATATATATATATATATATATATATATATATATATACATATATATATATATAATCTAATAAAAGGGAGATTTGAAGATTAATGGAAATTCAAGATCTGGCAAGGGATGAGCTAGGGTTTCTTGCCTGACTGCCTTCCCCTTGCTTTTGTGGGTGAGGGTCTCACCCTTTTCCATATCCTTCTCAAGGCTCTTGCCATCATTGGGGACTCATATCATTTATATATATATATATATAGCAGAAGGAAGAGAAAGAAGAAGCTAGGATCATAACACAATACATAATGTATTGCCATGTTAATGTACAAGAGAAGTGATCTATTATGGCTATATGTGCATATACAAGCCCAAGAAGAAACCTCTTAAAGAGGGAAGAACTTCCCTAGGTTTGCTAAGTGTGTTCGCACACATCACTACTGAAATGTATCAACAATTAGAACCCCTTGGGCTCCAAAGAGGGCATTTGCAAGAGGGAGGATCTTTATGGAAATCCCCTTCTTAGTTAGGTTTTTAAGTGCCATTGTATAGGGTGATTATGAATGATAATATTATCAATGATGTGAACAAGGAGCAACATGATCTGTAGACATAAAAATTGGGCATGTCAATACTTGTTCTTAGAGTTCTAGCATGGTCTAGACATGGTGATACTGTTAGATTCTTAAAATCTTCATAAATGTTTAAGATATGGAAAATTCCTATGAAATCTAGGATGAATTGAAGTGGTTTCATTAGTGGCCATGAGATCACATCGACGGTAATTCATGATTTTCATGAAGAGTACTATTTTCTGATTTGAGCTTCAATGGGTTTTTCATAAGATAGATCCTATTAAATCCTAACAATATGTTGTGTTGCTTCCTAGAAATTTGATGGACAGACGAGCAACATGAGCTTCATATTTTCCTTTTCTTTCCTATCAAACATTTTTGATGCTCCATAATCATTTATTCTAGTTTTCCAAGATCATTACTTTGAATTCTTGGGAAAGAGTTCCTTTTTATTTAAAACTTTTAGTTTTTGGACTTAGATGTTTTAAATGATATGATACTCACATTGAAGTTCTTGATTAATAACATTATGCACTATATTTTTGTATGGCAAAGATAGCAAGAGGTACTTGAGTTCATCTTTGAGGCCACTTGGAATCTATGTCATATGTTGAAAGTGATTGAACATGTTGTTGTAAGAATCTTCTCAATTTGTGTAATTTTCTCGCAAATCCCTTATATTACATTAAATTTCCTAACTTATGAAATCCATGGTGGTTGATATGAACCTAGTATGATAGTCTTGCCAAAGTATCAGGGGAGCACTAGATGGTGCCCTTTAATTAGAGTGGAAGATAGTACTAAGTAATTTGTTTCTTGCAAGATCATTCACATACGGGAACATGATACAACTAGAATACACAACCCATATAGGAAATCCCATAGCTTAGGACTAATAGGTATGAATAAATAGGCTAGAGAGGATACAAGATATCCCACAACTTGAAGCCATAAGTATATCAAAATTATAGGTAGATGAACTAGACACAAGTTGAGCTAGAGATAATCTCATATTATTACATTCCAAGATGAAAAGAGAAGATGCCTAGTAAGAAGACTCCCACAATTCTAGAACAAGCAGATAAAGAAGAGCTACAAGTAGAACTTTGAAAGTTCTTACTTGAAGAGCTTGACCCCTTGATCTCTCATGACTATCATTGGAAAGAGAGAAGACCTCTATGGCCAATCCCTCCTCACACAGGTGTTGGAGGCTGTTTCTATGGGGTAATTATGAATGATAATATCATTGGTGATATTCATAAGGAAGAATAAGCTCTTGAAATGTCAAAACGTTTATATTAATAGTCCTTCTTAAATGTTTTTCACATTCTAGACCTAATGGTACGATTACAACCCTATGAAATGTGTTTAAAAGATAATATCTTTTGAGAATCGGGCAAAAAATAAAGTCATCTAACTTTGGTGGTAACCTTGTTGATTCTTCAATCAATAGTTCATTCGCATCATGTGCACGCCAATTAGTCTATTAAAGTTCTCACTTCCTCTTTTCAAAATGTTGAATTTTGTAAATGAGCTTACTCCTTTATGTATATGCTTCTTATATTCTTACAAATACCACTTTTGCAAAGACAGATTTATGTACTTATGCATTTTTGTATCATGTATGTATGTGCTTATGCATTTTTGTATTATGTATGTATGTAAAAGCTTGAGAGATTGGCTGAGATAAGTAAGAAACATGGTTAGGTTTGGTACCTATAATAGAAACCAATAAAATCTTGTATAGATAATTCCAAAGAGAACAAATTATGGATGAACAAGTTCAAGAAGGGGAAGGATGTTTTAACTTCTTGGAGGAATAGATGGATTAGGTTGAGTTATGAAGACTAGATTCTTGATAGAATTTCTATCCTTGGATAATTTAATATGGAACTTCATCCCAAATGCTTGCTATGAAACGACGATAGTTAGAGCAAAAACTTCCCTTGGACAATAATGCAACTAAGATTTCACACAAAACTCCACATGAAATAAATCATGAGTTACTCACAAATGAGATGGGATTGTGGCATCCCCCTTTTGAAACAAATACATTCATCTTCTTTTGGTAGATCCTTGATATAGTAATATGGATCAATGATTAATTTGTTTTACTAAATATTCATCCTCCTAAGTGCAAGAGGCGTGTAAGAAAAAAGAAAAAGTTTGGATTTCTCTTCTACTACTTCCATACAAGCTCTCATACCTAGAGAAGGTTACAAAGAATCATGATGTCAACCAAAGGAGTTCATCGAAATATGCCCTTCTTGGACAAGGAAAATGTTTCTTTATGGCCCTATGAAATGTGTTCAAAAGCAAACATGTTTGGAGAATTTTGGGCAACAAAGAAATGCATCTAAATTTGGTGGTAAGCTTGTTGATTCTTCTCTCAATACTTCATTTGCATCATGTGCAAGCCAATTGATCATTATAAAAGTTTCGAGTTCTTCTTCTATATATTGAATTTTGTAAATGAGCTTAGTTAGATTAAACGTAAATGAATCTACCTTAGAGTGGATGTGTTTAACCTTTCCTTACTCTTTCATGTATATGTTCTTATATTATTACAAAGAACATTTCTACAAAA
This sequence comes from Ceratopteris richardii, assembly GCA_020310875.1. Lineage (NCBI taxonomy): Eukaryota > Viridiplantae > Streptophyta > Polypodiopsida > Polypodiales > Pteridaceae > Ceratopteris > Ceratopteris richardii. The sequence continues at coordinate 101,879,070 of CM035413.1, read as the reverse complement.
GAAAAAGAAAAAAAAAAAGAGACACTCATACCAACAATCAGTTCAACTAGGGCAACTAGAGTGATTGAATTAGGAGTTGCTCCTGAACAAAAAAACGCTAATTAAAATAAAGAAAAAAAAATGTCAAGATGAACTAAATTATGAGTAACAAAATTTTTATATACTCAATCTAAGAAAAGGGAGATGTGAAGATTAATGGAAATTCAAGATCTGGCAAGGGATGAACTAGGGTTTCTTGCCTGACTGCCCTCTCCTTGCTTTTGTGGGTGAGGGTCTCCCCTTTTCCGTATCCTCCTCGAGGCTCTTGCCATCAGTGGGGACTCGTATCATTTTCCTACCTAGATAGTCTTGTGTGATGTCACTCTAGGACGCAATAACAAACCACTATAGCACAACGCTAGGGCCTTCTTCATCAACAGATACTCACAATGAAGTAGTCAAATGTACTCTTGATGTAGTTCACAGACGACTCAAAGGATTGACATCTAGCGAAGTAGAGAATACTAGAGTTAGATCCCCTACCAAGTCTTTCAGAGAAGCGCTAAAAGCTCAATATGTGTATTAAAACCCTCTCCTCAATAACAGAACTCCTTAAAGTAATATTGTTCATTTCTCATCTATGCCTATGGATAGAGGTAAATAGAAGCTATACGAGGGAGTAGGAGCTCATGAACTGAATGTGGAGCTACCTGATTTGCTTGTTGTCTTTTATCCTTGGATTGATAGCTTATGTGGACTAATTTGTAAAGTGTTGGGTCAAAGAAGCAGAGGCAACATCAACCCTAAATGGGATCCCCAAGTTATGGTGGAGGTGGACACAGCTAAACCAATCAAACCTCTCTGATAATTGAGGACTCTAATGGTAAATTACTTCATGAGGAGAAATTGACTTAAAGGAACCTCCTTAATGCTTGCTTTAATTGCTATAAAAAAGATCATGTAATTAAGGGTTGACCTCTACTTATGAATAAGACTAATAGTGGTAAAGAAGATAAAGTGGGTTTTATAGGAGATTCTACTTCAAAAAAAAGTTATCGAGCATCAAGGTAATAAAAAAGCTCGAACTAGACCAGAAAAGAAAACAGGAGGTAAGTATAAAAATTAGTTTTATGTTCTCTTAGATAAAGTCACCAATTCCTTTGAACAAGAAGTGAATGAAATAGAACAAGATGGAGAAAACAAGCAAAATATGGAAATAAGTTATGACAATGAAAGTATAGTCGAACCACATGAATTAGATAATAACAATCTTGCTCAGAAACAAGGTGAAGGTTGACTCACGTCCTCAATAAAATGAAAGCTGAAGATAACTCTATGGTAAATCCTAACCCTCATACCTCTCATCAGTAGGAAGATACTTCTTATGAGAGTGATCAAGTATTTTATACAAAACTCAACAAAAATGATGAAAAATGCTTTAAGGAAATGAACAACAATGATCCTCCTCAAGAGGATGTTGAAATGACCAATAATGTAGAAGTTGTGCAAGTCGTTTCTAAAGACGTAAGATCATCAATATCCATGGTGAAGCTAATTAAGAACTCAAAAGAATAAGCTTTGTCCTTATGTTTTGTAGCTATCATTTTCCTTTTTTAATTCCTTGTGCTTGTCTAGTACATAAGAGATTTTGTTGCATCTTTTCATTTGTCATTTATAAACCCTATTGCTATGGACATAATAAAAAATGTCTCTCATAACATTAAAGGTGTCACAAACCTTGTTCATTCTAAGATCACGAATAATTGGCCTAAGGATTTATCTTTGCTACCCAATATTATTTGTCTTAAAGAAATTAAGACTTTAGGTTTCAAGTTGAACTCTAATTTGAAGTCTCTTTCTTCCCATCATTGTTGGCATATTACTAAGCATATGCACGGTAAAGGGGGAGCCACCAAAGGCATTTCCTCTAGTATTGATCATTAAGTTGAAGATGCTTTTTTCGCCCACTAACCAGTGAGTTTCTTTGAAGTGTATCTTTGCTCTTAATTTCACTATTTTTAGAATTTAAGATCCTAATTCTTATGTAGGCAGGACTAATTGTTGGAATGAGATTGTTACTATTCTTGGAGATCTTAATCTTTCAAGTGACTTCTAATATGGTGATTGACCAAAAATATAGGCAAGGGGACAAGAATAACATTATTCATGGGTTTGAGAAGCTTGCCTGGATTAATCATATTATTGCTAAGAATATTGTTGACTTCTCGATTAACAATGGTTTCACTTGGAACAATAGGAATATTTCTACCCCTTTGGCTACTAAACTTGACAGGAGGTACATGGAGGTTAACAGGTTGCATGCATTTTGGCAAGTGTGTTGTCACTCTAATCCCTCCATTCTACTCTTGGACCACTCCCCCTTTAAAGTTAAGTTGTTTAGAAATTTTCCTAATTATATGGCTAGCTGGCCCCACTTGGATGCCTCTTTTCTTAAGATCCCTTGTATTATTAACAAAACTAAGAACATTTTCATGCCCTTCTACTCCTCTAATATCCCACCTCTCTCTAATCGAGGGAATTCCATTTTGGAGATTCAAAAGCTCTTTACCCACTACAAGATGTTGGCCGAAAGAATCAAGGTGAATAGAAGAATGATGACCATGCATCAGATTGAAGACATTAAGCCTACTCTCACCAAGGACCCTAGTGGTAGTCAGTGTATCCTTGACCTCTAGGATAGATTAAATCATGAAGATTATCTCTTAGCTCAGGGTTGTCTTACCTCTTTAAGAGAGTTTTGGGCTCGTAAGGTGGATAAACCTAACAAGAATATGTCTGACTTGATGAAATATAAGAAAGCTCAAGATTTCACTCCTATGCTTAGAAGAGTCCTGGTGGTCATGCAATTGATATTAAGAAGAATTTTCAAGAGGCTTTCTTCATCTTTATGAATTTTTTCTCTAGGTCTCCAAAGTTAGAGGAGGACATCGGGAGAGCTTAGGTCCACATTGCCCTTAAAAGGAAAAAGATGATCCCTCAAGGATTAGCCTCTATTCTGGACCTACCCCTCTCTCTTGCTAAGGTTAGAGAAACCATTGCTAAATTGAAACCTTGAAAATCCCTTGGTATGGATGTGATACCAAATGACTTCTTTTTTATTCTTAGGGATTTCCTGATTCCCTACATTCTCTTGACTTGGCAAAATGCCCTAAGGAGAGGTACTCTTTCTAATTTTATCAATATTGGTGTCATCAAGCTTATTCATAAAAAAAGGGTCCATGATGACTTAAACAACTGGAGACTTGGCACTTTTGTGACTTCTATCTATAAATTTTTTCCTTTACTTTGGTCAAAAGATTAGTCCCTTGATGGATAAATTTATTCTCCCGAGGCAAAACTATTTTATTAGATTTAGATATCTTGGATGAAATTATTACATGTTGGGAAGGTATGGACTATGCCAATGAGAGTAAATATTTCTTCTTTTTTAATATTGACTTGAAGAAGCTTATGATCGTATTTATTGGAGTTTCATTTTTTATTCCCTTTATGACATTGGAGTTGGTAGGAATTTTGTTGGATATTTGAGCATCATGTTTAGTAATGTTTTCCCTGAAATCTCCATGAATGGGCATCTTTCTAGTTGTTTTAGACTCTATAACTCCATCAGACAAGGTTGTTCTTTGGCTCCCCTTTTGTTTGCTATTACCAATGATGCCCTTGTTGGCTTAGTGTGAAAGATTGTATGAAAAATGAGTCTACTAAAGGTATTAACATTCTAATTCTCATCCTCAGGTTGGTCTCCAAATATTTGTTGATGACACTAACATGATTATTCTTGCTAGAGATGTGTATGCTAAAAATTTCTTGAAGTGTCTTGAGTTGTTTTGTATTGCTAGTGGATCTATTCTTAACCACAAAAAGACTTCTTTCAAGTTTTCTTATAATAGTATTCCTGGTTGTGTCACTAATTTGGGTTGTGAAATTCTCTAGAAGGGTGTCATCTTAAGACTGCTTGGTATTCCCTTGGGATTTAAAGTGACTCTTGATTAGAGATGAGATTGGTTGATGCATAAGTTCAAGAATAAAGTGCGTTCTTGGGTTTCTTTGTAACTTATCTGACCATGTTTTTATCCTCAATCACTGCTTACTTCCTTCCATTATCTATTTCTTGTCTTGTTGGATGGCTACTATTAACCAATTTATGTAGGTTATTGCCCTATCCAAAATATTCTTATGGAGTGCGAATGCTAACACTACATGGTTCTTAAAGTGTCTTGGAAAAAATATTTCTTAACAAAAGAGGAGGGTGGCCTAGTTTTTATGTGTTGAGATATCAAGCTCAGCATGTGATGATTTAGGATGACATGCATCACTTCTTCATTTCTCAAACATGTATAGTGATTGTGCCAGTATATGTCATGGATACTTCATTGAGCTTTACTAGATTTATTTATCGAGAGTGATAACACATTTGTTTCTTGACAATTCACTCATTCCCAGACATTAGGATTTTCAATGTAATGTTCTTTATATATTGCACTAGTTGTATTGTTGTTTTAGGTCGTTCTTGTATATTCCTTTTATGTAATACAAGAAGGAGAAGAAGATCATTCTTCCTTGCCTCAATCTATGTGTGTGCTCCTCTTTGAGTGCAATAGTGTGTGAGTGAGCTCTCTTCCTTATCTCCTTCCTTGTGATATGGTATCAAAGACAATGTGGCTGTAGAGAGCTCGTGGAGAAGGTCCGATAGTGAAGAGTATTCAATAAGGCATGGAGAAAGTGCGATTCACAAACAACCTCACATTGCTACAAAAGTTGGCATGGGGGGATAAAGCATCAAAATATTTTCGAGTTTTATCCCTTTAAGGTCACTCATTTTTCTTAGATTTCTGGTTTGATGCCATCTCGACCTCCATTTCCCTCAATGTGGGGCCCATAAAAAATTCAATGAGTTTTCAAAACTATAACTTACATGCTATTCAAAAACACTCAAATATTCTAGATCCAGAATTTCAAGTGATTATATGTATTGTTGTTACACAAAAACTATGTTTTTCTAAGCTAGAACTCTCACATCATACTGTGATAGTGTTTAGACACAAGTATTGCTTATAGTAATTTTGCACTGTTGTGAATTGCTACAGAAATGGCAAATGCAAATGGAATGATTCAACTTATCAGTGATAAGCCAGACAAGAACAACTTCCATGCTTGGAGATTGAGAATGAAAAATTTCCTGATGGGAAAAGGCTACTAGAAGTACATTGAAGGAGAGAATGAAAATGCTTCACAGTCAAGAGAGGAATTAGACTATGGACCATCTAAGAACATATGAGGAATGGAATCAAGGAGCATGGAAGGTAATGTATTGGCTATCTATTAGCATACATGATAGCATGATTGGGCACTTATAGGTAGAGATGTGGTGTTTGATGAAATGTAAAGCTTCTATGTAGATGCCAAAGATGGACTTAATCTTGAACCAAATGACAAAGAAAATGTTGAAAAGGCAAGTTCATAATCACAAGTTTTGAGTGGACTAAATGCATCACCAAACACTATTTCCAACTCAAAACCATGGAGTGGAAGATTGTGTGTAAATTTTGGTCCAACAAATTTATTAAATACATCGAAGAAAGGTAAAGAAAAGATTTGTGTTTGTAGTAAACCATCCACTAGTCTTGAAGACATTCATGGAGATTCAAGTGGTTCAAAAAAGAGCTTTGATGAGGAACTTGGATTGCCCTCTCTAAAGATTCTAGGAGTAAGAAAGGCATATGGAGATGATACAAAGAGAACTGACCCAAAACCAACAAGATCTGGGAGGATGCATAATTTATTGCAATGATTGACATATGGTAGATATGGATGAGAAGATGTATGCACTTTCTGGGAATGAAACATGGATGCTAGTTCCATTAAGGCAAGGAAAAAAAAACCATAAGCTGCAAGTGCGTTTACAAGGTAAAGCACAATGCAAATGGTAGCATAAGTGGGTAAAAAGAATGCTTGGTAACAAAAGGATATGCACATACATATGGCATTGATTGTGAGAAAACATTCAGCCCTATAGATAAAATGTCTAGTGTCATAGTACTTGTTGCATTAGCTACAAGAAAAGGATGGACTTTGCATCAAATAGATGTGAACAATGCTTTCCTCATAGATGGACCATCCACAAGGATATGAAGATTCAAAGCACCGAGATTATGTTTGCAGGTTGCAAAAGGCTTTGTATGGACTTAAACAAGCCCCTCGTGCTTGTCATTCAAGGATTGCTGACTACTTAACCACCATTGCATTTTCTATGTGTAATGCAGATCATTCATTATATGCAAGGAAGGGTGATGATGGCATCATGATTGTGTCTATTTATGTTGATGATTGGATTATAGGTGGTGATAATGAAGGAAGCATTAAAGAGGTAAAGCAACTCCTTATGCAAGTATTTTACATGAAAGATATTGGTCTCCGGCGATATTTCATGGGCATTGAGTTTATACACACAAAAAGAGGTATGTGGATGTCACAAAGGCAATATGCATTGAGTATGCTACAAAAGTATGATATGGCTGATTGTAAGCCAATTTCTATGCCATTAGATGAGAATTTGAAGTTGGGTACCACATCAGGTGAAGCATTGGAAAATGCTACTATGTGCAAGAAAATTGTGCAAAGGTTGATATATCTCGCAATTACAATGTCTGATTTAAGCTATACTATTGGACATGAAAGTCAATTTATGCAGGTTCCTGGGAAGCCGCATTTAGATGCTTATGCATTATTTTATGAAGTTGGTGTAGATATGCGGGTTCATGGATCCACCCATGCAGATAAGATTGGTAGTATTCCAAATAGAAGATATATTAATGGATTTTTATTCTCAATCGGAAGTGTACCTATTACATGGAGCAACAAGAAGCAGCCCACTATTTCTTTGTCAAGTACAAAAAGCTGAGTATAGAGGTGCTATAATGGTAGCATGTGAAGCATCCTTATTGGACATGCTACTTGCAGATTTAGATGTGGAAGTGCAAAAGTCTTGTGATAATCTTAGAAACATACAGTTCCCATGGAACCCCGTTTTTCATACTAAAGCAAATCATATCCAAGTGCATTATCATCTCATTAGGGAAGGGCCCACCCTTTATACAAGTTGTAACATTTCCCATTTAGTACAATTCTTATCTCTGTTTCTCTCAAAGAAAAGAGAGACATGAAAGCATATATATATATATATATATATATATATATATATATATATATATATATATATATATATATATATATATATATATATATATATATATATATATATATATTAGATAGAGAATAGAATTTTACCTACCATTGACTATGAGGAAGACTTGGAGAGCTTTGTACTCTGATGTCACGATAACAATGGTCCTTACACTATTCCATGGTATACTATAACTTTCTGTTGGGGGCCTAACGTCTATACATTATGTACGAGCTTTCTATTAATATAATCTTCGTTTTGTTTGCTCAAAAAATACGACTAGCAAAGCTTTGTATTCTGATGTCAGCATAACAATGAGTGTAAGGATCATTGATCCTTACACTATTCCAGGGTTTACCGTAACTTTTTATTGGGAGTCTGCCCTTTATACATTTATGTTCTAGCTTTCTATTAATATAATCTTCTTTTTCTTTGCTTAAAAGAAAAAGAATACGAAAACTTTGTACTCTGATGTCAGGGTATAATGCAACCTTTTTGTTGGGAGCTGCCCTCCGTACATCATGTGCTAGACTTTTTTTAGTATAATCGTCTTTTTCTTTGCTTAAAAATTAAGATGAGGACATTCCAATTTTCCGTATAGAAATAGTTCTTCCCATGTGATCCGTGCGTTGATGTGTACCTGACAGATAAGCAGTCATCTCTTACAGATAAGGAGTCATCTCTTTCCCATTAAATACGGGAAATTTTAAATTTCTGTGCACTTCAACGCTGAAACGTCAATGTTGCACGGGCCTTGTCCTTACATCTTTTGACATGGTGGAGTGAATTCTCATGCATGGCTTTAACTTCACGCCCACCAATTGGCTTCACAAAACTGGCCATAAAGTATGAGCACAAAGCTTTGTTTTTCAACTTAGGTCTTTGACTTACTTTTAGATTTAGGAACTTCAGAAAACAAAAATCATGTACTCTGCTTACCTTCTTGGTAATTTCAAAAAAAATCCCACAGTACTCTACAGATTTTACTTATTTCTTATTTGACCAAGATTATTGATTTTAATTTCTTTTGAAGCCTTTCATCGATAAGAGGCCTCAAAATTTCCATACATACATACACACCCATGTAGTTACATACACATCCACATATACAAACATACATACACACTGATATACCTACATATACACTCACATATACATACATATATGCATACAAAATCACATAAATTATTTCATACATACATACATATGAGTACATTGTACACATGTACATACATCATGCATACTACATACACCATACATCATACATATGTACATACACATGTCGTGCAGACACTATTACGTACACATATTATTACATACATACATTCATACAAACTTCCATCCATACATGCATAATGACTTACATATACACATACACAAATTTATGAGGTTTTTTTGTTATAGTGTCGATTTTTCAATGTGTTCTTGAGTATTTCAGTCCTAATGCGATAGAAGACTTACCAGGTGGACAACAAGGTACACAACATAGTGGACAAAGAAGATACTTTCTAGCCTGCAAAACTTATGCTAAATTCTGTAGATTGCCAAATGATGACCTTGATGCTCAAGTTTGCCCATTTGAAATCAATTATAGTGTACTATACAACCGAGATGATGATGAATAAAAAGTAATAGTATTTCAATCAAACAAAATTTGACTTAAATCACTTCCAACACTATGTTGATGTTTGGGAATCTTTCCTGCAACAATTTCTACAAGTACAAACAAAATATCAATTCCTTTTTCCAAAAGCTTCTTTCTACCTATAAGGTTTTTAGTGATATTGGGTACATAGAGAGCCTTATTCATAATGTTTGTCCTACCATTGGGAGCTTTGACATTGCCAATCCTTTCCACTTTGTGTTGGGTATCATTCCAAGTTTGTACTTCATGTTTATGCTTAGGTTTCTTTAATTTTTATATAAGAGTAGCATTTCATGCAAGATGGTTTGAACAACCAGAATCTATGTAGAATAAATGCTCATATTCTTCAACTTTTTTATGACTCAAATTAAGTAAGAGTAATGAATCTTAATGTGATTGATCCTTTGAGTAGTTTTAGTAGTCCCCTATGTTTTGGTTTCTATTATGGTTGTTGTAATTTTGTCCAAGTTTGCCTCTTGTGTTGCAAAATCCACCTCTACCTTCTCGTTGCTATGTTCTTCTGTTGAAACAAAAATTTTGAGTGGTGTGGTTGGACTTGTTAAAGATGGTACAAGATTGAAATTCTTTTCATTTCAAATTTTGCTGAATTTCTCCTTTGTTCTTTCCTTTCCACCTAGTTAGACATCAAAGAATTGACTCAACGAGTCCAATCATTGACCAAATCTTTGATGAATCCTTCTACCGCTCTACTACTGGGACTATGAAACTCTCTCTAACTCATAAAAAATAATGGCCAACCATGACTTCAGTTACGGGCTTCTCCTTGGAAGACTACAACCTTTTGTGCTAATATGTGCTTCAAGATGTTGAGGACCTTGCAATTGATTGAAACTCAGGTAAGCACAAACAAAGGCAAGACTACTAATAGTACGAAGAGTGATAGGAGAGAGTAGCACTCTGAGAGGATGACCTGGTGAAAAGCAATGAAAGCAACATGCTATAGTAGGTAGATGTTGAGACAAGGGAATGCAAAGGGGTTTATATGAATAAAAATAACAATTGTATGAAACACAATAGAAAGTGGACACACCCATAATGACACAAAAAGTATTTATAAACACTGTAAAAATATGAGATACATTATCAACTCTGAAATCATGACCAAAACAATGGAAAAAAATCATAAAATCGAATGACAAAGAGGGTGGGAGTTTTGGAAAATGGGGGTAAAAAGAGTGTAAGAAAAGGGTGGGAGGCTAGGAAAATGGACAATGTATAACCCAAAGAGAGCAAAAAATGATGGAACATGACCTCTCCCAATGACTGGATAGCCATACCACCAAGCTCTACTAGCATCACCACCAAATTGACCACTAGATGCACCACCAATACCTCCACTTAACACCCTAATATAATGTACAAAGTACATGTATGCGAGCGAAATGAAAACAAGAGTGTACTCACAAAATGGAGGAGTGTGCGACTCAAAAGTGAGTAGACCATGAAATGGGAAAACTCACATGGATTAGAGTGAGATTTGCAAGATAATGGAGTAGGCTTCTCAAGACTCTAACTGAGTACAAATACAGGGAGCGGTCCTCCTTATATAGAGTTGGAGGGGGACTCTGAAAAGTACATCATATGTGAGATAATTCACCTTAAAGGAGAATGAATACATAGGTAGAAACAAATGGCAAGGTAGCCAAATTAAAAAGAGGTACAATATCAAATGGAAATGAAATGGAAATGGAGTGCCTCTTGGATACAAAATGGAAATGCACTCATTTGGATACAGATGGAAATGATGTAGGAGAAATCATACAAATGGAAATGATGTAGGAGAAATCATACAAATGGAAATGATGTAGAAGAAATCATGTCATCAAAAGCAATAACTAAAATCATAATATTTTTTTGCATTAGGGTGAAAAATGGCCTAAAAGGGTCCATTTTCTAATGAAGGATTAAGAAAATCAACAAATAAGGTCTTTCTAGGTGTAGAAAAATATAACATCCCTATATCTTTTAATCCTATGAAGAAAGGCTTCTTTTTAGTAGATATGCTCTAAAAGTGATGCTAAAGCAATGGAATTTCCTGTATTCACTGTACAATTTTTTGTTTCCATAAAAAACAAGATACTATTTCACACCACACAATGCAAATCTTTTGGGTTCACAAAATCCTATGATATCTCAATCATAGTTGATACATCCAATCAAAAGTTTGTGAGTCTTGTTTTTCCACATTTACATTGATTTTTTTCATCTATAAATACTTGTAAAGTTTTCGAGTATCATTTTCACACTTTGAGCATTCTCTATTATTTTTTTGAGTGTTTGAATGGCTTCTAGTTCTTGACATCCTTCCAATTGTGTAACCTCATGTCAGGTTCATAATAGAAGAGAGGATTCCTTATGGAAACATCTTTCTATGTAGATAAATGATTGGGTGACTATGCCTCCTAGTTGCAAAGGTTTCCATAAAGTGAAGCACGCTAAAAGAGATGACACAAGAAACCATTGGAAAGGTCATATTCTCAATTTTAAATTAAAGCGACATGGTTGGTTTGCAAGCATTCAACATGTGTGCAATGCTAAGGAATTGGTGCTAAACAATCATCTCCAATCCTTGACATATTGTAACTGAAGTTCAACAATGCTCTTTACTAATTTCTAGTTGTCTTTGTATTACAAGATATCTCTTTTTGTATTATGGATATTTTTCCTTCCAATGTTCACGAGTGGCAACATGTTCAATGTTTAACAAGAACATTCAAAGTTCTTCATAAGGACTATGGAGAACTTATGTATGCGACAAATCTATTCCATTTTTTAATAGCATTCAATTATTTTTCTATTTTGTAGATTATCAGGTACCATCGTGGAGGAATGCATATGGAAATCTTGTGCATCTGCCTACTCCTTGCATCCCTTCATTAGATTGAGAGTCTCTTGATCACTCAGTAGTTTCAAGTTTTCTCTGCAAGATGAAAGATGACATTCAAAGGGCAATGTCAACAAGCCAAATTTCTTGAAGGATAAAGATTCAATAGCTTTTTACTCTTCATTTTTTTTAGCATGTTTTACAAACATTTTTTTATAGAGAACAAAAAAAACGTGGTTGAATAGGAGTTTCAATTTTAGAGATTAATGATTTTTTAGGTAGGGAATGGGATAGAAAAGAATGTCAAAAACTAGGTGACATCATTTTATCTAAATTTAGTCCAAATTTTCTTTCAATTTCATATAATACATCTTTAAAATCTCTTTTTTTAAGATATGCCTATAGAAGGCAAAAAAATATTGGAGTCTAGATATCCTTGGATTCAGAGGAGAACTATCCAAAATTTGAGTTAGAACTACTCATGCATCTAGATTTTTAACCTAGCTAAGTTGATGGTGCATTGGTAAACATTAGATCAGAGAAAAACTATCTTGCATTGCTTGCTTGCCACCCGAGGTGATCAAGTTCAAGCCTATAAACAAAGACATTGAGTGCTAAATATTTTTGTCTCTTTTTTGTTATGTATACACACTTCATATTCATGTTAGCATTGTTATGGTTTATATCATTGGTATTGGAATTTCTTTTTTGTTCAAAGACTTCCTCCGAGAAAATAACTTCTAAATATAAGGATAAGGAAATTCTCCATTTCAGTTATTATCAAGCTATATATAGTGCTTAAGGATTTGAATATTAAAAAATGTAAAACATTGGAGGACACAACCAATTCAAGTGATAAGGGCCATCGAAGGTTCTCTGACTACCCTAATCACTTGAATTGTTCATGTCTTTGTTTTTTAATCTTTATGGACCATTTACCAAAAGGCATCATCGATTCAAGCAAATAGGGTCATCAAGAGTTTCCTTATTGTTCTCTTTGCTTGAATCAATTGTGGTTTTTCTTCTTCTTAGAAGATTAGTTAGTTATTAACGAGCTGTATAGCGCATTTAAGGGTACGATTATTACAAAATGGAAAACATTGGAGGACATGACCAATTCAAACCATAAGGGATATCAAAGGTTCTCTCACTACCCTAATTGTTTGAATTGATTGTGTCCCCTTTTTATAATCTTTATGGACCTTTTAGCAAAAGGCATAATTGTTTTAAGCAAATAGGGCCATCCAAAGTTCATTGATTGCTCTCTTTGCTTAAATCAGTCATGGGTTTTTCTTCTTTGAATATTTGTTACACAAGCCCAAGACTACAATTCAGAGATAAATATCAAGATATAGCATTGAAGGGAAGAAATAAATGGTAAACCACTTATCATGTTAATTGATCTCATAAATAGTAGGCATACCACAAATCCTTCCTCTATTTGAGAAGAAAGAGCACCAACATTTTAGAAGTTCAAACGCTGATTTCTATATTGAAACATTAATTACAAAGACTATCTTCCAAATAAAAATAGAGTGGCATAATTCCTAAATACATACAATGCTATGAAGGGTTGCTTTCTATATGAAATTAGTATTTAACAACAAAAGAGATCAAGTAAATATCTTCCAACATATGTTGGAAATACATGGGTTACTATCTAGAGGTAATCATAGATATGGAAAAACAATGGCTTTGTCAAATTCGTACCTTAGCCTAGACACAACAACATAGTCCTTGGACATAACTGTCACCTTGTGATAATGTGCAACACATAAGTAAGAGTCAATTGAAAAATATTTTTTAGACTCTTGCAGAGGAGTCCCATAGAATTCTAATCTCTTCTGATTTCCCTCGATGATTTGACATGGTATTTTACCCTCTTTTTGTATATACCCTCTAAGGATCACCCTAATGATGAAGATGAGGTTATGGTATGTCCAAGTCACTTTCCTTGTAACTATGACTCACGTAAGACACGACTCGTTCAAGAAACTAGGCCCATTCAAGACTTTTTGATGAGCCTATTCATTTGAATTGGTCCTATGCTAGATAGATTCAATTATATGAGTTTTTTTTGGCTTGATCCTTATGCACTAACCTTATTCCTCATTAGTCCTAGATTTTGATATCAGATATAGGAAAGTTTACCTCTATTTGTAATGATCATGATATACAACTGATTCAAGTGATTAGATCCATACAAGATTTTTAGATGAGTCTAATTGCTTGAATTGGTTGTATCCTAGATTCATTTCAAGAATTTTTTTTTTTTTCACTTTTTCCATGTCCAACTCACTTATCCCTCATCATTCATAGGTTATTGTTATAGAAATAGGCAAAAAATCTATGGTTTCTTGAGATTTTGAGGAGCAATCAATTCAAGCGATTATGATCATCCAAGATCTTCCACTATGCTATATTGCTTGAATTGTTTGTGTTCCCCGGCTCATATCATTTATTTAATTTTTTGATATTTTTGTAGTTTTCTAAATCCCAACTCATTGTCCACAATACATGTTGATCCTTTTTTTATTACTGTTTTTTTAGTTATCTATATTAGATGAACACAATTTTCTAAGTAGAGGGAAGATCACAAGGAAAGCTTTAGATAATAAAGGAAAACTAAAAGTGGATATACATTTAGTTACTTACTATCTTCCAAAGTTGAATCCAATTTTATTATGTGTTGTACATAAGCTTTACAATGAGGACCTTGATTTTGCATTGTTCTCTCTAAAGTCCCTATATAAACATATGGGTTATTCCTCATTGCCATTTAATCCATATAGGGTGGTACTTCTTGAGAGAACAACAACATTTAGGATATTTAGCTCTTCCCCAACTTCTAGAGTTGGTTATTTCCTCTACTATTCTAGCTATGCATTGTTTGTAGAGGTCTAACAAGTAGAAAGTATTGATGGCTATAGAAGGAAAGGATATCTCAGATACAAAGAAGTTTTGCTAGATTCATACTCATTTAAAATACTAGAAGAAGAATAATGGCATTTCATTTCACCAATCTCATGGTTTTAAAAACTATAAATACATCGATATGTATTTTTTGGCTAGAAGAATACTAAAAGATATTCCAAATACTTTTTGATGTGATCTCTACCCTTGTAGCTTCACATTGGAATGAAATGTCATTCTTTTTGTATTTAATCCATCTATTCTAAAAGGAGTTTCTCCTTTCCGTGATATTTTAATGACATGATCTGTATAGTTTGTCTGTTGATAATATCTGGCATGCTTTCTAACGAACCAATAAAAAAGCTCTTTGGGTGGTAAAGATCATAAGATGTTTATTTCAAAAAATAATGGTGGAATAAATAATATCTTTGAAAATCACCAAGTAGTAAGTTATGTCTTTGACACTCCAAGCCTCATTGATTGTTTCTATAAGCTCTGTGATTACCTTTAGAATTCAATCATATACATATCCAAATTTACTTGTTGCCTTGTGATTTTCAAAAGTGTATCTAGTCTAACCCACATATTTATCTTTTTTTCTATATATGGGTTTCATTTTACATTTTTCATAACCTCATAGAATTATTTCCAAAAATTCCACATTGCATTTAGTTGTTTTCCATCATTTTTGCTGAACAATCTTCTTGTTTTTGCACCTCCCATTGACACATCTTGTAGTACATCACTTGTATTTTGTGAAAGCTTTGGATCTTCTCTTAGGTGAACATCACCACCATGAAATTATATTTCTGAAAGAAGAATTTCTTTTTTTTTTAATGCAATCATTTGCAAGAATTGTAGGCTTGATGGAATATGCATAATCCAAGTGAAGACGAATCAACTTGTCAATGATCCTTAACTATGCATGCAATGTACATATGTGTAACTTAGTCAATTTTATTGGAAGTTTTGGATCCCTAATCATGGAAGAAGAGGAGTAAATATATCAATTAAGGTTTTGTTTGGAAGGAGGTTTCCCAACCTCAGTTCTAGTAATCCACCTTCTTGTACTTGGACTTTGCATGCAGTACAAACAAGGGTACTTACACTTTGCACCCTTGCCTATAACAAAGATGCATTTTAGAGCCTTCAAGTCTACACTCAAATGCCACTCAAATTTAAGCTTTGCAAAGTGCTTAATAGTGAACAATTCTCTTGAATGTTGCCTTTGGATAACATTTGGAATTTCTATCTATAAGAACAACCACTTAAGTGTTTTATGATTCTCAGATGGAACTTGAGCACACCCAACGTACCATAACTCCATTTCTAATTTTACTTTGAGAGATGCAGTATATAGTTTCCCAAGACTAAAGTCCAAAGATTTATTCATTATTACAATACATATTCTCTCCATATTCTAATGTTTTCTAATTTCAACTTCATCAATTTTTATTACAAATATCAAAAGGTGAGAACATTCATGTTCTTTTATATCATATAACTAAACCATGTATTTTTGAAGTCTTAGAATATCTATCCATGTACTGCTAAACATAGTGTAAGTGAAATGTAAAGTTTGTTTTGCTACCTCATAAGACATGTTTCCTTGAACATGATTATAATGACCAAATATAAGTAGTCTTCATATTCAAGCTACAAATATCAGATGAATAATTTGATGGAATGAAACTATCAAGAATATAAAAGTTTTAAGGAAGCTTGGAAGAAGTTTTTAAACTGCTAGTTGCTCAAAGGAGGTGGTCAATGTTGATTATGAGCAACTCTCATTGGTGGATGGCTTCCTTGCTCTTGTAGTGGTCACCCTAATGTCTTCTGATTCTTCCAAAGATGGCTTTCATAGTTTTCATGCCAAGTACTTGTAACCCATAATGTATGATGGGTAAGTGCATTAATGCATGGGTTGAACAAAATATGTGCCTTGTGCATGGCCTTGTAATATGGCCCTATGTATGCGTACTTGGAAAATGCATGGGAAGAAGAATGGTGCAAGAGATTGGATCTTGAGCTAAGTGCTCAAGGGTATGCTGACGAAGAGGCTTCCTAATCTATCATGGTGAGCATGTTGCCAAAGTAGGTTGTGCTTACCATGGTGAAAGGTCGGTCGATTGTTGTCTCTTCGTGTTGTATGCCCATCACAGTGATTAATGATTGGCTTGTCTTCCTAGTTGATGAACGTCCTTGCTGATGGTTCACCAATGAGTGTCGTCGAGCGCATGGACCTATTCTTTTTTTCTTTTCTTTTTTTTTTTGGAACAATTGCAAAATAAGAAGGTGGTGGTTAGGATCAATAAAATATATTACATATGTCGAGTGTGTCTCATGTGCCTGGGATTTCTCAATGGTGTCTATGCACGGCTGTGTACTGTGGCCCTATATTGATGCATACTTTGGAATTTCATGACCTAAATGGTGCAAAAGATAGGGTTATGCCAAAGGCACATGGTTGCTGCTGGTCGAGGTTTTTGATGTTACTTGCATACTTGATGCATTCTTTGATTGGAGGTGTTAATTGGATCTCGAAATGATGTAATCCTCCTGATTGGAACCCATTTTAGAATAGGATTTGGCCTTGTAGAGATTACCTTAGGCCACTTCATCTTTGGATGCTTTCCAAACTTAGGTATCCAGTGTGGTTGGCTCTTTGGTTCTGTGGATGTTGCTGGTGCTTTTGGCTTCCAAACCCATATCCTTGATGATTGCCTGCTTACTTTTGCAGAAGGGTTGAGTTTATCTTCTTTTGGTCTTTGTGCTCTGTTCTTACCCTTTTCTCTCCCTGGCTTCTTTGTTGAGACCTTTTGCATGGTGGGGAGCATAGGCCTTTGCACGTGTAAGAGCACCTTGGGCACCCACATATGTGATTGTCCTTGTTGAACTGCAACTAATTTCTTAGGCACCCAAATTTGTCGTATGTCTTCTCGTTGAGCTGGTCGTGGTGGTTTGGTTCTTGTCTTCACATGGTTAGCTTGCCTGGGTGGGAATTGTGGTGGCAAGGCTGGTGGTTGCTCTCCTTTTCGTACCTAGATCTTCTTCATGTCAAGAACTACTTTCCTCTTGAAATCTCTTTGTCTATTTGATATAGCGGTTGTCACGGACTGATTTACTTGCCTTTTTGGTAGATTGGTTGTGATGACATTAGTCTTCAGACAAGAGGAAACAACTTGCCTTTGAGTCTGTTCTTTCGTGATCGAGTCCTTCTGGATCATAGGGCTTTTGACACACACAACATCTTGTTCATGAAGATTGGTCTTAGAGGAACTGAGAGAGTGTGTGGTGCCATGATCTGTGAGCATGCAGTTGTCTAATTCTAATGTAATGCATTGTTCATGTACCCAAACATGAAGAAGTCGACTTCTTAGGTTCAAGTTGACTGCATGGTCATAAATCCAATCTTGACCTAGGACAAGTGGCTCTGTAAGGTCTGCATCATGATAGACTAGCATTTTGGTTTTTATTGGAACATCTTGTAGTTAGGTCTGATTTTTGGCACATGTCCATGTGATATTTTGGAGCTTTTGTGTTGACATCTAGGCCTAGTCGCCATAACTTACTTCTTCTGATGTGCTCTCTAGCCTCTGCTTGTGCTTCTTCTCTAACCATTAACTCCTCTTCTTTTCGCTTCTTAGCAGTGTTGAGTCTCATTAGCATTTCCTCTGTAGGAGGTTCTTGATATAACTTGACTCGGCAACCACTTATATAGTTCGGCAAGATATCACCTTCTAAAGTGGCCAATTGAACTGCACCACTAGTGGAGATTCTATTAATGATCATGGGTCCATATCCTCGTTTCTCCAATTTGTGGGCATGTTGCTTTAGCGTATAAACCAGCACCAGATCTGCTTCTTTCAATCCTTTGTCCTTTACATGGGCATCAAAGTATGCCTTTGTCTTTTCTTTGCAGCATATATGCCTGCTGCTGCTCGTAGCCTCGTCTCACCTAAGCGTTCTAGATCAAAGATCCTGGAGGACAACTCCTGTCCATTCCACTCATGCTCTTGTGCTACTTTCAAGGCTGGGATTAGGAAGTCCAATGGTAGCACAACATTTTGTCCAAAGACCATCTGAAATGGGGTGGCATTGAGTACCGTTTTGTAGGCAACTCGGTATGCCCAAACAACATGATGAAGTTGTTTGTCCCAATCAGAGCGTTTATTATTTACGAGTTTTGTCAATACCTTACATAGGATCTTATTCGTGCTCTCGGCTTGTCCGTTGGCTTGTGGATGATAAGGGCCAAACTTCTTGTGTATCACCATGAATTCTTGAAGGAGATTTTCAATGACCTCATTCAAGAAGTGTGTACCTCTATCACTAACCAACTCTATTGGTAACCCATATCTAGTGAACATGTTTTTGAATAAGAACTTAGCCGTTGTTTGAGCATCATTCTTTGTTGTGGCTTTTACTTCTACCCACTTGGTAAGGTAATCAGTGGCTACAATAGTGTGTTCCGCATGGGAGTTTCTAGCTGGGGGGTTAATAGGACCAACAAAGTCTATACCCCACTTCGAGAATGTGCGTCCTCCCATCATTGGCTTCAAAGGCATTTCATCTTTCTGATCGGATATTGTGCTCGTTGACATGTGTCGCATTTCTTCACATAGGTATGTGCATCCATATGAAGAGTGGGCCACCAAAGTGATAAAAATAGAATGGTCTTGATTACTCTGTCAGGCCCAAAGTTTCCACCTGCAACACCACTATGTGCAGTTTCTAAGACTTTCAAATAATCTGATTCGTGAACGCATAGTCTTAGGTAACCATCTTTGCCTCTCCGATATAAGTTGTCTCCTACTAAGGCATAGTCTTGAGCCTCTTGCTCCATGCTTCGTCTTCTTGCTACACTAGCCTCGCTGGGTAGTGTTCCCGATCTCATAATTTCTACCAATGGAGCACTCCAATCTGGAATTAACGACATGTGATAAAGAGTGGTATGCTCCACTGGGGGTCTCTTCTGGCACACTAGACAATTCTTAATCCACTCATGTATTTCTTTGTCCATGCTAGGCCAATACACTCCTAAACGTTTTAGATTTTGTAATGTTCGTTGTTTAGAGTAGTGATTTCCTAGCAATCCCTCATGGGCTTGTTGCAACCAACTTGTATGCTCATCGTCCTCAACACAACAAGCTAATACACCTTCTGTACCTTGTTTATACATACTTCCTGCCAATATTTGATATTTTTGTGATTTTACAATTTCTTCTTTGTTTGTTTGTACATTCTTATTCGCAGGTCCGAAGGTTAGGACAGGTACCAGCTTATTTGCCCATTTAGGAACAACTTCTAAATTGAATAGATAAGCGTCAGGTAGTTCATCAGACACTCCTTGTCGTGGCTCTCCTGAAGTGATACGAGATAGATGGTCCGCCCTAAGGTGGGTCCTACCTTTCATGACAACAACTTCAAAGTCGTATTCCATTAGTAAGAGGAACCATCTTACTAAGCGGCCTGTATTGCAAGGTTTATTAACCAAATATAGTAAGGCTGGATGATCAGTGAAAAACTTGAACTTATTGGCCAATAGGTAGTGTCTAAACTTCTTCACGGCATATACCATGCCTAAGCCTTCTCTTTCTGTTGTGGTATAATTTTGTTCAGCTGCGTTCAGCTGTCTGCTTGCATATGTGATGGGTAAATCAAGATTCCCTTCTCCTGTGGGTTGTGCTAGCACACATCCTATTGCATGATTGGAAGCATCTACATGGACATGGAAGGGTTTACTCCAATCAGGAGTGGTCAGTATTGGTGCTGAGCACAAGCGTCTCTTTAGTTCAATGAAGGAATTCTCGCATTCATCATTCCACTCAAAATTTGTTAGCAAGGCATAGAGAGGTTTAGCTATGATCGCATACATGTGGATAAACCTACGGTAATATCCACAATGGCCCATAAAGGCTTGTACCTCTTTAATGTTCCTTGGCCTGGGCAGCTCCGGTATGGCTCTTACTTTGTCCTCATCTGTTGATATCCCATTTTTAGAAACAATGTGACCTAAGATCTTACCTTGTCGCACCATGAACACACACTTTTTTGGGTTCAAACAAACTCGACATTCTCTACACTTGTTGAAAATTTGTCAGAGCTCAGGAATGTGGTAACTTCTCTGTTGGGAATGCGCACATAAATCATCCACATATACTTCTAAGCTCTTCTGCAAGAAGTCCTTGAAGACATGACACATGAGTCTCTGGAATGTTGCAGGTGCATTTGTGAGCCCAAATGGCATCACACGAAATGCAAAGATTCCCCACTCTGTGGTGAAAGCCATTTTGTGTTGATCTTCTGGGGCAATGGCTACTTGGTTGTAGCCTGAAAATCCATCAAGAAAGCTATAAACTTCCTTGCCTGCAACACGCTCCAATAAATGTTCAGTGATTGGAAGCCGATAACTATCTCTGATCGTAGCGGCATTAACTTTTTAAGGTTAATACACACTCGCAATTTTCCATTCTTTTTGGGCACCACTACAATGGGGGACACCCATTCAGTATGTTCAATCTCATAGATAAATCCAGCTTCAATCAACCTATCAATCTCTTCTTTCATTTTAGCTTCATAAGCGTCATTATATGTGTAGGGCTTTTGTTTGGTGGGCTTGGCATCAGTAGTCATCGGGATAGTATGAGAGCAAATTTTTGGATCTACTCCCTTTAAATCTCTATAGTGCCACGCAAACACATCCCTATATTCCCTTAATAGAGCTACAAGCTCTGCTTCTTCTTTTGCACTTAGGTCATCTCCTATGTATGTACATCGCTCTTCGTTCCCTTCAATGGTTACTTCAATTTTTTTGGTCTTTTATTTATTATCATATGATTCTCCTATGATGGCCTCTCTCTTAGGTATTCGTACCAAAATTTTTTGATCTTCAACTTCATATTTCTTGAAATTTTATGGTACCTCGAACAATGATTCCTCCTCTTCTTGTTTCACTGCTTTTCTTTTCTTTTTCTTTTGACCTCCTTCGCTTCCTTCCTTTGAATTTACAGTTTTAATACTTGTGAGAGGTTCTTCTTATTTTTGGGTTAACACTCCTATGTCTTCTAAATAGTGTTCCTTTGAGTCAAAGTATGTATCCATCACAATGGATTCTAGATCATCGTCATTCTCTTCTTCTTCTATGACATCACTAGTGTCACATTCTTCCAACAAGGGCTGACACATGAACACTGAAATATCATAACCCTCCTCATCACAATGAGGTGTCCATTGTTCTTCATTGACTGCAATGTCCACGGTAGCTACGATTTTTGCCCAACCATGAGGCTCAAATTCCTCATCTGAAAATATCATCGGTGTATAGGCTGGGTCTTTAACTGGTCTATCTCTTGGGGAAGTTCCTTCTTCTCTCGCTTTTATGCGCTTTTCTTCTTCCTCTGCGACCTTGCACATCCACAAGTGAGTATCTTCATGCAGCGAGGATGGATCAGGTGAACTCCTAGAATGCACAAAGATAGAATCTTCTTTCGCTTTGTGGATAGGATTCCACTGTAGGGGTGGTACATCTCCGAAGGTGTAATCCTTCAAGTTGACCTTGGTAGTGACCCCTAAGTGTTGTAAGTACAAGGAGTTGGTTCCCCAATCCTGTACTATTTGCAACTGCCGTAGGAAGGGTCTTCCTAGGATCATCTCATAAACATTATTTTTCTCAAAGTCACATATAGCAAATGTGTGTTCAAACTCTACACCACAAGTGGTCAGATTTATCCCTTCGAGCAATCCTAGAGGTCTTTCAAAATGACCGTCTTCCATTTGAAGCTTCATTCTAGCTGGTCTTAATGTCGGTTTGCCCCATTGCTTCCACAAGGAGGTGGAAGAGATGGGGCAAACCGTGTGATTCGTGTATTTTCTCTCAATAGTGCAATATAGAGCATTAGGGTTTCCTTGGGGCTGAGCCATCATTGGGCAAACATTAGCCATGTGGTCTCCTCCACAGTTGTAACATCGTTTCAATGAGGTGACCCTTGGCATTTGTCTATTTTGAACTCCTAGCTTCTTGGCAACCTGCTCTGCTATCTCATCTATCTCATTGGAGGCTCTAGAGGTATGACTAGTAGAACTGTCAGAATCTTTATAGAGTTTGGACAGTCCTAACTCCTCACCCAAGTTGTCTTCGATGTCAATGCACATGCGCACACACTCTTCTATGGATCTAGGCTCTTTCAAGTACACATATGACCTTAACTTTGTGCTCAATAGGCCGTCTAAAAACAAGGCCACTTGTTTGGCTGCTGTGGGTAACTCTGGAGTAGGGCATCTTTCTAAGTACTATCTAAATTGTCTTCCTGCAAGTCGCACTATCTTTTGGGGTGTCTGCTTAAAGGTGTGGATCAAGGATGATGTGTTATGCCTGATACCACTCTTGGAAAATTCTACGATGAATTCTTCTAGCAACTGACCTATCTCCCTATAGTTGCGACTATTTAGAGGTTGAAACCAAGCTAAGGCAGTACCCTTGAGAGTCAAACCAAATGCCTCGAACTGGGTGAACAAGTCCTCTACTTGTTCAGCTCTTAGCACTTGTTTGAACTCGGCCACATGATCATAAGGATCTCCAAATCCATCAAAGTAGTTCTTTATTGCCTTAACCACTTGAGAAGGCCTATGTGCTCGATGTCTCTCCCTTTCAGGTCTTTCACCTTCATGTCCCGATCTGTCTCTGTCCACAGTGTTTGCAAAGCTTACCTTTGGTCTCTCTCTAGTTCTCTCCCTCTGGGTTTCATGAGCCTTGGATGATCCTACTCCTTGGAGGCCATGGGAAACACTAGGTATTAGTGGAGGGAAAATTGATTTACCTTGCCAAGTGTATGCATGCCTATCTTGCTCTGTTACCAAGAACACTTTCTCTGAGGTGTGATCTAGATCGACAACTTTCCCCGGTGTCTCTGGATCCTTGAACTCGTAGATGGTGACTATTGGGCTAGGTTGATCTGCCTTGAATCTCCAAAAGGCTTCCTCCGTCTCTCTATTCCAGAATAGCTCTATGCTTTTGTTGTCTTGGGAAACCCATTCTAGAGTGATCACTCTAGTCAAGACTGACTTACCTCTAGGGGTCTTGGGTTCTCGTCCTAGGTCTCCTTGCTCTAGGTCTCCCAGCTCATTCTCAGGAATTATTTTTCCTAACTCATCTGTCCTATCTGGTAGGCTCGTAACCACATGCATGGTTCCTTCCTTATCAATGTATGCACCCTCTTCAAACTTGACCACTGGGTGTTCAAGTCCAAAGGGTTGGTTAGGATTCTTGAGTTGGACCACGGATCATCTCAAACCATCCTCATAGATGCGAGCACCTAATTGGTTGGTCTTGATATACTTCAATTGCATCTTATAGGGACCTTCTGGTGTTTGTAAATAGGCAGTACTTGAGGTACGTGCGGGTCTTTCCATGCTAAAAGACATTTCTGAATCACTTGTGTCGGAACTTAGCACGTAAGGATAACCACTTAATTGTTGTGCCCAAGACCTAGCTGTATGGTTGACACTAGCCTCAGATGATCTAATGCTTTGTCTATCCTTGCCTAAGTGTCTGCCAAATCTCAGGTTCATAAGCCTTGGCTTCTAGTCCCAAAGTTCTCTTATATTGCTCAAAATCCTTTGGAACTCCTTGGTTTTCTAGTTTCCCTGAGGGTCAACTTCAAAATACCCTATCTAATAATTCATGTATTATTTTTTCAACAAAACCAAAATCGCAGCAAACGGATTTCGTATGAGAAAGTTATGCCAGTTCAGGGTTCTGGGGGTTAAAACAGGGAAACAAGGTCTCTCCGAGAGCTCAAAATAGGCGATATGATATCAGATTTTCCACGATACGATACCTTCATCTTACACGATACCACTTTAGATGATACGATACCACTTTGCAAACGATATGATACCAGTCTGTAAATGATACGATACCAAAATAGGAGACGATACGATACCACTCAGTCGACGATACGATACCAACCTCACGATACAATACTTGGTTGGCCCACGATATGATACCAGTTTACAAGTGATACGATACCGCTCAATAGAGGATACGATACCTTCCAGGCGATAAGATATTGAATCTTTGGACGATACGATACCAACCTCACGATACGATACTTGGTTGGCCCAGGATACAATCCAATCCTTCACGCGATATGATACCACTCAGTCAACGATACGATACCGAAACTGGAGGCGATACGATACCGAGTTGGCGATACGATACCAACTTTGTTCGCGATAAGATACTTATGCAAGTGGCGATACGATACCACTGAGCTGGCACGATACGATACCAGGTGGACCACGATACGATACCATCAGGTCGACCGCAATCGCGATACCAGCACTTGACGATACAATACCAGAATGGTATCGCGATACCTCAAGTGGGCATGCACGATACGATACCTCAACAAGTATCGCGATACACGGGAGTTCTGGTATCGCGATACCAAATCTCAACCGGACACGATACTTGGAGATTTTTAAGCCCAAATTCAAAAAATTTTTGCAAATATATGTACCTTGTCTCCTCCTTGTCACTCATATCATATCAGCCTGTACATGCAAAATCACACTCCAATCTCACGATACCACCGTCGCGATACCAAACGCAGGTCACTTCAGCCTGCGCGATACTAAATCAAATTTCTGGAGTTTTGAGAGGTTTTCAAGAATGTTTCTTCAACGTTTCAGCTCTGAACACCCTCGCACTTGTTCCTCACAGCCCCAAGTGAAAAACGAGGTGAAGATACAGTCGAAAATGGAAAAATCAGAGAATATGAAGAGGGGAGAAGATGGTGATGATACTGGAGATGAAGAAGGAGAAAGACTCAGAAACTGAACTAAAAATGGTGATTTTTTTTACCTTCCAACATTGCTACTCTACATCTTACCATCACAAGCTCGTCCTCCAAGCTCTCTCCCCGGCAACGGCACCAAATTTGGTGTCACTCTAGCACAATGGTGAGTACCAACATGAGGAGGTACACCTCATAAATGTCAATCCATGGAGACGTGAGGACCGGTATGAAGACTGTGAGCAAGTGTTGGCACAAGGGCATGAGTGAAAGCACACAAGCATGCATACACAGACACACACACGCGCACAAGGTAAGAGCAAAGAGTGGAACAATGGAAAGCTTAGAGTACAAAGGAACTCTCTTAGAAAGCTGAAAACTATAACAAGCTAACCTCAAAAATGAGCTCTCCAGCCCTTTTTATAGGTTTTTGACTGGTTTTGGCCCTGTCCAGACCTAGTGTCCAGCCTAGTTAAAAAAAAGGTTCTAGGGCTTATTTGGGGGCTCAAACGGAATCTAAAAATTATGAAAAATTGGTATGATGATAGTTCTAATACTCCTCAAGCTGGAACACTTCTCGGCTTGAACAAAATGGAGTTGCAAAAATGAAAAATGGTATTTACAATGGTTTTTAGTGATAAAAATCACTATTTTTATAGGGATTTCTTCTGAAAATTTGACAGGTGCTTCTTGGAGCTCCCTACTTGCTCCTTCTTCTTGTGTGTCCACGTTCTTGATGCACTTCCATGCTTTGTCTTTGACCTTGAGCTTCAACACACTCCAAACCCGCCAGATCCTTGTCTCTCAAATGGCCTAGTATTCCCCTGATATGTGGGCTGAACTAGTGGTGTAGAGGTCTGCTAAGCAGCGGGCTATAGTGGAGGTGTAGCATGAGGCATGACATATCCCTGCATGTTTGGCATAGCATTTCTCTACATCAGATCCACATAAGTAGCACTAGACTAAGGAGGAGTGGGATCTTGATAACCCATAGAATAAGCTTTCTTTTGTATAATGGCCATCTCCTTAGACATAGATGCTTGCATTGTCATAATGTTCTCTATTTGCTTGCTAATGATTTTAAGATGCAACTCCACTGGTGTGCAAGATGTGGATGCAACATTAGCAGGAGCTAATGCGGCATACACATTTGGGACTACTGGAAGAGGTGTAACCCTAGGCAATAATGGAGCTACCTCTGCCGGTCTATCATATAGCACAACATGTTGTTACCTCATTTGGGAAACTACTTTTACTTCTTTCCTAACTATGGCCCAATCTTAAGTTAATCCAAACCTTTTCCCAGGCTCCTCAATCTTTCTCTCGACTTCAATCTCTCTCTCTCTGTGTGTTGTATAAACCTTCGACTAGACCCTCAAATAATAGGGAACCCTTGGTTTAATTTAATGGTTTAGACCCTCCAAGAAGGATCCTATGCTTCTTGGTTTTAACCCTTGAGGTTTTGTTTCAATGGAAGTCTCAATTGCAGGGTTCTTTACATTAGGAATAATTATCCTAAGGTAAAAGAAACCTTAGTTTTTGTATAACTATGGGTCAAAGTGACCAAAGACATGGGTTTTGAGGGTCCAAAACCACTTGGAGAACCTTTTGGAATCTATTGGGAAACCCTTGGGAAAGTGTCTCCAAGAGTGTGGTTTGAACCCTTGAATTATTTGGATTTATTTACTCCCAATTGAAGGGTTTTGACCCTTAGGATTGATATTCCCTAAGGGTATGGTATTTAACCCTTAGGGAGGCCTCTCAAGCCTTGAGACTTGTATGTACAAGCTTGGGAGAAATCATTTTAGAATCCATGTGAGAGGCATGTGATTCCATGTGATTTCCAAGGTTAGAAGGCCTTGGATTAGCATCCATGTGGAGAGGACACTTGGCAAGCTCTCCTCACATTTCCCCCCTTGGCCTTGAGGTATATATATGGGTGGAGTTGGTTGGGTGGATGCATGCATCTCTCACCCCTTGTGGGTTTGATTAGACTCTTAGAATTGCTTAGGTTACTCTCTTAGAGTAGATTTGTTGTAGAGTAGTTTTGTTCTTCATACAACAGTGGCACCAGAGCCAAGGGATGACCCTATTAGATTTTTCTTCTCTCAATTAGTTGCCACGTGAATTTTTTCTACCTTGAGATTTGTGATGTTACTCGAGGTTTGCATGGTTCGCATGCTGAACTCTGCAAAAGCTTGGCCTAGTTTGACCCGTAGCATGGAGGCCCGACTCCCATCTATGCATGGGTCCAAGAGATGGAGGCAGGCCCGCCTGCCCGACACACGGGTTGTGCATGAAAATCAGCTACAAGCCCCCGTGAGCGAGATGCCAGACTTGCGCCCAGGAGCCTTACGGCCGTCTGACCATGTAGAGACATGAACGATGCCCGTGAGCTCCTCCCGACTACTGAAGAATTGCATCAGGCTCAAGCGTATATGAAGCGCATAAATTTGAAACTATCTTCGCATATGGGATATATCCACGCGCTCAGGTGATCATCAAGAGGTTCATAGATGTCGTGAGGTGGCATCCGGATGGCATACTCATAGATGACATGATCTGTCAAGATCAAAAGAGAGACATTTTTTAAAGAAGAAGGACTTGGATTAGCGAGTAGAAACAAAGTGGAGGAGGGCTCTTCTCGAATGTCAAAGGAAGGACAAAGCTTGACTTGAGCTAAGTATTTTGGACTTTATAATTCTGATTGGTTTTCCATATCCTTTGTATAGGGATGTAACTGAAGCTTAGGATAAGTCTTTAATTTACATCCATAACTAAAAAAAAAAAAAGCTTATATGGAAATTATGCATGGAATTCAAAGCACCTTCAACACTCGCACACATCTGTGCATTGAATAGAAAGATTGTTCGTCTATTTTTCTTTTGACACAGGTGCATTATCATGAGGATGTTAGAGAGAAAAAACCCATGTTTGCTCACAAAAAAGAGAGAAGCATAAATGAATGACAAAGAATTTTTCATTTTCCATGAAATCGACCCACCACATGCAATTGATTACAACGTAAGCATAGTAAGTTCATCAAACTATGGCATGAAAACGAATGAAAAGTTAGAGCACCTTTTTAAATAAAATGGAGTTCAACAAGGGAATTCCATGCATGCTTTAAAGAGGGTTTCAATCTTGAACCTTATGCATGTTAATCATCTTTGAGTAAAGATGTATATGTTTTTAGCATACACTAAGTATGCAAATCAATAAATGACATTCCATATGCATGGTTTTTATGGGACAAGAGAGAGATTAAGGTTAAGCTTAAGATAGGAAATGACTTCTTGGCATGAAGTCAAAAGCATAAAACTTTAATGATATGGGATTTAAAGACCATTATTCCTTTATGCTTTTTATATGTTGGCTTGATCCAAAAGCCAACAAAGATTAACACAAATAGAAAGAGCCTCAAGCTTCAAGTCTTGTTCATGGATATTTAGGTTCCATAAAACCCATGACATGCCTGATCAACAAAGCGAAGGACTTAAGTAAGAAGTTCACTTGGCATCTATGAAAGAGTTTGTTACAAAAAATATCCAAGTTTTTTTTTTATAACTTAGAAAGTCTTTAGGAAATTCTTTCATTATGATATAAGTCTAGTGTCATGTATACACAAGAGAACCTAGCATACTAAATGCTTACTCTAAGTATAAGAGATACTTAGAGATGGTTCTAAGACAAGCCTCTCTATGAGATGACTTAATAGATGATTTCCCTAAAATACTTATTTGGGGCATACTCTTACACTAGTTCATAGAACCTACAATACTCCTCTAAGTGTAGGACATACTTAGATATAGTTAATTGAAAAAGGTTCTAAGAGAGTTCTTCATGACATATTCTAAATAGGATGACACTCTACAATGGTTTCAAGAGTCTCGATATCCAGCTCTATTAAGTTGATGCCATCAAAGACATTGATGGAAACCAATTATAAACAAAGATTACTTTCACCAATATGAATGGAGAAAGGTATACAATGCATCATTGAAAGCTCCCTCCTTTTGGAAAAATTTCCATTTTAATTGAAGGCTTCATTAAATAGATTTGCATCTCAGGAAAGTCAAGTAAGGTTTTCCTTAGCAGATGCAACAATTATTAATGGGAGGAATTTAAAGTTCTATAGGCACAATGAGGAAATAGAAATATTTTTCTTATTTCATAGTACCTTTAAACCTCTTATGCTTTGATTAGCATTGAAAATTTAAAGCCACATGTCCTAACACAGATAGGCATAAGCATTGCATTGTTGCAAAACATGAGAACTCATGAGCATTCCCATAAATTCAAGAGGAAGCTCATGAGCAAGTTAGGACAGGTGGTCGTTGAACTAGCTCTAGAAGATTTTCTAAAAGACACCAAAACTAGAATTTATTTCTAGTAAGTCTTCTAGAAGGTTTCAGATTCTACAAAAGTATAAGATTGGTTGAATAGTCCAATATTGGGAGGAGTCAGAGAACTGACTCTCTACTTGTGAATGAAGCCATAGATTTCACAGTTTTCGAGGACGAAAACTCTTCAAAAGGGGGGAAGAAAGTACCAAAACTTATCAAGAAGTGGTACAATTAATTTCATAAATAGAAACTTAGAATATAGATGATGAGATAAAAGAACATCTTTTTATATATAAGATGTTTGGCAAGCAATGAGTTGCTCAGAAAGCAACTTCATGGCATGCTAAATTTAGCATGGGATCCCAACAATATCACAAAAGATTTTGAAAAAGGTGGTTGTAAACCTCAAGCTCAAATAAAGCATGCCAAATCTTATACTTCTCTAAAGGGAAGTAAAGAATATACAAAGTACGCAATCTGCAACTTTGATAAATGATACTTAAGTCTCGGAAAGGTGAAACTTGTATTCACCTATTCTTAAAGAGATTTCAAGGGAAATCCAAAAGCATTAGAAGATGCTTAGACTTAAGTAGTAAATGAGATTCCTAGAAAACCTTAGGGTAGCTTTTAGAAAGCTTTGGATAAAGAAAGGAATCTAAAAGGCAAGAGTAATCTCTTGTCACTTCAAGTTAGTTAAGAAAGAACTAAGTAGATCTTGAATATGATTCAAGACACTTGGAATCGCACTCAAAACCTTAGAAAGAAAGGATGGATGTTTATTTCATCAGGATGGATATTTATTTCATCAAAAGGTTTAGAGCTTCCAATATGAGTTTATGAATAATTAGGATCATAGAGTGATCATATGTTGGAAATATTAGAAACCCAAGCAAGAGGGAAGCATAGAAGTAATCCCTTGAATTCAAAAGGAATTTGAGTAAAGGGTACTCTATAGTTAGATTAAGCTTCTAGACTTTAAGATAAATATCATTCACAAATCAGTGCTGGATATAAAGTACAGTGGTATGGGACACTATCCTTTATATTCACATTAATGTAGGAATGATGGTATGGGACATCATACCTTGATATGATAGGTATCTTTTAGACTTGGACTCATGAGTTGGAGTGAAACTCCATCCCAATGGAAACTGAAACTTCATAGATAAAAATGAAGTATAGGTTGGTCAAGAATATGACCATATCAAGTAACTAATTAAGTCCGAAGATTGTGAAGAGAAATCACTTTCTAGATCTTCATAAAGATTTTCAGTAAGACTAATATAGTCTTGTTAAGGATTTTGAAGTTCTTTATCAGAAATGCTACATGGATTTCTGGGGAGAGAACTTAGAAAGATCCTTCCGAGAAAGGTAAATTTGACTAGGTCAATCTTGGATAAAACACTTAGTTGACAAATACAACTAAGTGAGTTAATATCTTTTAGAATGAAGATATTTAAAAAAGATTGAATTAGTTATTTACATAATTGGGGTTAGAATAAGTTACTCCAAAACATCTTGTTGATAGTAAAACAAGGTAATCAGTCTCCTAAAGTAAGAGATTCATACTAGACTTGGTATTCCAGTCTATAGGAGTCTCAACAGATTGAAAAGGACTAACTTCTTAATTAAGATATTTGAAGGATAATAGTAAAGTTGAACATCATCAAAACTCGATGGCTCGAGACATTGATGTTTTTTACCACTAAAGTGTGGTAAATGGATGATGGTTTAAACTTTAACCAATGGATCTTCTTGAGAATTTAAATTCAATAGAAATAATGCTTAAAACCATTAGCTAGACTAAATCCTTAATGTTTTGAGTCTCATTTGATTTGACTCAAATCATTTTAGTGTTTCAGAAGTTGAACCGGTTACATCGAGTTTCAGTTCTTCCTTCTCGCTTTTCCAGAGCTTGGATTTGACTTAGAAGGAATCTTCAAAGTCACTCCTAGATCAGGTTTAGCTAGATGGAGTGGATAACCAAATTGAACATCAAAAGATAGATGTTCTATATAGAACCCCTTAAGAAGACACTTAAGTTTAAGAGAATTCATTCATCCATCTAATGTTGCTTAAGATCAATGGATGAAGAACCTAAAAAGTTCTCTTAAAAGAGTTTGAAGTAAAACTCTTAGGAATCGTTTATAGATTCTAACCATTCCAAACAAGTCAAGGCGTTTGAGAAAGTCTTGGAAAAATCATTTTGAGGTTCATTGCCTAAAGAATGGAATCACTTCTTTCCTACATTCTACCTTGACTCTAAAGTACAATAGGACATGGTAGTTCTATGTTTGGAAAAACGATCCATAGATGTTGGTTAAGAAGTAGAAAATAGTCCAACATCTTATTTAGATGTTTTGATCAACCTCAATTTAAGGAGACTTCTCAAAGACTTGAACTAGTAAAAGATCCATCTATTTTGCTAGGTCCACACTCGAGTGGTGCATAGAAATGGATCTGCATAGCAAATTAGTTGGAGACTATTGCAATCCACCTACTTCATATGTTTGTACTATGGATGCGGGGTTCACACATAGGGAAACAATGAATTAGGTTGGGATGTTTTAATCCACCCTTATCATCCATACTTAGCATTTGATTTAGTGTTTCACATGCAAAGTTAAGTAAAGATTTGGGCAAGGATTAGCCCCACAAGTGGATTTCTGTCTTTTCAGATCAAGTATGAGATAGAATCTCCTTCTTATAAAGAAGCAAATCAGAGAGATGAAAAAAGCCATGATTTATAGAAAAGATCATGGGGCATGGTGGAATACTCCACATAATATACCTACACACATTTTCGAGGATGAAAATGTTAAAGGGGGGAAGAATGTTGTATAATTATGGGTCAAAGTGACCAAAGACATGGGTTTTGAGGGTCCAAAACCACTTGGAGAACCTTTGGATTCTATTGGGAAACCCTTGGGAAAGTGTCTCCAACAGTGTGGTTTGAACCCTTGAATTATTTGGATTTATTTACTCCCAATTGAAGGGTTTTGACCCTTAGGATTGATATTTCCTAAGGGTATGGTATTTAACCCTTAGGGAGGCCTCTCAAGCCTTGAGACTTGTACATACAAGCTTGGGAGAAATCCTTTTAAAATCCATGTGAGAGGCATGTGATTCCATGTGATTTCCAAGGTTAGAAGGCCTTGGATTAGCATCCATGTGGAGAGGACACTTGGCAAGCTCTCCTCACATTTCCCCCTTGGCCTTGAGGTATATATATGGGTGGAGTTGGTTGGGTGGATACGTGCATCTCTCACCCCTTGTGGGTTTGATTAGACTCTTAGAATTGCTTAGGTTACTCTCTTAGAGTAGATTTGTTGTAGAGTAGTTTTGTTGTTCATACAACATTATTCTTGGGAGAAGCTTCTCCCAAAAGACACCTTGGCTTGTACGTGAAGGGAAGGCTTCAATTGAAATAGAAGCCATGTGATTTTCTTTGGAAAGTGTCCACATGAAGGACACTTGGAAGGACACATGGATAAAAATTAAGCCATGCACCCCTTGCACCTTTGGTATATGAATGAGTGGAGTTGTCCTCTTTTTGAAGCTATGGAAAATCTTTGAGTTTTTTGGAATCACTATGCGAATTTTTCACACCTTCTCATTTACTCTTCTTGGGAAGAGCACTCATGTGAAGCTCTGGAGTATTGTGCTTTTTTGGGCTACTTCAAAAAAGTCGATTGTCTTATGACGATAGTCTCAATTGCACTTGTACCTATTTTTTTTTAATATAAAGGAAGTTAGGCCTTAGCCTACTCTCCCGGACTTGAATTAAATAAACGAAAATAAAGGTACAAGTGAAGGGGACTAGTGCCCACGGGACCCCCCAAGTCCCACAAAGCAGGGGTAGATCTTACAAGGATTAGATGGCATTACAAAGGAGGTTAATCACCCTCTCATCACCCTCATGCGGGGCCCACATGGCTTTCAGTTTGTTATTGATCATATAGAGCACTTTATGATGCCTGAAAGGAGGGGATTTCTAGTAGTTGGAGATTCTTTTACCCAGAAGGAACAAGGATTTTGCAATCGACCACTCTTTGGGGGAGTCACCAAAGTTATACGCACATCTTTCCCGCCAGATCTTCCAGAGGACCTCCCCTCTGATGGCATTCCAGAGAGTCGCAGAGCAGCCAATCGCTTCCCCCAAAAGAGCTTCTTTCCAGCTGATATGTTTCTGGAGTCTAAGTTTCTTTCCAACGATCTGCCAAAGCCTGTTGGAGTTTGGACAAGTAAAGAAGACATGACTCACATCTTCAATGGACCAAAAACACCGCTTGCACCAAGGAGACACCCCACAAATCTTGCTAGCCTTTAGGTTTGTCCAGATTCCTCGATGAAGAATTTGCCATAGGAGGACAGACTTTTTATTTTCTATAAGAGGATGCCAAATAGCCATGAACTTCACCACCGCAGTCACATCCACGATAGGCACCATTTCTTGTTGAGGTTGCCCTCATAATCAATGCTAGCTTTGATATTCGGGATTTTTGCTAGGCTATTACCGTTATGCCATTTAAGGCCCAATGAACATGGAGAATCATGACCCATGAGAAGATGAACTTTAGATAGGTCCCAAGCTAGACATCTGCTTTGAAGATTATGCCATTCTTCATAGGAAATGCTAGCACTAGGGTCAATGTCCACAAAGTTGATCCATTGATTGGTGTCAGGTTTCAAGAGATGTTTCCAATTTTTGAAACCCTTGTCCGAGAGCCTTTTGGCACGATGATTGTTCCAAGATTCCATGCTCCTGATGCCATGGATTGGAAACTAGATGTATTCATTTTGTCTTATACCAGCCACCCACTTCCAATCTTCACTGATTCTTATGAAGCTTTTGAATTTATTCCAACTGTTCCATAGTGAGCGCACCAAGGTCGAGCCTTTCGGTACAACAAGGATTGAGGAAAACAAGAGGGTCAAAATTTCATGACTCTTCCAGTTTGGGAAACCCACAAAAGTCAAGGCTTCTTGTTTCTAACGATCAACTTGGCCCAAGAAGACTCCCTATTGCACCACGCCTTGATCATCCATTTTGCCGCAAGTTTGCTGGCCATGCACGTAGTGCCTAGAATACCAAGGCCCCCGCTATCCCTTTGGCTAGTACAAATGGACCATTTGATTTTAGGCACCCCCTTCCTATTGGGGTCACCCGTCCAAAGGAAGTTTCTACAAGAATTCTCTAGTTTGGCCAACTCTTGCTCTCTCGGTCTCCAACAAGAAAGGAAGTAAATGGTAGAAGAAATGAGGAATGTGTTAATAATCATTGTCCGACCCGTGAGGTTGATTTGCATACCTCTCCAATAGTTGAACTTGCTTTCAAGTTTTGTCAAGACCCAGTTCCATCGTTGCTTTAAAGAGATACCAAAACCCAAGGGAATACCAAGAAGCTGAAAAATTTGGCCTTGGGGGATGATTTGGCAGCCATGATCAACGGTAAAGTCGGGTTGGATCCCAACAATGGCTCTGAAAGCGGTCTTTGAATGGTTGATTTTGGATCTAGAGGCTTCACAAAATGTGTCAAGACACCTCCAAAACGCCTCCAAGCTGGTACAGTCATTGTGGACGAACGCATTCATATCATCAACAAAAAGTCTCATGGTGAACTAGCCATGGTTGTCTGGCAACATAAGGCCTTTGATATTACCAAATTCCACCTCTTGTTCCACTAGCCGGCTAAGCCCTTCTGTGGCGATGGCAAAGAGAAGGGGAGCCAAGGGGCACTGTTGGTGTAACTCACAAGCCTACACATTTGGCTTGGAAGTTATCATGAAGACTCTACATACATGAAGAACCATAGGAACATATGCTAGTGGTTAATTGCCACTTTATCTCATTTGTAAAAGTCAAAATGACTTGGAATCTTTTGTAATCACCTACCAAAGTGAGTCCTGGAAAAAGTAGCCTATTTGATTGAGAGAATATCTCCAAGTTTTTAGGACCTTGATCATAGGGAGCCAAAATTTGAATTTGAATTCAAATTTTTACACATATCCTATAAAAATGTACTTAGAAAAGTCGCGGGTAGATCTCTTCATTTCTCGAGGCTTACTCTACTGAGTTTGAGTGTGTGTACGGACTATACCATAGCCTACACCTCTCTACACCATTTGGCAATGCTAGACAAGCCAATGGGATTGTACACAAGTGTTAACTAATGGATACATTTACATCATTCATCTCTGTATTCTCTATTAGTCTACTCAAAAGTCTGTCAACTTGTCAAGGGCATATCTCGGCTAATAGTACTCCAAATTCATGGATTCAAAGCTTGTTGGATTCAGCTTGAAGTCTACTACATGCTATAAAAAATTGAAGACATTCCATTCAGCAGATTCAGAGAAATCGTCGTCGAGGTGCTCACGGGTCTATTTCTGCTACAGTCCTAAAAAGTCGGGAGTATAGCTAATCTTGCTAAATTAATTTCTCTGAGTATAGTTTATCATTTTACATCATTCCACTTGCAAATGGTAGCTTACTAAGCTAATTGAATAGCCCTAGAAGGAATTTTATCAATTGCTACTATGGCGGTCACACTGAGCAAGACATCCAGCAGGTGTCTAGACCAAAATAGAAGGTTTTCTTGAGTTTGTGACTTCCAAAGTTATCTGTTTTGATTCAACCATTGCACATATCATTTTCAAAGGACATAGGCCATTTCTTGGTGTCATTGGAATTCTAAGGAAGTCTATTAATCAAGTCTGAAGCAAAAGAGGGCTGGTACAAAGCAGGTTTAGCAATACCTACTCAGTTTCTTGGATCATCTATCCATCTTTCCCAGCAGTGGTATCAGAGCAAATAAGGTAAAATGGGAGATGGCTTTCCTTCATTTATTGACAAATTGGATAGGAACAATTATCAAGCTTGGTCTCTAAGGATGAAGACCTACTTACAAGGAAGGAGTCTCTATGGATACATCTCAAGAGATGAGGAATTGCCCTCATTCAAAGCAAGAGGTTTGCCAACCAAGGAGGAACAAGAAAAACTCAACACATGGTGTGCAAAGGATGCATTGGCAAGGTATTATTTACTCAACTCTATATCTGACTTTCTTTTACCTCATATCAGAAATTGTAAGACTTCCCAAGAGACTTGGGAAACCTTGTCATCATATTTTTCCTCTAATACAAGGTCTAGGAAAAATCAATTGTGGATTGAATTCACAACACTAAGGAAGCAACCTAAGTAAGCTGTTTCAGAATTTGTGACCAAGATCAAAGATGTTGCAGATCAGTTAGCAAGCATAGGAGAAGAAATTGAAGAAGAAGAGATTGTAAGGTAGGTAATCAATGGAATCAAGGCTGATGACAAGTGGGAAAGCTTCACCACTGCAATGGATCTCTACATGGACATGCACACTCCAGATCTTACAACTCTCATGGGACAACTATTTACACATGAAGCAAAGCTCACCAAGAGTGGAGATACATCCAAAGGTAACAACTCTTCTGCCCTATACACTGATAAGAAATCTAAGGATAAAGGCAAGAGTAAGAAGGTGGAAGATGAAGGCTCTACCTCCCAAGCCAACTATGCAGGGAGAGGTAGATCTTCAAGAGGTAGGGGCAAAGGAGGTAAGCAAGGTAGGGGGAGACCCTATAACACATCACCATGTAACATTTGTGGTTTATCAAATCACACCACAGATGAGTGTTACAGGAATTACAAAAATCAGAGAGGAAGAGGCTACCAAAGAGGTGGATACTCACAGTCAAGAGGAAGGTTCAACCAACACCAAGGCCACAACAACAATTACAACAACAACTACAAAAACAATTACAATGGCAACTACCAAGGAGGATTCAAAACTAGAAGGGACTATAACAACTACACAGAAGAGCAGGATGACTCTCTACTGATTATGAACATGACTTCAAAATCAGGTACAAATGATGATCATCTGTTTTACATTGATTCAGGGTGTTCAAATCATGTGGCTGGTAATGTGGCACTACTCTTTGATCTTGAGGAACCAAAAGGTAAACACCAAGTTCAAACAGGTGATGATACAAAGCATTCTGTGGTTAAAATTGGTAATGTTAAGACTTTTTATGGTAATCAGAATTTGTTGAGCATGGTACTCTATGTACCAATCATTACAAAGAACTTAATGAGTGTTGGTCAGATTGTAGAGAAAGGTTTGCAGGTCAGATTCAGTCAATATGGAGCATTTGTGGAGGACCCAAGACATGGATTCAAAAGGATAGCTAAAGGAGAAAAATTAGGTAGACTTTTCACTTTTGAGTTGGAAGATACAAAGAACATTGCACTATACAGTTATAAAGATCAAACACTTTCAGAGCTTGAGATTTGGCACAAGAGATTAGGGCACATAGGAGAGAGAACCTTGAAACAAATGTGCAGGGATCAATGTGTGCTTGGGATACCTAATGTATCCAAGCAATATATGATTTACAAGTGTGGTGCTTGTCAATTTGGTAAGTCTCATAGGTTACCCTTCTCCAAGAAAGGATATATGCATGAAGACTATCTAGAGCTTGTACACACAGATGTATGGGGACCTAGCAAAGACCCCTCAGTCTCAGGTTCAAGGTACTATGTGTCTTTTATTGATGATTATAGTAGATGGAGTGTATTATATTTCATGAAGCACAAGGATGAGGTGTTGAATTGCTTTAAAAAATATCTTGCACTAGTTGAAAATCAGACAGGAAAGAATTTGAAGAGGCTAAGGTCAAATGGAGGAGGTGAGTACTTCTCCAATGAGTTTGAAAACTTCTTGCAGGACAGAGGCATCAAAAGAGAGATAACCAAAAGGTATTCTCCTGAACAGAATGGGGTAGCTAAAAGAAGAAATATGTTAATTGTTGAGACAACTAGATCTATGCTTAATGAGAAGAAATTACCTAACTATCTATAGGAAAAGAGTGTTTCTACTGCCACCTATCTCATAAACAGGTTACCATCAAAGTCACTTGATGGTATGACACCTTATGAAGCATGTCATGGTAAGAGACCATCATTGGATCACTGCAAAATATTTGGATGTGTAGCATATGTGCACATTCCTTCTCAGATAAGAGGTAAGCTAGACCCAAAGGCTGAAAAACGCATTTTCATTGGGTATGATTTAAATAAAAAAGGTTACAGGTTTTATAACCCTACCAATAAAGGATTTATGGTAACCAGAGATATGATCTTTGATGAAAATGATTCTTGGTATGAGAATGAATGTAGGAAGGTCAAACTACCCTATGATTTGGAAGAAGAATTTCCAAAACTTACAAAGGAGGAACCTACTCAGGATGGAGATTCAAGTTCTGATGATGAAGATACAATCAACCTTGAAGAGTTCAAGGCATGGAAGTCCAAAGGCAAAATGAAGATGAAGAAGCTTGAAGACATACCTGAATCTTCAACTCAATCAATTAGGAGATCTCAGAGAGAAAGCAAAAAACCTATCAGATATGGGTATGATACATCTCTTGTTACTAAACATTTAGTTTATCTTGCAAAGGATTTGTCAAATGAAGAGCCAGGTTCATATGAAGAAGCAATCACCAAATCAGAATGGAAAGAAGCTATGGATGAGGAGATTGAAGCACTCAAGGAGAGTGATACATGGGAGTTAGTACCCAAGATGGACTCCATGAAGGTAATAGGATCCAGATGGATCTATAAGTTGAAAAGAAATTCGGATGGAACAATTAATAGGTACAAAGCCAGATTGGTAGCCAAGGGTTTTGCACAAACCCAAGGCATTGATTATGAAGAAACATTTTCTCCTGTGGCCAAGATGCCAACAATCAGAGTGTTGGTAAGTGTGGTTGCATCAAAAAATTGGAACATGTACCAATTGGATGTCAAGAATGCTTTCTTGAATGGATGGATTTCAGAAGAGGTTTATATGTCACAACCTCCTGGCTATGAAGACCCTAAGAAGGTAACTTATGTTTGTAAATTAAAGAAGGCTTTATATGGATTGAAGCAGGCACCTAGGGCATGGAATTACAGGCTAACTACATACCTCCAAGACCAAGGATTTGTTATGAGCAAGGTAGATACTTCTCTATTTATTAAGAGAAGTAATTCAGAGGTAATATATCTCTGTGTTTATGTTGATGACATCATCATTATAGGTAATGATGTCAGTGGAATCAGAAATATCAAAAGCCAAATGATGAAGGAGTTCAAGATCAATGATCTTGGGCTATTGAAGTATTTTTTGGGACTTGAATTAGTTTACACTAATTTAGGGATATACATTACTCAGAAAAAGTATGTACAGGATATGTTGAAGAAGTTTCACTTGCAGGATGCTAAAGCAGCAAGCACTCCATGGAGGTGAACCTAAAGCTAAGTGCCCATGAAGGTGATGAAGTCCAAGACATTACAGGTTATCAAAGTATGGTGGGTAGCTTGAACTATGCTACTCTAACCAGAATTGATATTGCATATGGAGTTAGCGTGCTAAGTCAATTCATGCACAAACCAAGGATACCTCGCTTAGAGGCTGCTAAGAGAATCTTAAAGTATCTCAAGGGTACACAGAACCATGGTTTGTATTTTCCTTACACCTCCGATAT
Source organism: Ceratopteris richardii (assembly GCA_020310875.1). Classification (NCBI taxonomy): domain Eukaryota; kingdom Viridiplantae; phylum Streptophyta; class Polypodiopsida; order Polypodiales; family Pteridaceae; genus Ceratopteris; species Ceratopteris richardii. Next base: position 101,838,777 of record CM035413.1, on the reverse strand, counting down.
TGATATAAAAGTCTATTTAGATGCTGATTGGGCAGGATGCAAGGATGATAGGAGAAGCACTTCTGGATACATTTCTTTTGCAGGTGACAAACCAATTTCATGGTCTGCAAAGAATCAACCAACTGTTGCATTGTCTTCTACAGAAGCAGAATATAGAGGGCTAGCTAATACCACTCAAGAAGAAATTTGGATTAAGCTTTTGTACACAGAATTGGGCTTATATACTAGGCCTCCAATTATCTTTGGAGCTAATACAAGTTCTCTTCACCTTGCAGCTAATCCTATCTATCATGCCAGAACAAAACACATAGAAGTTCATTATCATTATGTGAGAGAGAAGTTGCTAAGCAAAGATATTCAGTTGACCTATGTGTCAACCAATATGCAATGTGCAGATTTAATGACTAAAGCTTTGGATGGAACAACACTTTGCAGGTTCAAATCTATGATTGGATTGCAGGACATACTTGAAGAATGAAGATGAAGACTTAAGCCAAAATGTTTGGCTTGAGGAGCTGTTGGTGTAACTCACAAGCCTACACATTTGGCTTGGAAGTTATCATGAAGACTCTACATACATGAAGAACCATAGGAACATATGCTAGTGGTTAATTACCACTTTATCTCATTTGTAAAAGTCAAAATGACTTGGAATCTTTTGTTATCACCTACCAAAGTGAGTCGTGGAAAAAATAGCCTATTTGATTGAGAGAATATCTCCAAGTTTTTAGGACCTTGATCATAGGGAGCCAAAATTTGAATTTGAATTCAAATTTTTACACATATCCTATAAAAATGTACTTGGAAAAGTTGCGGGTAGATCTCTTCATTTCCCGAGGCTTACTCTACTGAGTTTGAGTGTGTGTAGGGACTATACCATAGCCTACACCTCTCTACACCATTTGGCAATGCTAGAAAGGCCAATGGGATTGTACACAAGTGTTAACTAATAGATACATTTACATCATTCATCTCTGTATTCTCTGCTAGTCTACTCAAAAGTCTGTCAACTTGTCAAGGGCATATCTCGGTCAATACTACTCCAAATTCAGTGATTCAAAGCTTCTTGGATTCAGCTTGAATTCTACTACATTCGGTAAAAAATTGAAGACGTTACATTAAGCAGATTCAGAGAAATCGTCGTCGAGGATCTCACTAGTCTATTTCTGCTACAGTCCTTAAAAGTCGGGGGTATAGCTAATCTTGCTAAATTAATTTCTGTGAGTATAGTTAGTCATTTTACATCATTCCACTTGCAAATGGTAGCTTACTAAGCTAATTGAATACCCCTAGAAGGAATTTTATCAATTGCTACTGTGCTGGTCACACTAAGCAAAACATCCAGCAGGTGTCTAGACCAAAATAGAATGTTTTCTTGAGTTTATGACTTCCAAAGTTATCTGTTTTGATTCAACCATTGCACATATCATTTCCAAAGTACATAGGCCATTTCTTGGTGTCATTGGAATGCTAAGGAAGTTTACTAATCAAGTCTGAAGCAAAAGAGGGCTGGTACAAAGCAAGTTTAGCAGTACCTACTTAGTTTCCTGGATCATCCATCCATCTTTCCCAACACACCCTTGTATAATCAATCATTTTAATTTTATTGCCTTTGAAAGTTGGCCATTAACGTTAATTTGGGTCGATGCATTTCCCAAAAGGGTCGAGATCATCTTGGTGAATTTTTGGTTGCAGCCAAGATCTTTAAGTGACTACAAGATATAGTCCCATTCAAGCTTGTCGTAAGCTTTGTCAAAGTCAATCTTTAGGAAAACCACATCTTGTTTTGACTCCTTCGCGAAGTCGATGCCTTCCCAAATGTCAATAATGGCTTCCAAAATTGACCTGCCTTTGACAAAACCTTTTTGGTCCTCAGTGAGCCAAACTCTCAGATGGCCGGAGATTCTATTGGCTATGACTTTTGCAATGACCTTATATCCAGTTTGAAGCATTGTAATTAGGCGCCAGTTCTCAATTTTGTTCTTCTCCCCTTTTTTGTGGATTAGCTTGATAATGCTGTTGTTAAGACAAGCCGGAAGCGCACCAAACTCGAGTGCCTCTTGCCAAACCAAACGAAGAGGGGTGGCCACCACCTTCTTGAAGGACTTAAAGAATTCATTAGTGAGCCCGTCAGGCCCCGGGCTTTTCCCACTGGGAAGACCATCAATGACTTCAATGATTCCTTTTTCCAAGATGGGGGCATCAAGCAGTGATCGGAGGTTGTGTGGGATCCTACGGGAGGCAACCCTAGAGATGGTCGCCATGTAGTCCCGTCTATTGATGGAGAGGGGGGTTGAGATCCCCAGGAGCTCAATGATCCTGATATTCTCTTCTTCTGTATTGCAAGCAATTCCATTTGAGTCCAGCAATAAGGGGATCGATTCTCTATTTTGTTTCCTTTTAAGAATGTTGCACATCTCTTTGGTCGGCTTATCTGCTTTGCCTGCCCACCACTCCTTAAAGAATATTTGTAAATTTTTCCTTTGTATTTCTTCCTCGTATCTCAGGAGCGCCCTGATTTTTCGTAGACCCTTCTGGGATTGACTTTTTCCTTTGTTCACCTCCTCCTCAAGTCTCCACAGTCTATGATATAGAGCTTCTCTGCACTCACGCCGGATAGTTTGAAGCATCTTCCTGGTTCTTGTCATGATCTGCCGTGACTTATCAACCGCACATCTCCAACTCTTAGCTGGGGACAAGTAAGTGGCGAAAGCCTCCTGCCACACTTCCACACCACTTGTGCCTACCTTTAGTACCATCACTTGTGCCTGTATTTAATACCTGTTTCTACTGAGCTTCAAGTGGGTGGCCGTTCCAAGTTGATGGCCAGAGGAGACCTCCAGCTGACCCGCAGCTAGAGAAGAACCCCCTAGCCGATGGATGGCCAAAGAGATCACCCCACCAGTTAGGCGACCGAGAAAAATTGATGGGGATCATCAACGTCTGCCCACTCACTCAGAGGTGTTGTGGCCTGGACATGATCAAAGATTCAGCCGACCCCGCTCACTCAGAGCCACTTTGCCCTAGACCTGATCTGGAATTCAACTGAACCTATGCAGGCAGAGCCCACATTATTACTAGTCATGCTCGATAACCACTCTGACACGTCCACAACTGACCCCGCACAAGGAGGGTATGTCGATAGTGTGTGAGCATGCGCTCGTTGAGAGATGAAGAAGACATAAATTTACTTGCCATCATAAACATATTCCTATGAGCAATTTCTAGGTATATGGTATATATCCCAGCCCGTTCAAAACCTCTCCAATCTACTCATTGCTTACCCTCTATAGAGCTTTATCTCTGCATAAATTGAGCCCTCCCAAGAGCAATTAAAATCAAGAAATTTAAAGAAAAACTCAGCTAGAAAGTAGGAATAAATTCATTCAAGGCAATCCATGAAGGAAATTGGAAGTCTGAAGAGTAAGAGGAAGCTCATCCAAGGCGGCCCAAGCCAACCTACAACTAGAAGCAAATTTCAAAGAGATAATCGAGGAAGTACTTGATTTAATTTTCATCTATTTTCCTTTAGTATTAAATACATCATTTTCTTATTTCTAGTTGATTCCAAAGTATTCACTGAATTATGGGGGATTCTTACCCTAGTAACATGTTATTAGACAACCTAGGCAAGGAGAAGATTATGCACCATAGGAAGGAGGTAGACAGTTAGATTACACTCCGGGTCTTCCGGAGATAGGCCAATAGGAAAAGGCAGGAAGTAAATGTTTATAAAGAGTTAATTGGATTGGATGAAAAGTTGAATGATATCCAAGCGGATATGTTCATCGTTAAGGAAATTCAAAATGAGATGGGTACCCTTCATACTTCAATTAATGAAGTTAAAGGGAAGATGGAAAAAATTATAAATACACTTTGTCCATCTTTACCCTTACGTGCCCAAATGGGTTCCTTGTCCATTCGACCAAGGAACCCATCATCTAGCAAAGGAACAGACACCCCTTTACCAATCCATAGTAACTTATCTTTAAAAAATAAGAATGATGAATTAAATCCTCCTCATACGGCCATTAGGTCTAGGAGCCTTTCATTTGCAAAAGACTTAAAACCACCTGAATTTTCACGGGAAGATAAAGACCAAAACAAAGATGCAATCATGACATTTTTGGAAAAATGGGAAGACTTGCATCAGTTAAGAAACACCCCTAAAGCCTATCAAGTCTTAGAAACATGTTTATCACTTGGACCTAAGGCTTATAAATGGTGGATGAACTTAAAAGAGGCTCAAAGAATCCCAGAAACTTTGAATCAATTTGAAGAATTCTACATAATTAGATGCACCAAGTGCCGAGTAAACAAAGCGGAAAAGTTTAAGATAGGGAGTTTGTTGCATCCCTTAGAAATTCCAAGTGGAAAATGGGAGAGTATTTCCATGGATTTCATCACAGGCTTGCCATGTACCCCTAAAGGCCATGATGTTGTTTGGGTCATAGTTGATCGATTGACCAAAATGTCTTGTTTCATACCTACTCGTATTACAATAAAAACTCCAGAATTAGCTAAACTATTCATAGAACAACTTTACAGACTATATGGATTACCTCAAGACATAGTGTCTAATAGAGATGGAAAATTCACTAGTCATTTATGGAGAGTCGTATTCAGTAGATTAGAAACTAAGCTAAACATGAGTACTACTGAACATCCACGAACAGATGGTCAAACTGAAAGAGTCAATTGAATACTTGAAGATATGCTATGAGCATACGTATCTTCTACCCAAACCAACTGGGAAGACTATTTACCAATAGTAGAATTTTCATATAATAGTGCAAAGTAGTCTACAACAGAATATAGCCCTTTCATGTTAATGTATGGGTTTCAACCAAGAGCACCCCATGCAGTTGGACTACAAAATGAAAAAGTCAAAGCAGGTAAAGATTTCTTGGAAGACATGAACTTTAAGCTAAAAATATCCAAGGAAAACTTGAGGAAAGCCCAAGATAGAGCTAAATCTTTTAGCGACTCTAAAAGGTGAGATATTTCCTTTCAGGTTGATAAATTAGTATATCTTAAAGTTCCTGAGAAATCTGAAACATTGAAACCAAGAACTTGTCCTAAACTCTCTCCAAGGTTCTATGTCCCTTTCAAGGTTCTCAAAAGAATAGGGACTTTGGCTTATGAGTTGGAACTTCAAGACGATCGTTTACTTCACCCAGTATTCCATGTAAGTAGATTAAAAAGAAAACTAGCTGAACAAGACAATCTTGTATCTTCAGATACAATTGTTCAACCAATCTCCCTTCTTAATATCCCTCATGAACTAGAAAGGATTCTAGGCACTCGAGATAAAAAATGAGAAATCACCTTTAAAGAAACTAGGCACTATCATTTAGAAACGAGGCAAATATCCTTTGAGAGTGAGTCCATGATCAACGAACTGAATCATAGTGCACGGGGGAATACTCTACATAATGTACCAAAACACATTTTTGCAGACGAAAATGTTCAAAGGGGGAAGAATGTTGTATAAACCTTGGACTAGACCCTCAAATAATAGGGAGCCCTTGGTTTAATTTAATGGGTTAGACCCTCCAAGAAGGAACCTATGCTTCTTGGTTTTAACCCTTGAGGTTTTATTTCAATACAAGTCTCAATTGAAGGGTTCTTTACATTAGGAATAATTATCATAAGGTAGAAGAAACTTTAGTCTTGGGAGAAGCTTCTCTAAAAGGACACCTTGACTTGTACGTGAAGGGAAGGCTTCAATTGAAATAGAAGCCATGTGATTTTCTTTGGAAAGTGTCCACATGAAGGACACTTGGAAGGACACATGGATAAAAATAAAGTCATGCACCCCTTGGACCTTTGGTATATATATGAGTGGAGTTGGATGGGTGGATACATGCTCACTCACTCTTTGGTGGATGCTATACTCTAGGAAGAAGCCTTTTCATAACTCTCTCTCTTTCTACTCTCTCTCTCTCTGCTCTCTCTCTCTCTCTCTATCCCTATCTCTCTCTCCGAGTCGTTATCCCCTCTACATAGCCATCCTCATCATCAACCGACATATCTATTAGTATTTCTCTCTCTCCACTCACCACCTGTGTGCTACATCATGTGTCAACTCTCTCTCTCTCTCTCTCTACTAATCATCTAAAGAGAGACACCATGAACAACAGAAAATATTCCTACATATAACATGTAGACGATGGGGATATGTTAAGCAGCAAAAAAGACTATACAGAGACTGAAACTCAAAATCATAATAGAAATAGCTCTCTTTCTCTCTCTCAAAAATTCGTAAAGTACAAGGAAAAGAAAGAAGAAGAAATCACGTGAAAAATAAATTGGAAAACAAAATGATTAGTCAGGCTCTCTTTTATAGAATTCTAGGTTTCCAAGTTTCCAAATTTGGATGATTCTCTAGAATTTTCCATTATTCTTCTCTTTCTCTTCTTTTCTAACTTAAAAGCTTCTTTTTCTAATTTTGTAAAATCTCATTGTATTTTTGGTTATCCTTTATATTTTTATTTTTCTCTTTTTATTTTCTATTTTTATTTCTTTTTCTTTTCCTTTTTATTTTTTACTAAGGTTCTTATTTTGGTCTCACACTTATATACAGAAAGGTTTAATGAAAATTAAGGATTAGGGTTAGAATAAATCATGCTTTCAAGGTCCTAACCTAGGGTTTTTATTTGGAAAACATTAGGATTTCTTTTGTTTATGGTTAGACACATCAATTAATGGTTAAACATGCACATTAAGGGTTAAAATCCTAGGGTTTCTAAGGGTTTAATTGAAATTTTAAGAGTCAAGACTAGGGTTTCAAGGTTTAAAACTGAGTTTTAAGGGTTAAAATTGCATGTTCTCTAGGGTTTTAAAATGGAAATGACATGGTTTTCCAACGTTTATAAAAGATACTTGAATTTCTAAAGGATCAAACCAAGTTTTAGAGGTTAAAAGTTAGGGTTTTAGAGGTTTAGAATGGGTTAAAGAGTCTTATACAAATATACAAGTCTAATGCACAAAAATGAAATGGTTTCTCATCAATCAAATAATCAAATCAATCAAAACATGAACAGTTTATAACTCTTATCATCTTTCTGGAGTCAAAACATCATATCATGATAGGAAAAAGAAAGAAATAGATTTAAAAACATTTTCTTGATGCACACTCCTTGAGGGATTTCATCCCTCAAAACATCATATCATGATAGGAAAAAGAAAGAAATAGATTTAAAAACATTTTCTTGATGCACACTCATTTCATCCCGATAGCGCCTTCAAAATTTCACTCTAACTATTGATTGTGATGGTTATATTATGCCCCCATACATTATTGCTTTTCATTTGGATTCTTAAAGGTTATATTGTAATTTGCGATCTTGTCACTCTACATTATGTCATATTTTTTAATTAACTACTCTTATTTCTTTGTTGCTTCAACAAAAAGAAAAAGAATCAAACAATCTAAATGGGTGTGATGTAGTAGTAAGACTTGAATGTTGCGAGGTAAAATGCTTGAGTTCAAGTCTCACTCACTCAACATGTTTAACCTTCATGTTTATCCAAATGTATGGATGCCTCTACTTTACGAGGTTGGGTATGTGTCTTTGATTCATTGTACTCTCAAAAGGAAAAAATCCAAACATTATGACAAGACTTCATGGGGATTTTAATGGAGCCTCGTGGTGGGCGCCAAGTTTTAAGCCATGTGTGAGGATTCAGTGCTCAAAGGGGACGTGCAAAGCAGGAAATCTGGAAATCCTACAGCGAAGTGCATAGGAACTCGGAATGTGTCGAGGTGTTTTGAAAACAAGTGGTTGCTTATCTGTCACACAAGGGAAAGAAAAGTGTCGAGATCTTTTGAAAAGTACTTGCTTATCTGTCACGTAAAGGTTGCTTATCTGTCACGGAATGTGCCGAGATCTTTTGAAAAAAAAGTGCTTGGTTATCACATGGGAAGAGCTATTTCTATACGAAATATCTTCCCATTCTCCTCGTCTTATTCTTGCTCAATGGTGGAAAAAGTTCTCTCTCTCTCTCTCTATATATATATATATATCATGTCATTACTCTGAACTTTGAATCTGGCATTCCGAGTATACAAGTAGATTGAGTATATAAAACTCTTATTACTTTTTTATTGTTATTTAGAACTTTCCCAGCAGTTCGTACGTCAACCAGCCCACTCAACGATTCTTGGCATGTGTATATATGGGTATATATGATGTGTCATGTATCGGTTGTAAAAGGACTTTGGAATATTGTGCAAGGTGGTGAAAAACTTTCGACGACACTTGCAAATATAGTTACTGAAGGTGATGCAGACTTGTACATACTATTCAAAATGTTTATGTTTATTCCTCTCCTAAGGTTATGATATTTTCAAAAATAAAAGACAAAAAAAACTTTTAGAAAATTATAAAAAAATAAAATAAAACTCTAGCATTGTCACTACCTAATCAATGAATCAACCCTATAATTGAAAATGGAAGTAGTTCCACTATACTAGAAGAAATTGAATGAGCTCTCGAAGAGGAGGGAAAATTTGAGAATATTATGCTCAATTCTATTGAAGAATATGATCTAATTGCTAGCTTTTTACAAGAACATGAAGTGAAAGCTGATAGTAAATACGAGATTGTAGAGAAAAGGAATAAATTGATAGCTCAGCCAATACCAATCGATAGTTATGAGAAGTATAAAAGAGTGTTTGATGAGCCTATGCTAAGAAATTGAGAACCGATAGGGCATCATTTTACTAACAAGACAATCGAGTATATTAAATTTGGTGAGAAAGCATCTCCAACTAAGAAAGAGAAAGAAAAAATAATTGGAGCCATCAGAAAACATGTAAAAGTGTTTGTTATTTTTTTACAGGACATATACTATGCACATCCTAAAGAAGTTATACCCATAATCATTTTCACTCCACTTTATATTCCATGGAATCTATGACCTATTCTAGTTCCTAAAGCTCAGTTATCTCGGCTGATGTGACTCTTAAAGAAGAAAATATACATGGGAATATTGGAGCCATCTTCAGCACTAGATTCAAAGACATGGTTCATGTGCCCAAAAAAGAATAGGAGATTTAATTTTATTCAAGATTTGCAACCTATGAACAAAGTAACAATTTGAAATGTACGAATAGGACGTATAGTACATGAATTTGCTAAAGCGTTTGCTAGGCATTTTCATTTACTGAATGGGTGATCTAAATTTAATTTATGATATGTTTAAGTTAGCTATTGAGCTCAAAATATTACTACGATAAAGAATCCACTAGGGCTTGTATGTATGTGTACCTTATAGTAGGGAGTGACGTTTTGTGACTCACATGATGAATGTTATGAACCTCGTCTTACATGACTTTATACATGTTGTGACAATGCCTTCTATTGATGATATTCTAATATAAGGTTGTGAGGAAAGAGTAAAAGAAGAATCTCTAGATGCTTCTTGTTCTAGGAAATTTTTTAGTGACCCCCATTCAAGGTTAAGTATGCCTCTTTCATGGAAAATCATTTCGAATACATGATGTAGATTTGAGAATCGATGGCTACAAAGTATGATGAAATCAATGCATGAAAGGACAAGTACACTTGGGAATTAGTACCCAAGAAGAAATGCATGAAAATCGTTCAAAACAAATGAGTATATAAAGTGAAAAGGAACTCAAATGGAACTCGAGCTAGACACAAGGCTAGCTTAGTGGCAAAGGGCTTCATTCATACTCAATTTATAGATGATAATAACACTTCAATTCTTGTTGTTAACAAAACAACCATTAGGCTTTTGATAGGCATATGTGTAGGATGGAGAATCTCCCGAATGGAGATAGAAAATGAATTTCTAAATGGTAATTTGAAAGAGGAAGTATACATGGCCCAACCTCAAGGTTATGAAGATCCACAATACGTAGACTATCTTTGTAGGTTAAAGAAGGCTTTGTTTGCTCTTAAGCAAGCTTAAGGGCATGGAATCATAAGTTGGTGGATTACGTGAGTAGGTTTGGGAATGATCATGCTGGTGTCAAAGACATAAAGAGGAGACTTGGAAGAGAATTCAAGGTATCTGATTTGGGTGAGATAAAGTATGTTTTGGGAATTGAAGTTGTATGTAGGTGAAAGTATGTACACATGCCAAAGGAATTTCCTCCTAGGTATGCTCACATTTATATATGAAACTCTCACAAGACCTGATTTGAATTATGTAGTAGGCGTACTCTAATCATACATGCATGGAGCCACAAATGTGCACCTAAATATAGCGAAGAAGGTACTAAGGTATGTAAAGAGCACAATCAATTGTAGATTAATTTAGAGGTATGGATTGAGGCTACAACTCAAAGCATGGGGTGATTCAAAATGTGAAAACTTTTAAACATCAGATTGAACATTTAGAAGTGATGGAATCTCCCAAGAGCTTCAAAAGTTCAAATGTATTTTGCCAAACGTGTAAGATCAAACTTGTTTGCATATTGTCAATACAACAAAGACAATCAACTTTAGAAAACAAATCACCAAAACTTCTCTGAGTAGAACTCATTAAAACGTGTTTTATAACATGAAGGTTGAATTTGTCTAGAAACAAAAATCATAAAAAAAGTTGGACTATAGCTCAAAAAAAGTAATTTGAATTCAGGGTATGAAAATACTCAAAACCTACTATAGAAAGATTTTCACATCTGTCTCACTTGAAGGTTAAATTAGAGTAGATGGGAAAATCCAAAAGTGATGATACATTCTAATAAAAACTAAACGGTTGAGATATAAAGGATTACTTCCAATTTAAATCACTCAAAAATACCTCATATTGGTTGAGATATAAAACTATGAAGAGAGGTATGTGTTTGGAAAAACAATAGCTACCCAATATAGAATATGTTTGAGAAAATGCATATCTAGGTGAACTCTTTGATTGATTGTTGTAAAAAAGTTGGTCTACATATATAGTACATGTTGTACGCTTCGTAGAACAACACGAACCACTTTATTGGGCACCATACACTAGAAGAACCTCTCTTTCTATTGAGAGGTTGTCAATGAAGGTGGTGTTAGTTCCTCCTATTTTGCTCTCATACCACTCGTGGATGTTCCATGTTTCGGTGAATCAACACAACAAGAAAACAAGTTAACATGATAGCATAATGCTTATATAATCACTAATAGCTTGAACTACTTAACCTCAACCTTTTGGAGACAATCAAAATTTATTCCTGTTTCATTTCAATACCTTTCTTGTGACTTTTTGGTGACTTTTCGGTGGAATTACGGTAGTTAACTGTATCCTTCCAGTGCTTTCTAGTGACTTTTCGATGGATTCTTACTCGTAACATTTTTGGATCCAAAGCTCTAAGAAATTGCACACTCTCTGATAATACATCACTTGTGCTTACTAGACAAGAATTCTGCACATTTATCCATTCCGGTTAATCATACCTTTACTTGTTCGGTGCATTCCTCTGAGCATGCACTCTGTTCCATTGAAATCTTTAGTTTTCTATAGAAAAAGATGATAATTGACTTTGAGCTATCAATTACAAAGCCTTTACACTTGTATTATGAGGTATACTTCTTGGAGGATTAAGAAATCAGAGTCAAGGAAAACTCGTAACTAACTTTCATATGGTTATGATGAATACTCATATTTCCTCAATCAAGAGAATTTTCTATTGGAGAAAATGTATACAAAATGGCATGACCTCTTCTACTCATAGCTAAACAAAGAACTCCTAACTGAGTAATCTTTCCTCACCATCTATCTCTCCGAACTACCTGACTACCTCTCGGCTCTTAGTACTTAGAAGTCAAGTTCTATTATTCTCTTTTCTTCTCTTCCCCTTCTACTACTACTTAATACTATCTATATATCTCTTCATATGTATATCCACCGCTCTGCATACTCTATCACTAGATGGACTTATTTGGTTTGTACCATCGAGAACTCAAATTTGTATCCTTGGAGATCTGAATCAAAACGGATTTCTGATCTTGTAATCCTTTATACATGTGAGATTGCTCTTTCTTATAGGCATTATTTCTAAATGTCCATTTCACACTCCCCTTCCTTCATATTGACATCTTCATATCTTCGTATCCTTCTTTCCTTCTTTTTCCTTGTTTGTTTTCTTTTATCTAATTAGTGAGTGAAGCCCCAATAGCTCCCCATCAGTCACTAATTATCATTCTTCTCTTTTATCCCTGCCATTCCTTTGAATTTGCTTGTCTTTCTTCCATCCACGCTCTTTGTCATAATATCTGCAATTTGATCTTTTGTAGAATTTTATACCACGTCAAGTTCTTTCTCCATTACCTTTTCTCTTAGGAAATGATACTCAATCTCTATGTGCTTTGTTCTTGCCTAGAATACAAGGTTTGCTATCAGATATAATGAACTCATGTTATCTCCATGTATTGTAGGCATACCTTGATATATGCCCAAGCTTCTAAGAAAAGTTTGCATCCATATTACTTCTTTAGATGCTTCTACAAGTCCTTTGTATTCTTCTTCTGTTGATGATAAAGCCACTTTGTGTTGTTTCTTTGAACACCAACTTATAAGCTTATCACCTATGTTTATCATGTATCCATGCGTTGATCTTCTATCATCTTGAATTCCAGCCCACTTTGAATCACTGTATGCTCTAAAATTTATGTCTGAAGTACAAGGATAATATTATCCTTCCTTTATAGTTCTCTTTATATATTTGAGAACTCTTTGTCCTGCAATCCAATGTTGATCCTTTGTACAATGCATGAACTGCGAAAGCACTCCCACTGCATAACTAAGATCGGGACTTGTTAATGTAGCATAAATCAACCTTCCCACTAATGATTGATAAATCCCTATATCTTTGACCTCTTCTCCATTATATTTGTTGATTATTTGATTAACTTCAAGTGGTGTTGAGGTTTCTGTGCAGTTCTCTATGTTGAACCTCCTTGACAGATTTAGAAGGTATCTATTATACTTTATGGAATAATGGAGTGTTAAATGGATTTTAATGCATTGAGGTTTTTAATGTGTTTTGTGTTTTGATTTAGTAGGTGAAGATTCATGACAATGTGAAAGCGCATGGACTTATTTAAATATTTTTGGAGATATTTAGAAGAATATTTAGAAGACATTTATTTTTAGAAGATAGTATTTTTTGTTATTTTTGTAAAAACAATAGATCGCTTTAGAAAGTGACGTTTTGTAAAAATAGAAAATCATAATTTTGTAAATAAACCAAAAATAGAAAATCACAATTTTGTAAATAAACCAAAAATAGAAAATCACAATTTTGTAAATAAAGGAAAATTCACACTTTTCAAAGTGCTACCCTCATGTATCTTCTATTCAAGACGTAATAAGAAATTCTTATAAACACACATGCTCTCATAGACTCATCCATCAGAGTATGTGGGGGGAGATTGTACCCAATCTAGTGTCAATGCTCTTGTCTCTTTCTACTCTCTGAGTACTTTTGTGTGATTTCATTCGTGTACTATCCTTTGCATACGTGCATCTGTGGGATCTTAAGGTCAAGAGTTGTATGAGAGCTAAGGTGTCTACTGAGGTGGTTTCAATGTCCAATTGTGATTTGTGGTGTCTGTTCCATTCACGATTAGGCATCCATCTCAACTGTCTGGTCCAGACATAGGTTTTGGTCCTCTACATAAGGCCATGGACCCTACTCATAGCACCAAGGATTTTAAAAATCACCCCTACTTAGGGTAATGCCTAAACAATAGTTGGAACATTTGCATAAAGAACTCCAACATGCTCAAAATGAAATAAAAGTATGCAATGCTACACTCAAAAAACTACAAAGTGATGACAATAGCGCGGTTTCCTAAGTTAATTTGCATCCCTTTCCACTATCCCATTTTTCTATCGATCTTGGAAATAACCGAGTCCCATCTTTGTTCCATGGAACCTCGAATTCAAAAGCTATTATCCAAAAAACCGGAAAATCTACAAATTTAGGATCTTTGATGATCTAGAACCAAGATTCAACTGCTTTTGTTGTGAAGATTTGATCTTTAGATCTTTCTGATTGGGAAATTGTTGATCGAAGGACCTTGGGTTCCATAATGAAAATATGCATCGAAGAATTGATTCCTATTCTAGAGTTAGATAAGAACTTGGATACATTATCTTGGATAAATCGTTACTTAAATTGGATTCCATAAGATTTCTCCAGAAAAATTGAACGACCACTTTCATCATCATAACCACATGTTGACGGATGAGGGACACAATATCGTCGATGTAAATTAGTACAAATAATAAGGTATATGAGCTCAATACAACGAAGACATCTAGCATCATTGTCATTGTTCACGGAGGACTCGAGATAACACTTGAAAAGAGGTACATATTGGTTCTCTAGGTCACTTGTGTTCCTATTCGGAAGGCTTTGAAATCCATGGCACCATCTCCAAAAAGCAAACGGATATGGTTGGAAAAAAGAAATTGACAACTTTTTTAATTATAAAATGCCACAAACAAGGGCCCATGTCTAGCTCAATTCTCTTCCACATGTAGGTTGAGCTTGCTCCTTATCAATGATAAGACATACCCGAGAGTTAGTATGGAGCGTCCAAAAGACAAGCACTCAAAGTACATTTAACATAATGTTTGACAAAAAGGTAATTTGATGCTTTCCAAAATTAAAAAAAAAGGTACAGAGATCCTAAAAACTTCAATAGCTATGGTCGAATTCTTGACGTAAATGTTCGAAGGGTGATGGAAAGTCAGCATCATCTCGACGGTCTGAGACATATTAACCGACAACATCCCTTACGCATATCGGAAGACCTAATAATTGAGTCATGGGACCAAATACGTTGCTCGATCGAACAAGACTCTCTCACATAGTCGTCAAACTCACGTATAAGGCACAAAAGAAGAATATACAGAGTGTGCATGCAAGACCTTTTTCTATTGTAGTTGCTGAATAATATGGAACATAGGCTACGAGGGTGTTTTGTTTGAAACTCCTTTTTGAAGAATGTTTACATGGTATAGTACTAATGCATTTATTCTTTCCTGATATCTTCTTTGCACATCTGCTAATGGTATCTGTATTGATACAAGATGGTTGACTTAACTTTAAGTTAGAGAAGGTTTCTCATTTAAAACCGAGAACATCCTAGTGTCTATAACATTTCTTGTCATTCCCCAACCACAAAAGTATGTAAAATATCCACTCTACCCTTGAAAATATCCTTGTATTTCACACATGAGATTAGAGTCTAATATCATCTTATGAGAGAGAGACCGCAGATGTGGAAAGAATATGAAACCAAGGATACTATTTTTATATTTTGTTCAAAGAAGCTATAAATATACTAATAAATGAAGAGCAAGATTGTTGAAAGACGTAGATCCAACTTGGAGGCTATTACTGATGGGTGAGAAGGCCTCAAATTTGCAATGGATTCTTCCCAATATTTCCTCTTCATCAAGATTGATTTTGATAAATTTCATTCTACAATCCCTAAAAGACCTATGGTGTGGATCCAAATTCATCAACATGATCTTTATGCTTATGGGGAATGCATCAGCTTGAGTTAATATCAATGGTCAACTCTCTCAAGAAATCAGGTTAAAGCGCACTATAAGACATGGTTCTCCTCTACATTCTCTTCTTTTTGACATTGCCACCAATGGCCTTAGTTACTTAATTAACCATCAAGTCCTTTTGGGAGGAATCCAAGGCCTTGTGCTCCAATATAGTCAAAACTAGATGCTAATGAGACTCTTGGATGACCACATGAATAATTTTGTGCATAAGGACCCTAATAGTATCAACACTTTCTGGCAATATCCAAATGTCTTCTGTGTTGCATCTAGATCTAAAATAAATCACTCCAAACGTGCTTTGAAGGCCATTTTTGGCTCCTCACTACATTTCCTAACTAAACAAGGATATAAAGAAATACAAAATGGATAGAGTTTCTAGCTCCTCCGTACTCTGATGGGTTTTGAAGTTTATATCGGCCAACATTGGAATTGGGTCTTGGCTAGATTGGATACTAAATTAGCCTATAGGAAGTTCATGCAACACAACCGAGAGGGGTGTGCTATGGTGATCAACGCCTTCCTTATTTCATTTATTATGTATTTCTTTGCATGTTGGAGATCAAAAGACAAAGAATTAGCAAAGCTTGGAAGTATTTGTCGAAATTTTCTATGGACTGGTGATCCCAACAGGAGGGGAGTGCCCAAAATCAAGTGCAAATTTTGTGATGACCAAAAAGAGTCTATTGGATTGGGAATTCGAGATGTGGGAGGTATTATAGATAGATTGCCTTCCAAGCGTCTGATCAAAGCATGGTGCAATGTGGAAGCTTCATGGTCAAAGCTAGTTCCTAGAGATAAATCCTCTTTTATGCTTGAAGGAATCCCTAGGTGGTAGGATCTTGATCTCTTCACCTTGATGTTTTGTCAACATTCGATGAATTCGAAAGCCTTTGAACTTTTTTGCTTTGTATGGAAGAGTTGGAACAAGATGAAACCATATATATCAAGGTTCATGAATATTGGAAATGGGGATCAAGATTAACCAAAATGGTTGTTCTATTTGGTTTCCTATTAACAAAATCAATGAAGCTAAATTTGAGAACATGCAAAGAGAAAAGTAGCTATGGAACAAAGGTTTACCAAGTGGAAACATCTCTTAAACCATGAGAGAGGTGATTGGATATGATTTGATGACATAGACCCTGTTAGTAGAGTTGACTATGATAATTGACGCCTTCTTGGATATAGAACTAACTCTTTGGATGAATCAAAGACTCATTTCCTTCTTGGGAATGACGTGCCCCCAATTGAAGGGTTGAGATGGACCAATAATAATAAACTCAATAAAATTCTGAGGATCCATAAGCACCTTGACTTTCATATCTCCTTTTGTAGGAGATGGTGTTAAAAGTGGTCTATCATCAGATGGAAAATCCTAAGAGCGGACTTGAATCATCCTCTCATTGAGAACAAAAAAAATCTTTTTTTATATAGCAATCCTCCATTGTGAATTTGGACCAATGCCAAAGCTAATAAAATTTGTGGGGCCTATCACTAGTGTAAGCATTGCATTCGTCTAGCAAATTACAAAGTGTTTATGTGCTTCAAAAAGTTTTTGGTTTTGGCTGAAAATCTGTCAGCATGTAAAATGGGCACACTTTGTTTTGATCGAGGATGGGGTATATATGTTTTCTGGCTTTAATTCATTTCTGGCTGAATGTGGGATAAAACATCAGTGTAAAGTTTCATATACACCTCAACATAATGGAGTTACTAGAAGGAAGAATAGATCACTCATGGAGATGGCGAGGTGTATGGTCAAGAGTCAGGCTTTACCACATTGGTTTTGGCTTGAGGCTATTATGTGTGCATCATATGTACTTAACACGTCTCCCACTAAAGCATTGTAGTCTATCACTTCATATGATGCTTGGCATGGTCATAAGCCATCTGTTGCTCAACTGCATGTTTTTGGTTGTCTGGCATATGCATTAGTGCCTAAACAACAACGTAGGAAATGTTGGTGCATTTTACCCAAGCGTACATGCTTGATATGATTTGATTTATGTTCATTTGTAGTCATATGTGTAGATAGATGAACACCTCTTGTAAAAGAGTATATTTTATCTCTTGTAATCATGAAAGAAAGCATGGCTTAAGTCATCCATGATGTAAAAAGGAAATTCGTGGCTCCAACTACCTAAAACCACGAATCAATCAGCTCAGATAATATCTTCTATTTCTTAGCAGGAAATGTGGCTTTACTTTTTGATTTGGATGATCCTCACAACAAACATGGAGTGCAAACCGGAGGTGATACAAAGCACTTGGTGGAGAAGATAGGTAATGTGAAGACATCATGAGAATATGAACCTCTTAAGCAAAGTCTTGTATGTCCCTACAATTACCAAAAATCTAATAAGTGTTGGGAAAATTGTTGAAAAAGGATTGCAAGTTAGAATCAACCAATTTTGAGCATATGGTGAAGATCCAAGGCAAGGCTTTAGAAGGATTACCAAAGGAGAAAAGACAAGAAGGCTTTTCACTTTTGAAGTGCAAGATACAAAGAACATAGCTTTATTTATCTATGGATCTCAAAACTCTCATAGAGTTGGATATATGGCACAAAAGGCTTGCTCACATTGAAGTTGTAGGGACCAAAGTGTACTTGGTTTTCCTAATATCACAAGCCAACACATGATTTATAAGTGTGAAGCTTGTCAATTTGGCAAGGCACATAGACAAGCTTTCAAAAGGAAGGGATATGTGTATCAAAATCTTTTGGATCTCGTGCACACGGATGTGTCTGGTCGTAGTAAAGAGCCATCTATATCAGGCTCAAGATATTATGTGTCTTTCATAGATGATTGGAAGGTGGACCATTTTGTTTTTCATGAAGCACAAAGATGAAGTTTTTAATTGCTTTAAGAAGTATGTTGATCTTGTTGAAAACCAAATAGGTAGGATTCTAAAAAGACTCAGATCAGATGGTGGAGGAGAAAGCTTCTCTTCTGAATTTGAAGCCTACTTGCATGAAAGAGGCATTAAAAAGGAAGTTACTACAAGGTATACACCCGACATCAATGGTGTAGCAGAGAGGAGAAATAGAGCTATTGTTGAAGCCACAAGGTCCTACTCAATGAAAAGGGATTGCCAAACTAGCTATGGGTAGAGGCTATGCCTATAGCCACATATCTCATAAATAGACTTCCATTTAGGTCACTAGATGGAACCACTCCATATGAAGTGTGGAATGGAAGAAGACCTAGTCTAGAGCATTGTAAAATCTTTAGATGCTTAGCCTATGCTCACATTCCCTCTCAAGTAAGAGGGAAATTGGATCTCAAGGCAGAGAAGTGCATATTTATTGGTTATGACCAAAACGAAAAAGGATATAGATTGTACAATCCAACCAATAAAGGATTTTCTTTGAATAGAGATGTAATTTTTGATGAGAACAAATCATGGTTTGATGATGACAGGAAACTGAAGCTACCTTATGACTTGGATGAAGATTTTCCATCACTTCAGCCAAAGGGGCCAAAGCAAATTGAAGAAAGTGATTCAAAGATTGACCTAGAAGACTTGGAAAGACTAAAGCTATGGAAGAGCAAAGGTAAAGCAAAGATGCAAGATGCTACATATGGACATGAGAGCTCACATCAACCACTTAGAAGGTCTTCAAGGGAGAAGAAGAAACCAGAGAGGTATGGTTATGATACTTCTTTGGTCACCAAGCTTTCAATTGAAATTGCAAAGGATTCAACCAATGAAGAACCTACCACATTTGAGGAAGTACAAAGCAAGAAAGCGTGGAGAGATGCAATGGATGAAGAAATGGAAGCCTTGAATGATAATGACACTTAGGATCTTCTACCTAACAAGCCAGCTATGAAGGTAATTAGATCTCGGTGGATATACAAAATCAAGAGGAATCCAAATGGAAGTATAAATGGACATAAAGCAAGGTTAGTTGCTAAAGGGTTTGCTCAAACCCATGGTATCGATTATGAGGAGACTTTCTCTCGTGTTGCAAAAGTACCTACAATTAGGGTTGTCATTAGTCTTGCTGGATCTAGAAATTGGAAGCTCTATCAACTTGATGTAAAGAATGCTTTCTTAAATGGATGGATTTCTTAGGAAGTGTATATGGAACAACCTCCTAGATATGAGGATGCACATCATGCTAACTATGTATGCACATTAAAGAAAGCTTTGTATGAATTGAAGGAACCTCGAAGAGCTTGGAATTTTAGATTATTGACTTATTTGCAGGACCAAGGATTCAAAGCTAGCAAGACGGATACCTCTTTGTTCATAAAGAGGAATGGATCTGAAGTGATCTATCTATGTGTGTATGTTGATGATATTATTATAACAGGGAATGATCTTGAAGGAATCAAACAGGTGAAGAATCAAGTGAATGAGGACTTCAAAATAAGTGATCTTGGATTGCTCACTTATTTTCTTGGATTGTAGTTAATCTACACAAGTTCAGGTATATACATCACACAGAAGATATGTGCATGTCATGCTCATCAAGTTCAAGATGGAAAACACCAAGTGTGTAGGTACACCTATGGAGAAAAATCATAAGCTTAGTGCTTATGAAGGAGAGCCAATTGAAGACATCACAAGCTATCAAATCTTGATTGGAAGTTTGAACTATGAAACACTCACAAGGGTGGATATATGTTATAGTGTTAGCATATTGAGTCAGTTTATGCATAAGCCGAGAAGACCACATATGGAAGCAACCAAGAGAGGCATCAAGTACCTAAAGGGGACCATGAACGAAGGCTTGTTTTATCCATTTACTTTAGATATTGAGCTAAAGGCCTTCTCATATGTGGATTGGGCCACATCTAGAGATGATAGAAGAAGCATATCTGGGTATGTATCATTTGCAAGTGCAGAAATCATTTCTTGGTCATCCTAAAAGCAACCAGTACTGGCATTATCTTCTAGTGAAGCCGATTATAGAGGTTTGGCTAATGCAACTCAAGAAATCCTGTGGTCAAAATCTTTGTATATAGATTCTGGACTTCATTCTTCAACACCTCACATTTTCTATAACAACACAAGCTCACTAAATCTTGTAGCTAATCCAGTATACCATGCTAGAACCAAGCATATTGAAGCCCACTACCATTATGTAAGGGAGAAGCTAATGAGCAAGGATATTCAACTATCCTATGTCTCTACAGCTATGCAAGAATCCATAAGCGATTTATGTGCATTAGGAAGGGTATGTGTATAATCAACTATGTTATTGAAGAAACAAATACATGAATTCTAGCCTTTCCTAAATGCACATTTTACTTGAGTATGACTAATTAATGGAAATGGTTGGAAGTCATGCATTGCAGACAAAGAAATATCTTGATTGTTAAACTTAAAACCAATTGTGTGTGGATGATAATCAAAGCACAGATTATAACGATGATGAAAAGGTTTTGCTGTTTCTGTAAGTGATTTTCTGTAAGTCTGCGTTATAGTAGCATTCACTTTGTACGTTGGTTACTGAGAAGTTTTAATCTATGTATGAGTCGATACTCTGTGAGTGAGCCAATCAGAATAGTAAGTCTGTAAGGAACAATTCTGAGTGTTTTCTGTTAGTAAGTCTGTTAGCAGAGTTGATGAACAAACTGTTATGTGAATGAGTGAATTAAGTGAGTTGATTTGGGAAAATCAAGTATAGGGCCTCTGTTTAACAGACCCCTTCCACTCCCAAGAACCCGAATAGATGTTTAAACGTGCTTCTGACGGCAAGCAACGTTTAACACTGGCGCCGTCTGTGGGAATGTGGCACCAGAGTGATGCGATATAGTTGTGGGAAAGTGGCACCAGAGCGTTGTAAATTGATTGTGAGAAAGTGGTCATAGATTGTGAATCGACAGTAAGGAAGAGTAGTACGCAAAGTATTGCAAACGTGATATATGCTGGTTACTCATTCCGGTGAGACGTACCCGAAGTATAGGAGAAACTAACAGTCTTGGGTGATACCTAATTTGCTAAGGATGCCCCCAGGAGCTAGAAGCACAGATAAGTTTAACCCAGTTGTCAAGGAAGCGAAGAATGTTAGTAGTGATTCCGATAGCATTCCGGTGGAACGTACGGCCATTTCGGCAGATTCCGGTGCAATTTCAGCACAGTCTATCGAAGATATAGTAACTCTAGAGTCTACCAGGACGCAGTATGCAGTTAACTTAATACCATCTCGTCAAGATTTGAATTTGTCTGAGGATAGAAGCATGTTGGCCAAAGAAATCAGTGAAGGTGAAAAAGTACCTTGTTTTGGTGAAATTTCGACAAATTTCGGTGATATTTCGGTCCTAGTTACAGAGAGTTCACAGTCTCTCGGTGACAGTTTACCATTTCCTGGTGAATCTTCATTCCGGTCACCACTATTCAGAGTAAGCTTCCCTACATTTGATATCAAGGATTAAGATAGGTTATTCGAAGCGGAAATCTGAAAGAGATTGAACAATATTATCAAGCCGGAGAGTGCACATGCAAATGATACAGATTCTGACGGTCAAGAAATTCAACCTTGGAACTCAGAAGATAGTAAAAATACAACAGCAACCATGAGTGGGCAACAACAACAACAACAACAACAACAGCAACAGCAGCAACAACTACTTCCACCTTGTCCGGTTCCAACAGGAGTTACCTACACGAAATTCGGTGGATTTCCAGGTGATGATCCAGATGCTCATGTACGAACCTTTGAAATTAGTTATGTAGTACTTAATCATCCACCCGATCTGGCCTACAAGACCATAGTATTTCAGTCAACACTAGTAAATGAAGCCACTAGGTGGCTCACAGAATATGATATCAACCATTTCGGCACCTATGAAGCAGTAAGAAATGCGTTTCTGCAGAGATTCCGGCTAAAGAAAAACCCTACCAAAATTTCTGATTACCTGCAGAACAATAGACAAAAGCTGAATCAAACAGTGCAGGAATATGCCACCCTATTCAGAACTCATTTGAGACAACTACCGCCGGCCCATGCAAACCTGTCGGATGATGTCATCACTCAATGGTTTATTAATGGTTTAACTCTGCAGCTCTGATAGATTATGATTACTCGTTGTGTGGGAGCTATGACACTAGATGCGGTTATTGCAATGGCTTTGCAGCTCGAGAACAAGGTTGGAGGTTTTACCGAAGACCTGGAATGGTTAAAAGCTAGTAAAAATATCCGGCTAGACAGATGTACTGCACCACGTGCAAGAATTCAGGGCATACCAGTGCCACTTGTGCACTTAATCAAATGTATTGCACTATCTGCAATATAGCCGGACATTCCACCAAAAACTGTGCTTATAACGCCAAAGTGCAGGGAACAACAATAGTAAATGCAATTATACAAGAACCAGCACAGCCTGCCACACACTATGTACCACCTCAGATGAGAAATAATCAGCAGCAAGGATACAAAAATTATAGAGGACAGACGAATACCAACTATAATGGAAATCGGTGGCAGAGAGGAACATCACAAGAAGATAATGCCTTGCCACCACCTCGCTATCATTTTTGCGGTGAGTTTGGTCACATTAGAAGATTTTGTAAAGATGCAGCCGAAATGATCAGAGGAAGAAAGAGCGCCAGAACCCTATGACAAATATGGTTCATATCACACCAATAGAAACACAAGCCGCAATAGTTCAGACCCAATCCGGTAAACCACTACAACCAGTAGCTGAATTATTTGAACCAGGTATTCGTGAGCAACAGAGAATGTATGACAAAGCTAGTCAATGGACCACCACTGAACCTATAGTGTTCCCAGATCCAATTTTGGTGACACAAGTTCCCCTGGCAAATGAAGGTTCGCAGGAAAAACATTCTACTCCGGTAACAGATGCATCATCTTCAGAATCAGTAAAAAGTACCAGTCAAGTAGATCAGGCATGGGAAATTTTATCTAAGGCGTCCATTACTCTTCCTCTTGGACAATTACTTGCATTAGTACCAGGAGTTCGGCAACAATTCCAGCAGCAGTTTAGTTCTGCGTCTTCCTGAATTCCAGCAACAGCAACAGTACAACCGGAAACTGACTCTACGGTGGATCACTCGGTTCCTTTAATTATGGTATGGTACAAAACCATAAAATTACTCAAGTATTAATTGATGGTGGATTTGGTGTAAACATAGCTACTGTAGCACTTTGTAAAAAGTTAGGATGGACTGAAATTGAGCCTATCCAATTTTTTGTTAGAATGGCCGACCAATCCAGATTCCACCCAGTAGGACTTGTACGGAATGTCCCAATCACTTTGCAGGGTACAACTTTTAAGATGACTTTCATAGTTTTAGAACTACCAGAATCTAGTCTTGATTATAATCTTCTTTTTGGCCGTCCTTGGTTGAAACAAGCTAAGGTTATACAAGATTGGTCAGCCCAAGAACTCACTTTCAAAGACAATAACCGAAAATATGTTGTAAAATTAGATGCTATTCAGCCCTGTGAACTACATGCTAGACCTTATGTGGCAGAACCACTTCACATGTTAGATGGTTTATCTGATGACGAAGAAGAACAATTCTTGAAGAATAACATAGATTTAATCTCCTTAGGGACTGTTGATCTACAATCTGTTGTAGATAACTGGAATCCAACAGTTTGTACGGTGGTGCGTGTGACCGAACAAATAGAGATAGAAGAAACTGTTGTCAAGGATGAGGTTGATATACAGCAACTTTTGTAGTCAGTTGATGGATCAGAAAAACCTAATCAATTTTATGTTCCCGATGATCAATTGATCACATATAATTTAGGAGATGAAGTAAATCCACGACCTGTCAAGATAAAGGAAGGATTGTCTGAAGCATTTCAAACAGATTTGATACAACTTATTCGTGAGTTCTCTGATGTTTTTGTATGGGATTATCGTGATATGAAAGATTATCCTTGCCTCTATCAACATCGGGTCGTACTTAAACCAGAAGCAAAACCAATTAAACAACCCAGCTACCGGATGAATCCTAACTATGCAGCACAAGTAAAGGCAGAGCTTGATAGGTTATTAAAAGTTGGATTCATCGTTCCAGTAGAACATGCAGAATGGATCTCTCCGATTGTAATTGTACCAAAGAAAAACAAGCAGCTCCGAATATGTGTCGATTATTGAAAATTGAATGCAGCCACCGTACCTGATCCATTTCCACTTCCATTTCTTGATACAATGTTGGATAGAGTGGCTGGGCATAAAATGTATTCATTTCTTGATGGTTATAGTGGTTATAACCAGGTTCGAATGGCTGAGCAAGATATACCAAAAACAGCGTTTATTACGAATTGGGGTGTTTTTGCTTGTACAGTTATGTGGTTTGGATTAAGAAATGCTCCTAGTAATTTTCAACGATGTATGCAGGAAATCTTCTCCCCCTATCTTACTTCTTTCATGCAAGTATACCTAGATGATTTCTCTTTATTTGGTAAGATGGTAGCACACCTGTATCATTTACGGTGTTGCTTTGAGAAGTGTCGTGAATATAGACTCTGCCTGAACCCAAACAAGTCTGTGTTTGCGGTTTCATGTGGTAAGCTGCTTGGCCATATTGTGTCTGCACAAGGCATACAAGTTGATCCAGATAAAATTGCAGCTATGTTAGAAGCACCTGTGCCTACTACACCGAAAGAAGTAATGAGATTCATGGGTCAAGTCAGATGGCATGGTCGACATTTACGGTGGCTTGCTCATTTGACAATACCCCTCAATAGATTAATAACCAGTACTCCTCGACAGTTTGTTTGGACTCAAGAATGTCAAACAACATTTGATTGTCTAAAAGGCTTATTAAAGCAGGTTCCAATTCTACAACCTCCTGATTGGGAACATCCATTTCATGTTTTTGTAGATGCATCGGATATCGCCATTGGGAGTGTCTTAATGCAACAAACTGATAAATGGTTTCGACTTGTTTATTATGCAAGTAGAAGGCTTGCTCCTACCGAAAAGAATTATTCTGTATCTGAAAGAGAATGCCTTGGTTTAGTATATTCTGTAAAGAAATTTTGACATTATTTGTTAGGCCGAAAATTTGTCTTTCATGTAGATCATGCTACGCTAGTACACCTGGTTCGACAGCAGCATTTAGGTGGTCCTTTAGTGCGTTGGGTTCTACTGTTACAAGAATTTGATTACGAAGTAATTCATCAAACCGGAACTGCAAATGCATTAGTAGATTTCCTTTCTCGGTTAGATTCCGGTGAAGCTCCGGTCGGTGTTGATGACACCACACCTGCAATATATGTTACTGACCCAACTAATGATGAATCTGCAGAATCTCCTATGACACCTACTTACTATGATCAGTTATTAACTTTTCTTACTAATGGATATCTTCCTGCTCAGACTTCTCCTGCAATGCGTAGGAAAATTGCAGTTTACAGTCGCAGATTCCGGTTGATTGCTGGAGAATTGTATTATATGGATCACACTGGAGTTTTACTTCGTTGTATTCCTCCACATGAAGTAAACTCAGTTATCACTCTAGCACATTCCATACCTTCCGGTGGACATTTTGCAGCAGATTTAATGCACCAGAAACTTCTACAAAGTGGGTTTTGATGGCCTACCATGTACAGAGATGTATCTCAGTTTGTCAAACAGTGTGACAATTGTCAACGGTCTGGACAACCTTTACAACGACATTTTTTCCCTCTCCAACCTGTATTACCCTTGGACCCTTTTCAGAAATGGGGTCTTGACTTTATTGGACCAATCACACCTCCAGCAATCCTTAGCAACAACAGATATATTTTGACATGCACAGACTATGCTACAAGATGGGCAGAAGCTTGGGCTTTACGGTCCGCTACAGCTGTCTCGGTAGGAAAATGTTTAATGAAAGATGTATTTCCACGATTTGGGTTACCCCTAGAACTAGTGACTGATCAAGGCACACATTTTGTTAACAATTTAATGAAAGTGCTCACACACTCTTTTCAAATTCTGCATAAATTTAGTTCTCCTTATTACCCTCGTGCTAATGGCTTTGTTGAAAGTACAAATAAGAGCTTGTTGAGTATGCTTCGTAAATTGATTATCGAATCACCAAAAAGATGGGATCAGTTACTACCTGCAGTATTATGGGCATACCAGACTACTTACAAAGTTGCCACCGAACTGACTCCTTTCAAACTTGCATATGGAATGGAGGCAATTGCACCAATGGAAATTGTAGTACCAAGCTTACGTGTGGCCATCTCTCAAAAATTGTTACCTGAAGATTCTTTGCCATTTCTGTTGGACACACTCAGAGAATTAGATGAGCATCGCTGGGAAAGTTTTCTGACTCTTCAAGAAGTGTAGTTGAGGCAAGCTCGTACACATGATTGGTATCTAAAAACTCCAGTTTTTTCGGTAGGACAACTTGTGTTGTTTTATAATGCAAAATCAAATTGTTCTGTTGGAAAATTCAAGTTACGATGGTTTGGTCCTTACCGGATTACTGAACAAGTGGGCCCAACAACTTTTCGGCTGACTACTTTGACCGGAATTCCTCTTCCGAAAGTGATAAATGGTTCAAAGTTGCGGCCGTATCATCAAGCGCCTGATTCGCACTGAAGTGTTCTGCGGTTGCCCGCGTATTTTTTTCTTTTTTCTTTTTCTTTTTCTTTTTTGGTTTTGCGTGATTAATAAAATAAGTCTGTAAATATCTTCGTTTTGATACCTAATTATGATCAACAGCCGCCTTGCATTATCGTTCTGCTCATGCATGCGCACCGAAGTTATGAGGTTATCATCTCAACATCGCGCGATGATTAACAATTTCAATTGCTTCCCGCTGCCAAGAATCTACTTAACCTTTTTCATTCCACTGTTAATCACTATTGTGTCTGTGTGTTTTGCGTGCTTGTGCTCTCTGTATACCCTGTGCAATTGTGTTATTGTGCTTGTGTGTGCGCACCATGGAAGCGTTAGCAAACTTTGCTGCGTTCCGTGATGGACTCCCTACAGATATAGGCGAGTTCTTGCGAATCCGCGGGTTGGCCAATTTCGCTGAATTGCCTTGGCATTCAATGGAATGTCACCCGTTGTACGCCCAAATCATTGCCGCCATAGCTACCACACCTACTACGGAGCAGATTTGACCAATCACTTCCTTGCCATCTCGTACCGTAATAACTCTACAGACTTTTGCTGATGCTTTTCGCCTTACTCCGCAAGGCCGAGAAAATGGACCCAACCTTCCAATCGCTACGATGAATCAGTTATTTCCCAGACATTCTTCTAATGAATATGCTATCCTTTGTTGCCCTGACCCTGAGAGGACATCCCTGCATTTTTTAGTAGCAATACTTAATTTGCAGAAGCGTACATATGGCATATCCCGTCCTTTCTATTCAATGATAGATTTGGCTGCCAGTGAGCCTGTAAATTTTGCCTCCTACTATTTCTGTCGCATTCACAGAGAATGCGTTTCAGTAATTAAACACGTCAACAAGGGTGATATGCCACGTTCCCGCCTCCCCCACATATTAAGTTTCCTGTTTTCGATCATACAAGCAGCACAACCACCACCCAGAGGTCTAGTATTACATCATGAAGAATCAGTGCAGATATTGGAAGACGACGAAGAGGATGACGAAGAACTTTTCCAGCTCCTTCGAAAAACGTATCAAAATCAGTTCATCTGATAGTCAAGTACAGAATTTGATCGCTGAAAAAGAAGACGACAACAACGAAGAAGAGACTTTTCACGACACCGCAACATCCAAGCATCATGATTCATCAGCACAGTACTCTTCAGAGCAGCAACAAGAGCATGATGATACCACCAACTCTGGAGATAGTTCTTCTAAAGAAGAATCTCAGCAACAATCTGAACAAGAAAAGCAAGAAGACCTGCAACCTATTATTAAAGAAATTTTTGAAGAACTGATTAAATCAGTGGAGTCTGCAATTGCCAACCCTGATGACACTACGCAACAAACCACCGAAAAGGTAATAGAAACTAACACTGCTCTTCTCACTCCTCCACCTGTGCCTCCAATTAAACCCCATATTCCCATTCCACCCATTGTACCTGACGCACCTGATTCGTCATCTTTGTCACCGAACTATTCCCCACCAAATTCCCATCAGCTCCTCACCACTTCATCATCTCAACCACCTCCTTCCCTTCTCTTTCCTTCGCTCCCTATATTTAATGAACTAGCATCCATGGGTCAAATGTTGATCCAAATATCACGGCAACTACCAAAACAAATAAAAGAGGTAACTGATAATATCAGAGATGATTTCCAGCATAAGGTTGATGTTTTGGAAGCAGACATTAGCCCTCTTCAGGTCGAACTAGTTGCAGCCAAAGCAGAAAATCAAGCTTTGATGGCCGATTTGGCTAGAAAGACTCATGATAGAAGTATATTTATCTGAATCAAATACAGACCTTAAAATATAGATGAAATTAGTCGCTCAACTACAGAAGGAGATACCAGCGATAAAAAGAGAGTGTGATGCGTATTACAAAACAATACAGTTTCAGAATCAAGAGTTAGAAAGAAGAGAGTATCAACTGGATACTCAAAAAGAAAGATTATCCAAAATTGATAAACAAATTGCAGACATGAAGGTGACCAGGGATGTAGCTTTGGCGAATGAATTTTATTTACAGGAAGCTTTTCTGCAGACACAGACAGAAGTGTTGATGACCCAAGTTATTTCTTTAAGTTCAGTATGGACAGATGCTCAGCTCGTAGAACCAGAAATTTTGAAGCAGATGTTAGAGTCATTGAAGAAGAAAATTGCCCGGACTTTCAGGTTAGCTAGAACTATGTATCTAGAAGGTACAGTTCCTGACGGTAATGTTACAATAAGCGAAGTATTGAATCGTTGTTTTTGTAAGTGGTTTTCTGTAATTTTGCGTTACAGTAGCATTCACTTTGTACGTTGGTTACTGAGAAGTTTTAATCTATGTATGAGTCGATACTCTGTGAGTGAGCCAATCAGAATAGTAAGTCTGTAAGGAACAATTCTAAGTGTTTTCTGTTAGTAAGTCTGTTAGCAGAGTTGACGAACAAACTGTTATGTGAATGAGTGAATTAAGCGAGTTGATTTGGGAAAATCAAGTTTAGGGCCTCTGTTTAACACACCCCTTCCACTCCCAAGAACCCGAATAGATGTTTAAACGCGCTTCTGATGGCAAGCGACGTTTTAACAAGCATACAAACTATAACATCATAGGACTTCAAAGGATCAACTAGGAATGTGTGTGCATCTATGTATGAACCTATAAAAATCTAAAAATTATGCACGTCACTTGTAACATTATATCTATTTCTTTGAAATGCAGCCTTAACTTTATACATAGAAGGAAGTGGGTTTAACTAGAGATCTTGCACTAGTGTATGAGAAATAAGATCATGCGAACTGCCATCATCATGTAAAATATTAAAAACTTTACCATTGATAGTAACTGCATGCAAAGTTAAGAATGAATAGAAATTGCATTACCCAAGGTACTTAGATCCTTTTCCAGTGCTTCTTCGGGCCAATCACATTGGATGTCTTTAGGAACTACCTCCGTGATGTGCGCTTGAGCTTCAACATGCTTCATATCGTTAGTTTGGGACCTACATTTGGCTTTAGTATGAACAAACTTACCACAATGCCAACAAGTGATACAAGGCCTCTTTTGTTGAGCATCCATTGTCATAATTTGAAGGGTTTGAGGTTTGGTAGGGTATAATCGGTTTGTCCTAGGTAGTGGATAGAAATTGGATTGAGGAGGGTGCTAAAAAGTAGGTGGGCATTGAAAAGTAGGTGGAAACTAGAAAGTAGGAGAAGAAAAAGTAGAAAAAGGATGCTTGAAAGAAAAATTGGGCTTGATTGGTGGTTGTCATTGATGCATTTGTTGTAAGTGAATGGACTCAGTAATGGATTGAAACTCCTTCTCGACATCACGTGCATAAAAAATAGCTTCATAGAGGGTCGTAGGACGTAGTGTGTTGAACTTAACTTGGATTCCCATCTCCATACTTCCGTTGCAAGGTATCTTCAAGAGTTGTCTCAAGCGCTTTAATAAGTAATAGTCGTTTCCAAAAATTTTCAATGTAGGTAGACATAGTACCCCCATCTTTCCATCCAAACATTGTCAATGATCGATGAGCATGTAAGTGGAACTGAGGATGAAGGAACGGCTCCTTAATCTTTTCTTGAAATGTGGTCCATTCGGTGGGGTAGTCAGTGCTATGCCACAAAACAATCCACCATAACGGGGCCTTAACCACCAAATACTTAGTAAGAAATTTCACTTTTTCAATTTCAGAATATGATTCATCAAAATCAAAATCATCAAATTGGGATAGCCATGAAAAAAAGAATTGACCATCCTTTCACCCATCGAATCACAAAACTATTGGCTCCTTTGAATACATTCTTTGCCTTTTGGTTAGTTATCTATACCCCTTCATCCTGATCCATTCCTCTACCTCTTTCTCTATTATATGCAAAAAAGGCTTTGTCCTGACAAACTTTTGATTTGTAGCCTCCATGGTTGAGTTGCAAAGTCATTGTAAGGGAGTTGAGCTACTAAAAATGTATACAAGAGTCCTTAATACATACCAAAGTGGTGAAATCTTTTGGTTTCTCATCTTCTCTAAGCACATTAATTGTGTTTGCAAATACTTTATCACGACCTTCTACACATCCTAGTGACCCAAGGGGTACACGTTGTTAAACACTGTTTATTCTTCTAAGTGTCAGAAGTGCGTTTAAGCGATTCTTGGGTTCTTGGGAGTGGAAGGGGTCTGTTAAACAGAGGCCCTGTACTTAGTTCCCAAACTAACTGCTTACACACAGCAAAATACTGATTCTGAGAGCTCTAACCAGAACCTGCGGTACTTAGACATTACAGTTCATAGTCTTAGCTCAACCACGTGTTCCGAATACGTTAGGATGCTATGTTGCATCTACACATAACTTACTGAACATATCAGAACAAGAGTATTCGTTCAACCTTCACAGAATGGATACCACACTCCGTCCAATATCCGAAGACACAGAAAATCCCTGTGTTCAGATACACCGTACTGAAGATTCAGTACGCAACCAAGGAAATCTTTACTGTAGCTTAAACTTTACGCGAACTAGCTGAGACTCACAACCCCAATGGATACCAATAGACAACAGACAAGGCGAACACAGATACACACAGAATACTTAGACGGTCGACAAGATACTCTAGATTACTCAACTCGACACACAGTAACGCTACAGACAAATCACCCAGACAGACAGTCTGGTGATCTCTCAAACGTCTATGAAGTTAACAAACAGAACAGATGTCGACGGCAGACAAGACAAGAGACAAACACAATACTCAAAATACTTGGAACTATGCAAACAGACACTACAGTAACGCCCCGCTCAGTCACCGAGACAGACAGTCTGCTGATCCATCACGGAATCATCACTGGCGCGTCTTTCTTTGATTTATATAACTTTTACAAACTATCTGTAACAACTTTTCGCTCGTGCGAACAAGATTTAGTTATACATTTCCAATCCGGCGGCCACTAACACTCTGGCACGCATGGTGGACTCGAACCCGTAGGTTTACAAAACTATTGCTCATCTATAATGCCTTCTAAGTACATATTTCTAGCTAATCTAAAGGTGCGGGTGATCTTTTTCTTTAGAGTTTCTAATAATTGTTTTAGGGTGTTCGGTTCTATTAACTGTGCATCTATTCTTACAGAGCTTAGCACTATGGCTTCGGAGAGCAAAATTTCTGCTTGGGTCTGCAGAAAGGCTTCCTGTAAATAAAACTCGTTTGCAAGCGCCACATCTCTGGATGTCTTCATTTCCGCAACCTGTTGCTCCATCTTCTGTACTCTTTCCTTCTGATTTTCCAGCTGATTTTCCCTTCTTTCGATTTCTTGAATCTGAAAGTTTACTGTTCTTGAGTATGACTCCTTTTCGTGTCGGAGATCTGATATTAGCTTCTGTGTCTGAGCTTCCTTGATCAAATAATGTTTGAGCATGTTGTTGACATTTGATAGATTTTCTTTTGTTCTTTGAAGTTCTTCTTCTGTTAGCTTAGCTTGCTTCTGTTGTTCTTGGTTTTGCTGCACCAGTTCATTGAGTTGCACTCTGGTCTCTTCCAATAGATTACCTAATGCTATTTTGGCATCTTCTTTATCCTTTAGATCGGTCTTCAACTGACTTATGTCGACCTGTGCCTCGCTTAGTAGCTTGTCCTTTTGGTTGAGATCTGCTAGTGCGGCATCTCTTTGCTCGGCAATTTTCTGTTGTTCTGCAAGTTGAGCTTGAAGATGGGTAATTTGTGAGTGCAGCTGATGGTTTTCGGCTTTGACCGCATCTATCTCCTCTTGCAGGGGCGTGATGTCTGCTTCTAGGACGTCCACCTTGTGTTGTAGCTCATTCCGGATGTTATCTGTGACTTCTCTCATTTGGATTGGTAATTGCTGTGATAGGTTAATGAGCAATTGACCCATGTTTGCCAATTCAAAGATTACGGGAATCGAAGGAAGTGGGAGATGTTGGCGAGGTTGAGATGAGGACGCGGTTAGGAGTTGTTGGGAGTTGGGTGGGGAGTAGTTTGGTGATGATGAAGAGGAGGCAGCGGGTTCGGCAGGTGAATGGGTTGGATGGGGATAATGGTTTTGATTGGAGGCTCCCGTGGGGGAGTGGGAAGAACAGAATTTGACTGTTGTACCTTATCGCTGGTGTGTTGTGCAGTTTCTTCGGTTGTGGAGTCAACTGCCTTAAGCAGCTCTTCGAGAACTTCTTTAGCAATTTGTTCCTCATTTGCTTGTTGTTCCCTTTCAGACTGTTGCTCGGATGCTTCTTCTGTAGAGGTTGTGTCGGCTTTAGTATGATTTTCCTGCTCTTGTTGCTCCTGGGGAAGATGATTGTGCGGAGGATTCATGCTGCATCGATGTTGCGGTATCGTGGAATGTTTCTTCATCATGTTTTGCTTCTTCTTTGTCGTCATCTTTGTTTCCTTTGGCTGATCCCTATGCTTCACTCTCAGAAGAACTGATTCTGATTCTCTTTCTGCGGAAGAGTTGGTTTAGCTCCTCTTCGTCTTCTTCCTCATTGTCCCATAATTGTACAAATTCTTCATGTCTTAGAACAGGCCCTCGCGGTGGTGGTTGTGCTGCAAGTATTGCCGGAAAAAGGAAGGACGGGATGTGCGGCAATCTGGACCTTGGCATGCCTCCCTTGTTCACCTGTT
Organism: Ceratopteris richardii; assembly: GCA_020310875.1. Classification (NCBI taxonomy): domain Eukaryota; kingdom Viridiplantae; phylum Streptophyta; class Polypodiopsida; order Polypodiales; family Pteridaceae; genus Ceratopteris; species Ceratopteris richardii. The sequence goes on along the minus strand of CM035413.1, from coordinate 101,805,063 downwards.
TAATTATTGATACGCACTCGCGGTGAATGCGGTGGAAGAAGAATGATGCAAAGTTGACTGGTTCTTGAGCAGCTAAATCTATGGCGGAGTAGAAGGGACGGGATATTCCATAGGTGCGTTTCTGTAGGTTGAGAATAGCTACTAAGAATTAGAGGGCTGATCTTTCAGGTTCCGGTCGACATAGGATCGCATACTCGTTTGAGGAATACCTAGGAAATAATTCTATCATTCTTGCGACTGGCAGACTCGGGCCATTTTCCCGACCTTGCCGAGGGAGTCTAAATGCTTCTGCAAAAACTTGGAAGGTGATAAGTGTACAGGATGTGAGGGAGGTGATCGGCCAACTCTGCTCGGTGGCAGGTGTGTTGGCGATGGCGGAGATGATCTGGGCAAAGAATGGGTGGGATTCCACCGAATGTGAAGGCAGTTCAACAAAATTGGATAGCCCACGAATGCGCAGGAACTCTCCTACGTCGGCAGGGAGTCCATCACGGAAAGCGGCATAGTTAGCCAAAGCTTCCATGGCGCACACAGAGACAGTAAGCACAAGTACACAGAGCACAGGGTACGCACAATAACACAAATCACACAAACACAATAGCGATTTTCAGCGAAACAGAAAAGGTTAAGTAGATGCGCTGTAGTGGAGAGCAATCAAGAATGACTGGCACGGTATTGAAATGATAATTCTTAACTTTGGTGTGCATGCGTGAGTAGCTGGAAAGGGCAGGGCGGCTGTGGACATAATTAGGTATCAAAACGCGGATATTTACAGACTTATTTTATTAAGCACGCCAAAAAAGAAAAGAAAATAAAAGAAAACAGAACGCCCAAAGACGCGGGTAACCGCAAAACGTTTCAGCGTGGGTTAGATGTGTGTTGATATGGCCGCAGCTTCGAACCGTTGATGACTTTCGGAAGAGGAATTCCGGTCAACGTAGTCAACCGAAAAGTTGCTGGGCCCACTTGTTCAGAAATTCGGTAGGGACCAAACCATCGTAACTTGAATTTGCCAACAGAGCGATTCGACTTTGCATTGTAAAAGAGTACAAGTTGTCCCACCGAAAAAATTGGAGTCTTTAGATATCGATCATGTGTTCGAGCTTGTCTTAGCTGTACTTCTTGCATAGTCAAAAAATTGTGCCATCGATGCTCGTCTAATTCTCTGAGTGTATCCAACCGAAATGACAGTGATTCTTCAGGTAGCAGTTTCTGGGTGATTGCTACTCGTAAACTTGGTATAACTATCTCCATCGGTGCTATTGCTTCCAATCCATAAGCTAGTTTGAAAGGGGTTAATCCTGTTGTTACCTTGTATGTAGTTCGATATGCCCATAATACTGCAGGTAGCAGTTGATCCCATCTTTCTGATGCTTCTAAAATGAGTTTTCGAAGCATATTCAACAAAGTTTTGTTTGTACTCTCAGCCAAACCATTTGCACGAGGATAATATGGTGAACTAAATTTATGTGTGACCTGAAACGAATGTGTGAGTACTTCCATTAAATTGTTGACAAAATGAGTGCCTTGATCTGTAACAAGTTCGAGCGGTAAGCCAAAACGTGGAAAGACATCCTTCAGTAGACACTTAGCTACCGCAACAGCTGTGGCAGACCGTAAAGCCCAGGCTTTTGCCCATCTGGTAGCATAATCAGTACATGTCAAAACATAACGATTATTACTGAGGATTGCTGGTGGTGTAATAGGACCAATGAAATCTAGATCCCACTTCTAAAAAGGCTCTAATGGCAAGACAGGTTGTAGAGGGAAAAGATGACGTTGCAGGGGCTGTCCAGATCTCTGACAACTATCACACTGTTTGACAAACTGTGATACATCCCTGTACATAGTAGGCCACCAAAGACCACTTTGCAGAATTTTCCGGTGTGTTAAGTCTGCAGCAAAATGGCCACCGGAAGGAATTGAGTGAGCCAAATTAATGAGTGAGTTAACTTCATGTGGTGGATTATAACGAAGTAAAACTCTAGTGTGATCTATATAGTATTATTCCCCAGCAATCAACCGAAATCGGCGACTGAAAACTGAAATTTTCCTACGTATTGCAGGAGAAGTCTGAGTAGGAAGGTATCCATCAATGAGGAAGGTCAAGATCTGATCATAATAGGTAGATGGCATAGGTGGGTCTGTAATTCCATCATCAATCGGTTCAGAGACATAAATTGCCGGTGTTGTGTCATCTATACCAACCGGAGCTTCACCGAAATCTAAGCGAGAGAGAAAATCTGCTAAGGCATGTGAACTGCCAGGCCGATGAATAACTTCATAGTCAAACTCTTGTAAAAGTAGAACCCATCGTGCTAATCGACCACCTAGATGCTGTTGCCGAACTAGATAGACAAGTGTAGCATGATCTACATGAAAAGTAAATCTACGGCCCAGCAAACAATGTCAGAATTTCTTGATAGAATATACTAGACCTAGACATTCTCTCTCTGTTATAGAGTAATTATTTTCAGCAGGGGCTAATCTTCGACTTGCATAGTATACTGGTCTGAACCACTTATCGGTTTGTTGCATTAAAACGCTCCCTATTGCTATATCTGAAGCATCAACAAATACATGAAATGGGCGATCCCAGTCAGGAGGTTGTAAGATTGGAACCTGTGTTAGTAATCTCTTTAGACGATCAAAAGTAGTTTGACAGTCTGGGGTCCAGTCAAATTGTCGAGGGGTCTTGGTTATCAATCGGTTCAGTGGTATTGCCAAATGAGCAAGCCATCGTAAGTGCCGACCATGCCATCTTACTTGGCCCATGAAGCGCATTACTTCCTTAGGTGTAGTAGGTACAGGTGCTTCTAACAGAGCTGTGATTTTATCTAGATCCACCTGTATGCCCTGTGCAGATACAATGTGACCAAGTAGCTTTCCACATGAAACCGCAAACACAGATTTGTTTGGGTTCAAACAGAGTCTGTATTCTCTGCACTTTTCAAAGCAGCACCGTAAATCGAACAGGTGTGCTATCATCTTACCAAAAATCGAAAAATCATCAAGATATACTTGCATAAAAGAGGTAAGGTAAGGAGAGAATATTTCCTACATACACCTTTGGAACGTACTTGGGGCATTTCTTAATCCAAACCACATAACAGTACATGCGAAAACACCCCAGTTGGTAATAAAGGCGGTCTTCGGTATATCCTGTTCAGCCATTCTAACTTGATTATACCCACTGTACCCATCTAAGAATGAATACATTTCATGTCCTGCTACTCTATCAAGCATTGTGTCAAGAAAAGGGAGCGGAAATGGATCAGGCACTATAGCTGCGTTCAGTTTTCGGTAATCTACACATATTCGTAACTGCTTATTCTTTTTAGGGACAATAACAATTGGTGAGATCCATTCAGCATGCTCTACTGGTACAATGAATCCGACTTTGAGTAGCCTATCAAGTTCTGCCTTTACCTGTGATGCATAGTTTGGATTCATCCAGTAGCTCGGTTGCTTAACTGGTTTTGCTTCCGACTTCAGCAGGACCCTGTGTTGATAGATGCGCGGGTCCAAACCCTTCATATCTTTGTAATCCCATGCAAATACATCAGAAAATTCTCGAAGTAGTTGGATTAGATCTGCTTGAAATAATTCCGGTAAGCTCTCCTTTATCTTAACAGGTTGTGGATTTTCTTCATCACCTAAATTGTAAGTGGTCAGTTGATCTTCTCGAACATAGAATTGTCGAGGCTTCTCTGTATTCTCAGATGGCTTAAAAAGTTGTTGTAGATCAGCGTCATCTATGGTAGCCTTATCTTCTTTCATATCTTTTTCTGTTACAGTCATCACCGTACAAACTGAAGGATTCCAATTATCTACAACAGATTATAGATCAACAGTTCCTAGGGAGATCAAGTCAATGTTATTTTTCAGAAACTATTCTTCTTCATCATCTGACAACCCATCTAGCATATGTACTGGTTCTGCAAAATACGGTCTAGCATGCAACTTGCAAGGTTGTATAGCATCTAATTTTACAACGTATTTACGATTATTATCTTTGAAAGTGAGTTCCTGTGCAGACCAATCTTGTATCACCTTAGCATGCTTCAGCCAAGGTCGGTCGAAAAGGAGATTATAATCAAGGATGGATTCCGGTAATTCTAGTATGACAAAGGTCATTTTAAAAGTTGTACCTTGTAAAGTTATTGGTACATTTCGTACAAGTCCTACGGGATGGACTCTTGATTGGTCGGCCATTCTGACAAAAAACTGAACTGGTTCGATTTCGGTCCACCCTAACTTTTTACACAATGCAGTAGTAGCAATGTTGACACCAGATCCTCCATCAATTAGTACCTGTGTGATTTTATGATTTTTATACCATACCGTAATTAAAGGAACTGAATGATCGACCGTAGAATCAGGTTCCGGTTTCACTGTTGCTGTTGCTGGAATGCAAGAAGGCACAGGACTGAACTGTTGTTGGAATTGTTGTCGAACTCCTGGTACCAGTGCAAGTAATTGGCCCAGAGGAAGAGTGATGGATGCTTTAGATAAAATTTCCTAGGCCTTTTGTGATTGGATTGTATGTTCCACAGATTCTGAAGATGATGCGCATGCTGAAGATGATGTGCCTGCTGTTGAATTAGAATCCTGTTGTTGTGTTCCTTCCTCGGTTGACGGAGTCTGGGTCACCGGAATAGGATCATGGAAGACTGGGGGTTCTACGGTTATCCATTGACTAGTTTTATCATACATCCTTTGTTGTTCAGGTATGCCTGGTTCAAATATTTCTGCTGCTGATTGCAGTTGTTTACCGGATCGGGTCTGAATTACTATAGCGTGCGTTTCTACTGGTGTGATTTGTACCATATTAGCCATTGGGTTTTGACGTTCTTTCTTCCTCTGATCATACTCAGCTGCATCCTTACAAAATCTTCTAATGTGACCAAATTCACCACAAAAATGACAGCGCGGTGGTCACAAATTGGGATTTTTCGGTGCTGGTCCGGCCTGCCAACGGTTTGCATTGTAGTTATTATTTCTCTGTCCTCTGTAATTTTGATATCCTTGTTGCTGGTTGTTTCTCATTTGCGGAGGTAAACAGTGATTGGTTGGCTGCCCTGGTTCTTGTATAATTGCATTGACAGTTGCTGTTCTCTGCACTTTGGCGTTATATGCGCAGTTTTCACTGGTGTGTCCGGTAGTGTTACAGATAGCACAAAACAACTGATTAAGTGCACAAGTGGCACTAGTATGTCCTGAATTCTTGCATGTAGTGCAGTACATCTGTCTGGTCGGGTCTTCGGTGATATTTCTATTTGCTTTTAACCACTCTAGATCTTCTGTAAATCCTCCAACCTTGTTTTGCAGCTGCAAAGCCATTGCAATCACTGCATCTAGCGTCATAGCTCCTACACAGCGTATGATCATAATCTGTTTAAGTTGTGGAGTCAATCCATTGATAAACCATTAAGTAATAACGTCATCCGGTAGGTTGGCATGTGCGAGTGGTAACTGCCTTGAATGAGTCCTGAATAGAGTGGCGTATTCCTCTACTGTCTGATTTATCTTCTGTCTATTGTTTTGCAGGTAGTCAAAAATTTTGGCTGGATTCTTCTTTATCTTGAATCTCTACAAAAAGGCATCCCTTACTGCTTCATAGGTGCGGAAATGGTTAATATCATATTCTGTAAGCCATCTAGCTGCTTCATTAACCAATGTCGATTTGAAAACAATAACCTTATACACCGGATCAGGTGGATGGTTGAGCACTGCGTAACTTTTCTCAAATGTGCGTACATGAGCATCAGGGTCATCTCCTGGGAATCCACCAAATTTGGTGTACGTTACTCCTGTTGGAGTCGGCCTTGGTGGGCATAGTTGTTGTTGTTGTTGCTGTTGTTGTTGTTGTTGCCCGTTCATGGCTCTGATGGTTGTATTGTGACTATCTTTTGTATCCCGGGGATAAATATCTGAACTATCGGAGTCTGTATCATCGGCCTATGCACTTTCTGGTTCGATAATCTTGTTCAGTATGTTTCGAATCTCGGTTTCGAACAAGCTACCTTCCTTCTTGATGTCAAATGTAGGGAAGCTTACTCCCAATAGCGGTGACTAGGCTGAAGATTCACCGAGGAATGGTAAACCGTCGCCGGAGAACTGCGATCTTTCAGAAACTGCTACCGAAATATCACCGGAATGTGTTGAATCTTCGCCAAAACAAGGTGCTTTTTCTCCTTCACTAATTTCCTTGGCTAAAGTGTTTCTAGTCGTAAACAAATTTGAATCTTTACCCAATGTTGTTAAACTAACTTCAGGCTGCGTCCTGGTAGATTCTGGAGTTACTATATCTTCGACAGACTGTGCCGAAATAGTACCGGAATTTACCAGAGGCGTAACACGTTCCACCGGAATATGACCGGAATCACTACTAATGTTCTTTCCTTTCTTGACAACTGGGTTAGACCTAGTTGTACTTCTACCTCCCGGAGTCGTTCTTAGCAAATTAAGTACCCCAGGCTGGCAGTTCTTTGGATACGTTTCACCGGATCGAGTAATCGGCATGTATCATCTTTTGTACTAATCGCGTACTATTATTGTCGATTAAAAATTTACAGTCGCGTTTCCACAATAGGTTTGCAACAATCTGATCTATTGCCACCTTCCCACAGACGGCGCCAGTGTTAAACGCTGTTTATTCTTCTAACTGTCAGAAGTGCGTTTAAGCGATTCTTGGGTTCTTGGGAGTGGAAGGGGTCTGTTAGACAGAGGCCCTGTACTTAGTTCCCAAACTAACTGCTTACACACAGCAAAATACTGATTCTGAGAGCTCTAACCAGAATCTGCGATACTTAGACATTACAGTTCACAGTCTTAGCTCAACCACGTGTTCCGAATACGTTAGGATGCTATGTTACATCTACACATAACTTACTGAACATATCAGAACAAGAGTATTCGTTCAACCTTCACAGAATGGATACCACACTCCGTCCAATATCCGAAGACACAGAAAATCCCAGTGTTCAGATACACCGTACTGAAGATTCAGTACGCAACCCAGGAAATATCTACTGTAGCTTAAACTTTGCCGTATGGAACCTGAACCTAGATACTACAGACAACATAAGACAACACGAATACCAGGAGAGTTACCACGACTACACAGACTTTGCCACATGTTTGCAGAACCTTTCAAGAAAAGAAACAACTCGATACACGAACTAGCTGAGACTCATAACCGCAATGGATACCAACAGACAACAGACAAGGCGACCACAGATACACACTGAATACTCAGACGGTCGACAAGATACTCTGGATTACTCAACTCGACATACAGTAACGCTACAGACAAATCACCGAGACAGACAATCTGCTGATCTCTCAAACATCTATGAAGTTAACAAACAGAACAGATGTCGACGGCAGACAAGACAAGAGACGAACACAAAACTCAGAATACTTGGAACTATGCAAACAGACACTATAGTAACGCCCCGCTCAGTCACCCAGACAGATAGTCTGGTGATCCATCACGGAATCGTCACTGGCGCGTCTTTTCTTTGATTTATATAACTTTTACAAACTGTCTGTAACAACTTTTCGCTCGTGCGAACAAGATTCAGTTATACATTTCCAATCCGGCGGTCGCTAACAATGTGATAAATGCTTCACTTTAAGTATGAAGGCATTGATACTTTGGTTAGAAACATTTCTTAGGTTATTAAGATCATTATTGAGATAGACCATTCATGATTTTGCAAACATAGATCATAACTTCTTTGCACACTTACATGCCTTCTTCGATGTTCCTAGGCCTAGGTCTTGAATATGGCCTATCAATAAATTACTAATGTTCTTAGATAGCATGAAGATCAGTCCATTATCCTTACCTTCCCCATAGTTGATGGCTATCCTCTAATTTTGATATCTAGTATGAGATATATGCGTGTCCTCACCTTTTTCACACTAACTAATCCCCAAAGCTCTTCTCCCATAAGGAACTTGGATATTCTAAACTTCTATGGCTAGTAATTTCTTTTCCCGAGGTTCTAAATTTTTTAATTAATATCAACCATGATCCTTGGGACTCCTAATTCTCCCCATTATATGGTATAAGTGCAAGAAATATATATTCTACCTTCTTTGCCACACCACATGTTTATGGTCTCCTTTGATGTTGTGCTTGTTGATGAATGCTACCCATTTCTTCAATGGTGCTCTAAGCTTGTCTTTTCTTCTATTTAAGATTGGACCTTCCTTCAACTTTGGGACCTGCTCCTAATGCAATGCTACAAGTTGAGTTTTGATACTATTGATTGAGAATATGAATTCTTATAGTAGTGGAAGCATAGTAGATCCTATGTAGGACCTCACTGATGTCTATTATAACAAACCCAAGACTTATTTTAACTCAAATTTTTGTATATGATTGTAACGGATTTTCATCTCAAAGTAGATTATATAATCTTTCATAAAAGATTTGAATCACTCTAGTTGGCTTCTAGGAGTTTATCAAATCAACTCATCCAAGAAATACTATCTTTTGTCTAAATAGATCATTTTTACGCATATGTGTAACCTCAAGTGTAAGTTACACCTAGATTTTGCAAAGATAGGACCCAATAGCCATGGTTCCCAATAAAGAGAATATGAATAGATTATGTAAATGTTCTTTGGACTAGTGAATGTCACAAAAAAATGCAGGCTATCTATCACAACCACCTACAAAGAGAGATGTGTATGAGAAGACTTCTACCAATATGTAGAGATAAGAAGAAGGGGGTAGGTTAAACTACTAGGGAGATATCTTATGTAACGAATCCTCATAATGACAAGTTTAACAACTGGAAGGCACCCCAAATCATTTAATGTTTATACTCTTATACAGGTGGCAATCTCGACTGGGCTATTCGACCAAAAAATGATTCTAAATTTTATCATTTGAAATTTGTTGAACGTCATTGATTTATGACTCATATCGAACATCAAACTTCCTAATCTAAAATTTCAAAATGACGTGGAAAAATCCTTCTGGATTCACATAATTCACTTGCAAATAACCCTGAATTCTAGAAATATGTGGATATGTGGTGCATGTTATGTAATCAGACTCTATTGGATTAATATGTGTATATGTGTGTTTTGTTTCAAAAATATATGGAGTTATGAGATGGGTGTGCGTATGATCCCAAGTACATTAACATATGAGCCTAATTTTCCATACAAATCATGGAACTATGATCATACATGCTATGTGATATGTTGCATAGTTTTGTAATTGAATGTTATTTGAAAATTCATTTATGTTATGGATAACTCTGTGATCTGATGTATGAATGTGTGATCTAATCAACGAAGATATATTTACCTGTATATACGCAGATTGTACATGTGGGAAAGGACATGTGTATGATTAATATGAATGTCAGTGTTCAAGCGCATGGAGTGCCTCAATGTTATGTTTAAATTTGAAAGAGTGAGACAATTGTTATGAAAAAATGAAGCTCATCTAAGTATCTTTCATTTCTTGTGTTTTTGTATGTGGGGCAACTATGCATGTACATGTTTATATATGTGTTTGTCCAATATGTTTTTCTGCGTTGTTGTATTCAAATGCAAATGTGTGTGTGTATGTATGTGAGTTTTTCGTGCATGATACTATGCATGTGCATGCGTTTTTTTCACATGTTTGTGTTTTCGACAACTTTATATTGCTCTTATTTTTATGCTTGTGTTATTTCTTTGTTTCCTGCATGAATGTGTGTGTTATAAGTTCATTCAAGCTTGCATTCATAAATGTGTAATACATGTACATTATATATATATATATATATATATATATATATATATATATATATATATATATATATATATATATATATATATATATATATATATGTGTGTGTGTGTGTGTGTGCGCGCGCGCGCGTGTATGCGTAAAAGTATTCGTGCGTTTATGTATGACGTAAAAAATAAGCGACAACGTGAATTCTATAGAGAAGATATGAGCAAGGAATTCAAACCGTGGCATTTATGGGAATGGATGGATTCCACATCTAGTAGGGGAACTATGTGTAGGGGAATTATGTGTCATGTAGGACCTTCTTGTGGATTGATACCCAGAAACCAGAACGAGAGGAGGGAAGCGTTATTATACTTTGCTTCTGTTCATACAAGTGGTAAGAAGAACTTCAGAATGTTGTATTGTAGTTCCAGATTTTTATCAGGACATGGACGAGATCTGATCTGAACGCTCAGAGCGAGGATGGACAGAAAGAGAGGACCTGGTGCTACAATTTCCTTCATCTCAGATTCAACACTAGGAGTGTAACTCCGAGACAAACATTTTAATTTCCTTGTATGTCCGTGGTTTTCTTCGAGTACAGAGATGGCATGCTCCAGCTCCATGGTCTCCTCGAGCAATAGCCTCGGCTTCTTCTGCATCCCATCCGCATCATTTCTCCACTGCCATACTGATGCATCCAAGAAATCAGGCTACTTCTTTCATTATTGACCTTGTGATCTTCTTCTATGAAAAGAACAGAACGATCGCAGTTCGTGAAACTATCGCATTCGGTGCACTCTGCAGAGAAACAAAGGATTAGAGAAAAATATATGTGTGTATGAGAAACAGAGAAAGAAGGAGATTGTATGCGCACACACTATTATTACACATGTAGTCGACAGAGAAAGAGAGAGATTCTATGGACATGCGCTATTATTATATTTTTGTGTATGACAGAGAGATGGTACGTGCATGTGTTGTTATTATATATGTGCTCTGTGTGTGGGAGAGAGAAATTCTACCTGCATGGGCAGTTAATATGAATATATGTGAGAAAGAGAGAGAAAGAGACACATTGCATGTCCATCAAATGTTGATATAATTTTGTGGATGTGTGTGAACTTGTATATGTGAATATTTGTGACTATGAATATATGTGTTAATATGCGTGTATGCATGAATGTGTGTGTGTGTGTGTTTAATATATTTTTGTGCATGTGTGTCAGCTTGTATGGCTGCTTATTTGTGACTATTATTATTGCATGTGTTAATATGCGTGTATGCATGAATGTGTGTGTGTTTCTGCATGTCAATCTACATGTGTGAAATTATGCATGTGATGTCTGTATATTTGTGACTATTATTGCATGTGTTAATATGCGTGTATGCATGAATGTGTGTGTGTGTGTGTTTCTGCATGTTAATCTACATGTGTGAAATTATATGTTTGCATGCATGTGACAGTATGAACATGTGTGTTAATATGTGTTTATGCATGAATGTATGTGTGTGTTTCTATGCATGTCAATGTACATGTGTGAAATTATATACATGCAAGCATGTGACTGTGCATGCGTATTGGTATCTTTATGTGAGAATGTGTAAGAGTGTGTATGTGTGTTATCCGTTGGGCGCGTTTTACTGGGTTTCACCTTGTCCTTCTATTCAGATGATGGAGGCTGTAACTCCTGCCATTCAGATAAGTGTGTGAGTGTGGTTTTAATTTTCTGTTGAGAAAAAAAAGCGTGTATGTGTGTGTGTTTGTTTGCACTCAAGGATGTCTTTCGAATATGGACCATGCCGTTCAATTTCAAAGTTTATCTGAACACGGTATTATATCTACATTTGTATTGTAATTCTTGAAGATTTAAAATGGGCAAAACGGGCAATAAGGCCTTAAAAAATTCCTTATCAATGTAATTTTTGGTATACATGTGTGTTTAATTGTACTTTCATGGATGTGCTTGTACTTTCAGTGGTTGCAGATGAATATCAATATTTCGACATACAACATGAAAGGTTTAGCCTACAACGGATCAATTTTTTGGTGATTGATGTAAAAGCTATACTCGAATTTTTTGGTGATTGTTACCTAATATGAAGAGGCTTAAGGAAGATATGTCACGACACAGTTTGGCAGTTTCGAGGACGCTGTCTTTTGGATAAAGAGATCGCATTGCTAGGAACCTTTTTGCTTTTAGGACGTCCGGGTTCACATGTTTAGACGGGCAATTCTGTACGTTCAAATTAGAGTTCTTGTCTCAATGATTGTGTGGAAGTGGCTCTCTCTCTCTCTCACTCTCTTTGTCTCTCTCTCTCTCACTCTCTTTGTCTCTCTCTCTGTGCAGACTCAGTCCGACTCTCTATATCGATCTAAGTTACACACACGCACATACACAGCTGGGTGTACCCGTGTGCGGATTAAACGACGCTCGAGAGTCCAAGCCTCCGTTCTTTCCCTTCTCGCACGCTCACAGCGCCAATCAGAGGATACTATGTCGTGCGTGGAGTACGACTGCATGTTCTTCGGCTATGATTTTCGCGACGGTGACCCGAGCCGCATAAGCTCTATACATTCCCTGAACACCGTCTCGCACAACCAGAAGCCAGGCAATATCCATTCTCGTTCCAGTCCTTACGCTTTCTCTTACCTCCTAGCAGATGATGATCGTTGCCTTAAGTACTCCCCCAACAACAACCACAACACATCATCACGCTCCGGAGTGAAAGGGAGCTACCTTCATCCTATCTATGAGGTGGAGGAGGACCCCAACGAGGAGGATATTCACGTTGATCGCAGTGCTCCTATAGTGCGCTTCTTCAAGTCGTGCCTCATCCAATTCAGTTTTCTCTTACACCTTTAGATCCAGGAAAAGGCGATCGAGCTCATGTCCTTACGGTAAGTTCAAAGCTCATCGATAGATATACAAATCGATGTTTCCGTGATGTTGAGGACCGGAAGATCAGACTGTTTCATGTCGGACCTCAACGTTGGGCTCCGCTCTTTTGTACATATACTCTTCTTTATATATCGCCTCTAATTCCTTGCCATAGATAGATCACATGCGGAGCTAGAAATTCTATCTTATTTTCTGCTACTAAGCTCAAATTTCTCGTCTCAAATCAGACATATTAGTAGGCGATTTTTCGTCTTTTGAGACATGCAGACTTGATCTGTGTTCGCGCGTGCACTCGTGATTGAGGACATCGGATTCAGTAATCTTTCTACTTGTTCTGAAGGTCCCTTCATAAGGATTGTCTGTGACATGTGTGTTAATCTGTTTGTCTCTGATTATGAATGAGCCTCTCTTACAGACATGTTGAAGGCTGAGGATTCGCTCGTGCAGAAATGTATTCCAGAACTATTATACTCTGAATGGCACGACATAATCAGTTTTAAACATGGCAATGGTCATCTTAGAGGAGTTATAAATGAATTAATTTCTTTGGGTTGATTTCGAAGGCCTTCCCTTCGTAAACAGCAAGAACAATATGTATTTCATCCTCCGTGAGAGACAGACCACCAATCCAGCTGTGAAGCTCCTAGTATTACGATATTTTTCTAAGCAATGGCTAGGAGTACATTAAATCTTTACTGATTGATCTTCTTAAGTAGTTAATCGCAAGACTATAAGATCAACCCTTTCTGAATGTGATTACAGAGGAATTTATGCCAAACGTAGCTCATATGGGTCTGGTAAATTTTTCCTATTCAGGAAAAAGAGAAAGATATAGTACTAGAGAAGTTATAACTGCATTCTCCTACTTGCGCATCTATACTGATCGATCTTGGGCTTTTAGACAGATGCCAATAAGCGGTACTCTTTTCAGCTGTTAATAGCTTGTGAATATAGCTGCAGATATTTTGTGTGATGTATATAGTGTTGTGAATATAACTGCAGATATTTTGTGTGATGTTTATAGCTGTGGAGAGCTGTAGATAGCTTCTAGATAGTTTGTGTATATATTTGTAGATAGCTTGTAGAAGGGAGAGTTGTAGATATATTTGTGTATATATTTGTAGATAGCTGTAGATATATTTGTAAATAGTTGTAGATAGTTGTAGATATATATTTGTAGATAGCTGTATATATATTTGTAGATAGTTTGTGTTTATATTTGTAGATAGCTGTAGATAGCTTTTGTGATTTGTTAATCTGCAAATTGTTCTTCTAGTGCATGTTTCCATCGTTGAAGGTTGTGGACGAATCTGATTATCAGATTGTTATTAAGAAAAAGGATCGTTGAAGGACGCAGAAACCAAAAAAAAAAAAGGAACCCTTTAATTAAGATCCATTTTGAAGGTCGGAAACTTCGATTAGGCTGATTGTTTCAAGAACATTACAGATGCCTTCTGAAACAGATGCGTTATCTCTGTACGATCTCGCTGTACTTGTTTGGAGAAAAGCTCGAAGTCGTTTATATACAACTTTGTATCCCTTAGTACATTGATCCCGAAAACGTTAGGCTGTCATTTCTATAGACAAGTCAGCTTAGCATTTTCTCTCTCTCTTGTGGAAGCTTGAAACTCATCCGAATACAAGATTCCAACAATGCCGAATTATTGATTTTATTTAGGTTCCTAAACCTTTTTTGTTTTGTGAAGAGCGTTTTATATTATTAAAAGGAAAAGACATAAACAGGATTCAAGAGAGATACAAAGAGGGATGATGACCTTTCCATCCCCTTCGTGAAGGATCGACTTGCACTTCAGTTTATTGTTTCGACAACGGATACCATGTGGTGTTTGAATGGGTGAGAGCTCTTACAATTTTGAATCCATCTACCTAGGCACTAGGGATTTTTTTAAGATATCACTGTCTAGGGGACTTGTTGAAGATTGTTTCACATATTTCCTTCTAGATTTTCTAGATAGCTTTGTTTCTAATTGCATCCCATATATCTATGGAGCAAACGATATCTTCATGCAACAAATCTTCTTTTCAGCTGATTTGATAAGGCAAGCTCAAGGACTTACTGACACTCCACCAAATCAAGGTGCTCTTTGACTAGAAAAAAAAGGTGATCTATGTCCTTTTTATATGTAGCACCAGGGATGGGTATTGCAAATTTTGCTTGCTCTGACATTAATCTAGATCCCTCTATTGAGAATCTACGTCATGAGAAGTACTTCCTTATTCTTCATAAGTGGATGGCCTAGGCCCTTGAAATTCAATTCACATCTAATAAAAGAACAATAAGTGCATCACTTATTGTTTAAAGATTGACGAAGACCTACATTTCTTTTGATTCTTAGAATATCATCCATCTTGTTTTGAGTGCCCCATTTTAGAAACTTCATATAGGGAGTGGAGGGGGGATCCAAAACAAGTGGGAGAAGAGTTCTTGAAGCATCTAAAGAATCTCAGACAATAATTTAGTGCCGTAAGAGAAGTATCCTTCATATTCCACTTTGCCACTAGGATCAATATCCTTGAATTTGATCCAATGTATGATGTGTTAGTTCCAAAGATTCTTCCAATTTTAAAAACCTTTGACTTAAGATTCTTAGATCTTTGGATATTTTCTTTGTGTATAATAATAGGAAAGCATATCAAATCATGTTGTTGGATGCAAGCATCACTTATAGTCATTATTGATGGACTAGATGAGATTCGCCTTATTCTACACTCTTCACAATCACCATATTACATCTCATCACTTGTGAACAAATAAAAGAAAATAGAAAATGAGAGTAGGTCAATCCAGATCTTTTCATATATGGACTCTAGAGAGGGATATGTTTAAGCACTTTTTGAAGATAATCTTGGCACAAGAGTCCTCTTCATCAGATAAAGCCTTTATTGTCCATTTGGCCATATAAGGTTTTTTTAGCCAAGGCCTCCATATCTAGAATGGCTAGATACCCCAAATCGTAATCAAAAGCACAAATCTCCCATTTTAACTCAAGAAATACCATCCTAGTATGCTGTCAGAAAGCTCAAGGCCCACACATAGGGTGCTTGCCGTGTGTGTGGATGTGAACAAAATTGATGTTTAATCCTTGCATTTACATTTCAAATGAAAAAGATTTTTGTGAACTTATGGAAGCAAAAAATCATGCATAAGTTGCAAATTGGCATTGAAAAGTTGAATTTTTCTAGTATTCCATGTTAGCGGATTGAGAAAGAGCTTGACCAATTCACATAGTCTTATTGAACACGAGATATTATTCTCAATTTCTATAAATGAAACATTTATACTCAAGAGAAATATTCAAGAAGAAATTTGTACCAAAATTTCTTGGTAAAAGGGAAGGATGGAACTAAAAAAAATTCCATTTGGGAAAAAGTTTTCATAATCCAGCATCGATTTTTGACTTTCTAGTTTTAAGTTTGAAACCAAATGTCAAATGAATGATTAGCATGTCTTTCAATGTTAGAACATGAGTCTTAGGGATAGCCATCTAAGCATCTCTTTGTGTAGAAACAATGATCCTCATTGCTTCGAGAATAGCCTTGAGACTTCACAAAAGCAATAAAATTTTGGTGCCATTGTATAGGGGACTGTTTAATTACATATAAGCTCTTCTTGAGCTTAAAAATTAAAATTTTATTTGCTACGAACTACATAACCCTCTGTTTGGTCCATATAGATTGCATTTGTAAGGTCTCCATGCAAGAAAGTAGTTTTCCCATCCATTTGGACTAGCTCTAAGTCCTGCATTGCAACAACTCTAAGCACAGGGTAATCATCTTGACTATTAGAGAGAAGGTTTCCTCAAAATAAACACCATGTTGTTGCTTAAAGCCCTTTGCAATAAGTCATGATTTATGCTTTGAAGAAGCACTATCTGATGTGAATTTCAGTTTATATACCCATTTACATCGCAAAGCTTTCCTTCCCTTTGGCAAAGGTACTAGATCCCAAGTACCATTCTTGTGAATAGAATCCAACTCACTCTTCATGGCATGATCCCACTTGACATGATCCGTTGTCTGCATAGACACAATCCAAACTTGGAACATATCTATCAGGTAGATGTGAGATAGTTGTAGAGAATCCCAATGGTTGCTAAACGCAAACATTTGTAGGCTCATCTGATTAGACATTCTCTAGAACATCCTTATGTGTATCATTTTGATGCATGCTAACTTGAGACCTAGTATCCTCAAACACCAGTCTTCTCACTTCAACCTCCTTAATGGGTTGTTTATCCATCTTAGACTCATTGAAAATGACATCACTACTTTTGATCAGTGATCGTGTTTGAGGATCCCATAAGCGATATCCAAATTGTCCTTGGCCTTATCCAAGAAAATTGTGTTTCTTTGACTTATGGTCCAACTTTTATCTAAGATCCTTGGGTATATGAGCAGATGCTTCACATCCAAAAGCTCGAAGATGATCATAATATGGTGCTTTCCCTACCCATAAATTTTTCCACTTTCAGACCTTTGGTAGTACTAGGTGAAAGGTTAATCACATGAACTACATTCAATACTACTTCTGCCCAAAAATCGTATGAAATGTTTGCATGATGCACCATAGAAGCTACTATGTATTGGATAATTCTATTCATCCTTTTACGTAGACCATTTTGTATTGGGGTATAAGGAGTTCAAAACTCATTATGAGTTCCTCTAGAGTGGCAGAAAAGGTTGAATTCATGTGAGGTGTAATCACCCCCATTATCTGAACATAAAGCCTAAGGCTTAGTTCCTTTTTCAGTATCAACTGAAGCAAGCCATTTTGTGGTAGGATATTCCCAAACTTTTGTGGTAGCATCATCTATGAAAGTGATAAAGTAAAGATAACCACCAAATGAGTTTATGGGCAAAGGACCACACACATCTGTATGAACAAGATCTAAATGTTGAATTGAAGAGTCAATGTGCATCTTGTGTGCATTCTTAGTTTGCTTTCCGTATTGATGACATTCACAAAATGAAAAATCAGAGAAAGATAACACAAGTAAGTAGCCAGAACAAGAAATATTTTCCATTCCACTATGTGATATATGGCCCAAACAACCATGCCAAATACAAGGCATAGGCTACTCAGTAACAACTAACAAGTGTTCTTTCTATGATACAAATAAAGGATAAAGTGAGCTAGATTTTTTCCTTTTTCCAATAACCATATTTCCCTTTGATATGTGAAAGGATTGAGCATAGAAGACCACCTTGTAATGAAGTTCATCAAGTTGACCAACTAACATCAAACCCCATGATAATTGAGGTACATGGCATACATTATGCATAATAAATTTTCAGCCATCAATGAGCTACACAACCACATCTTCAATATCCACAATGTCAAACTAGTAAGAGTCACCAAGACTCACGGTACCAAGAGACTTGTTGCATAATTAGAGAAACATTCTCTCCGTGGTGTCACATGGAAAGAAGAACAAGAATCTAGCAACCACATGTGGGAAAAAGAATGATCCATAAGATCCTCACTTGGCATAGTGCTATCAACTGTCAACACATCAACATCATAAAAAATACCAGCAATTTCTTCAATCTTCACAATCAAAGTACATGGTGGAGGTAGCTATTTAACATGCCCATCAACATTCTATCATTTACCTTTAGCACTCTTTAATGCACAACAATCTTTCTGCATGTGTCCTTTCTTATGATAATAATGGCATCCGATATCCCTCTTCCTTGATTTACTTCTACTCTTACTCCATTGACCATTTTTCCTTGTTCTTGCTCCTGTCAGGTTGCTGATTCTTTCCTTGGTAAGAATCACGAACATTATATGCATCTCCCATCTCAGTGAAAACCATAGACTTTCTAGGAATCTCCTTCCCCCTAGTCATCTTCGGCCAAGTCAGTAAGCTTCTTTGAGATTCCATTTATTAGATTCGATTTACTAGATTCCATTGCATCCTTTGATCAGCACATCTTTAATCTGATTCTTCCATAGAGAAAATTTTGTGCCATCAAATTTTTGGATCTCAAAATGGTCTTTGCCCTACAAGTTCTAGCTCCTCCTCAGAACACTGACATTAGACGCTGATCTGCCAAACATGTCTGAGAGCCCTGATGCCATAAACTGAATAGAATGATCATGAAGCTAGAAGAGTTCAAAGACCAATAAGGCTTAAAGAAGGATGACCGAGTGTCAAATTCTAGGAAGGAATTCAACACTCTTCTCAAGAAAACTTCAGAATGATCATGAAGCTAGAAGAGTTCAAACACCAATAAGGCTTAAAGAAGGATGACCGAGTGTCAAATTCTAGGAAGGAATTCAACACTCTTCTCAAGAAAACTAACCTTGACACGTGGGTGTCTCCCAATTAAGAAAACTTCAGCATGATCCCTATTATCAAACATAAAGGGCTTTATGCAAAAAACATAACTATTAAATCAATGACGACATGGACATAAATAAGCAGTATCCACAGAAGTGTACATAGTGTGTATGTAGTCAATATATGTCGTAAAATGGTAGTGAGAAGCTGAATTGTCCAAATTCTGCCCAACAACACGTGCAAGTGTCTATCAAATCTATTCTTCAGGCTCAAAAACCTACATGGACTTGCGATGGTTACTCCCATCACAATTAAAACCTTTCAAGAAACTTATAGATTAACTATTGTGGCTAAAAACACAACCCAAAAGGTGGACATTAGTTATCAAAGAAGTAAAAAGAACACTCTTCTTGATGTTATTAGACCTCTATGGAGAGAACTATACAAAAGTACTCCAAAATGGCTCTAGAAGTCACCCCAAATATGCTTCAAAAATAGGTGTTGAAAACAAAGACTGAAGCTTTGAGGGCCCAAAACTTGTTGAAGGTAATGTGAACGTTAGTCTTTCCCTTTCTTCAAGCACCACAAGAGTGTAGCTTAGTGGCAAGAGTTTGCCATAGTTAAGCAAGCTACAGGGGGAACACTATCACACATTGATCCATAGGGATCGTCCATTTCATCCACAGGGATCATTGATCCATAGGGATCAGGACATTTGATCCACAGGGATCAGTTCATGTGTGTGAGGGACAAGGGCCAGCTAGCCAAGGTCCCAAGTCTGGGGATACCCTAAGGTACTTTGCTAGTAACAGGAATTACTTGGGTAGTAATGGGAATAAGTGTTGCATGATGGTCACATGTTCACACTAGAATATTCTAGATCATTGCTATTTTTAGAGTATACCATTGCTATTTTTAGAGCACAAGAGGGTATATATGGATGGGAGGAGAGTCACACACACAACATTCAAGTGTCTTTCTAACATTTGCTAGCAAAATGCTACTAATAATTCATCTTGACTATTATATAATTTGGACAAATAAGTGGTAGTGGAAACTAACAAATCACAAGCCTTTGCTCAATGAAACATGAAGAAATAAGAAACTTTTAGTATGTTCTATATGCTTGAATGCATATGCATACTAAATTTCTAAAAATTTCCGCATCATAATGGTGTATTTTTGAAAATTGGAAAAATTACGATAAGCAATTTCCATGATAATGGTGCCCACATGCACAATCTATCTACAAATAGACCAAAAGGGGAATACAAAACTTGACAAATTTTGCAATGTCCACATGCACAATATGACTACAAGTAGATAGAGAGGGGATTATACCCCCTGAAAAGTTTATATTTTTCTCCTCACTAACCTGCAAGAAAATACTTACCTATCCTTGCAAAGAAGAATATATGCACCATACAATACGCTTCCATGTCCAAACTACGCATATACTCTACATACTATGCAAAATTGAATGTCCTATATGCAATATGATGCAAAATAGAGAAAAAATGCATATAAATTTACAAAGAGAGTTATCTAGAGTTTCAAAAATAATGTGTAGGTGTGTGCAAGTGCTGAAGATGGTCCACCCTTTGTTGGAATAGCGTGCCAACACTCTTCCAATAAGTTGTGCTTCAAAACAATGATTGACAGAGGGTTGTTGACAATGAATGGCAACTTCCTAATTCTAAAACTAATGGAAGCTGAAGCCAAATTATATCTTGCAGCTAATCTATGCAAAGAGCTCTAAGAGAGCTTCCCACAACAAGAAAAAACTACGGATTTGGATGTGATTTGCCTAGTATATGCCCAATTATGTGGAAAAGGATGGGTTAAATTGATTAATTGAGTAAAGCTATTGTATAAGACCAGGCGAGCTCTTCAGACGAGGAAAAAATATTATGAAGTACATTAGATTGAGGAACTTAATAGTTTACAACTTAGAATTCTAGGATGTCTAGTTAGAACCTAGAGTAGAGGATAGTTAATCCTCAAAGATTCCATGATCAAGAAAGAATTTATTTAGCATTATGCTCCAAAGGAAAAAAGTCAATCTTTAAAAGGAAAAGATTAAAACTAATACATCTAGAAAGAGATGAGAATTTTCAAGTAAAAAGAAATACCCTTTTGTAGAAAGGACAAATTGAGAAAAGCACTACAACAGATCGGCTGTATACGAAGCTTTTTACCAAGGGAAATGAATGCGTGTATTTTTCCACGACATCGGTGTAGGTGTCGGTATGCGCATTGGTTTTAAAGTGCCGATATGGGCCTCTGTATAAGCGTCGGTATGAGCATCGGTATAAGCATCAGTATAAGCATCGGTATTATCGACGCCCATATTGACGGCTCTACTGGGTGTACTGTTGCATATACGGGCGCCCGCTAGGTGTACGGATGCTTATTCCGATGACATTACTGGGAGTACCATCGCTTATATCGACGACCATATCTACAAAAATTTTTTTTGGCAGAGTGTATTGTCTTTTGCTACAACAATATTACCATGATGTTGCTTAGCAAAAGACAATACACCCTGCCAAAAAAAAAATCCGAGTACATGTGATGTATACTCTAATGTCAACCGAAATATGTTTTGATAAAACAGAATATTATAGGACACAAAAGATATAATCAGAATGAACCATGAACCATGTACAAAAAGAGCTATATATTTCATAAATGAAGCATGTACAAGAGTATGGCAAACGACTGTCATATATGACGCTTTTATAAAATGTGTCAAAGCAATGCATTGCCATATAAAAATCAAATACAAAATTTTGGTGTGCCACTGCCATACACATGCAAAGAACATTCCATATCAACAGTCCCGCAACAAAGAACATTAATGAAATGAGATAAATTCACATGAAATTTACAAACAACAAGTAAAAACCAAGTTTATAAATTAATCACCTCATCGCAAATGCTCCATGAAACAACCATACCGCGTCCCTCCAAGTCCTCCGATAGTGCACTCAATCCATGAGGATATCCATAAGCCTCCTCCGTTCGTGTATGAGGACGACTCATTGCTAGCTCCTGCAACAAATATACAAAACATTAGAGGAACATACATGAGAAACTTAACACAGACAAATTCAATAAATCAAATGGTACTTACAAACTCGTAATGCATCGTGTCATATCCGCCGCTACCCAAATGTGAAAGTCCAACCGTATCTAAACGTGTGGTTGTGGCATCTCGGTGCTAGCGATATCGGTCAAGATTCTACTGCTTCTCATCGTAATCCTATCCCACCCCTCAGCATCTAACCATACAGGCTTTGGTAAGCCTGCTCTGAAAGCATCACAAGCCTCGGATCATCAATGGGACATAACTTCACATACGGTGTGCAAAATCCACTCTGAACTGACAAGAGGTTGTTCATCGGCTAGTCAGAACTCCTGATAAATCATCTGTGTGATATACTTCTTCCGATCTTTATCTTGTTCACTCCATTTCAACATGATAGAATGTCCAAACTGTATGGAGCAAGGCTATCATATACGTGCGTGCATTGCTTTGCTAGTCGCATCCATCACTGGAGCTCCATCTCGGATACTATACACCTTGGAGTCATCATGGTCATATTTCTGATAAATTTCATACTATTCTCTCCTCCGGATCCAAACTAGCCATCAAATACAATATGGATATTTTAGAACATTTGTTTTTTTTGTTAAACCTAAAAATCATACTCCTAAAGACTTAAACCTGAAATACTAAAACCTAAATACTTAAACACCTAAAAAAACCTAAAACCCGAATTTTTTACTTACATATTCAGATTTTTTTCTTAATTAATCCTATTTTTCTATATTTAACTATATATATTTAATTAAATTATTTAAAACATTAGTTCTTTTTATATTTATTTATCTATATAATTATCCTAGTATGTATATATATATATATATATATATATATATATATACATACATATATATATATATTTATATATTCATAGTTTTTCCTTAATTTTTTAATATATTTTCTCTTTATATACATTTAATTGAGTTATATGTATGCCTAAACCCTAAAACCTTAATCTTAAAGATCTAGACCTAAAAATATGTATATTTCTGTATGCATGTGTATATACATGTATATATGTATTATATGTGTGTGCATATATGTTATGTAGGTGTTAAAACCCTAAAACCCTAATCAGAAATACCTAGACCTAAACATGTATATATGTGTATGCATGTGTATATATATGTGTATGTGTATATATATGTGTATATAAATAGGTGTATAAGTATATGTGTGTATGTGTATCTGTATGTATATTTACTCTGATTAAAATGAACTAAATTAAACCTATTTTTATATATTCAATCTTATATATTAAATTTATTTATTTAAAACACTACTTATATCATATTTATTTATCCATATAATTATCCCTTTTTTTATATATATTTTTATTTATATATTCAGATTTATTTCTTAATTAATCCTAATTTTATATATTTAATTATATATATATCTAATATATAAATTTAATTAAATTATTTAAAACACTAGTTCTTTTTATATTTATTTATCTATATAATTATCTTATTTTATATATATATTTATTTCTACATTCATATTTTTTCCTTAGGTTTTTTTCTACATTTTCTCTTTATATAAATTTAATTGAGTTATATGTATGCCTAAACCCTAAAACCCTAATCTTAAAGATCTAGACCTAAAATATGTATATTTTTGTATGCATGTGTATATACATGTATATATGTATTACATGTGTATGTGTATGTGTGTATATATGTTATGTAGGTGTTAAAACCCTAAAACCCTAATCAGAAAGACATAGACCTAAAACATGTATATATGTGTATGCATGTGTATATATATGTGTATGTGTATATATATGTGTATATAAATAGGTGTGCAAGTATATGTGTTTATGTGTATGTGTATGTATATTTACTCTGATTTAAAATGATTAAAATTAAACCTATTTTTATATATTTAATGTTATATATTAAATTTATTTATTTGAAACACTACTTATATCATATTTATTTATCTATATAATTATCCTATTTTATATATATATTTATTTATATATTCAGATTTTTTTCCTAATTAATCTTATTTTTATATATTTAATTATATAAATTTAATTAAATTATTTAAAACACTAGTTCTTTTTAGATTTATTTATCTATATAATTATCCTATTATATATATATATTTATTTGTATATTCATATTTTTACCTTAATTTTTTTCTATATTTTCTCTTTATATAAATTTAATTGAGTTATATGTGTGTATATATGCTATGTAGGTGTTAAAACCCTAAAACCCAAATGAGAAAGACCTAGACCTAAAACATGTATATATGTGTATGCATGTCTATATATATGTGTATATAAATAGGTGTATAAGTATATGTGTGTATGTGTATGTGTATGTAATTATCCTATTTTATATATATATTTATTTATATATTTAGAATTTTTTCTTAATTAATCCTATTTTTGTATATTTAATTATATATATTTAATTAAATTATTTAAAACACTAGTTCTTTTTATATTTATTTATCTATATAATTATCCTATTATATATATATATATATATATATATATATATATATATATATATATATATATATATATATATATATATATATATATATATATATATATATATATATATATATATATATATATTTATATATTCATATTTTATCCTTAATATTTTTCTATATTTTCTCTTTATATAACTTTAATTGAATTATATGTATGCCTAAACCCTAAAACCCTAATCTTAAATATCTAGACCTAAAATATGTATATTTCTGTATGCATGTGTATATACATGTATATGTATTATATGTGTATGTGTATGTGTATGTGTGCATATATGTTATGCATGTGTAAAAACCCTAAAACCCGAATCGAAAAGACCTAGACCTAAAACATGTGTGTATGTGTATGCAGGTGTAAATATATGTGTATGTGTATATATATGCGTATGTGTATATATATGTGTATGTGTATATATATGTGTATAAATATATGTGTATGTATGTGTAAATAGCCTAAAAACCCTAATCCTATTTTTATATATTTGATGTAAAAAAACTTGAAAATCAAAACTTTATGTATTTAATTATATATATTTAGTTAAAACACTAGCTTATGTGTGTGTGTATATGTGTCACATGTGTGTATGTATGTGTGTGTGTGAATGTATGCATGAATGTATATGTGTGTGTGTCTATGTATGCATTTATGAGTATATGTGTATGTGCGTGTATGCATTCATGTGTGTGTGTATGCATTCATGTGTGTGTGTGTGCATGCATTTGTGTATGTATGTGTGTGTGTGAGTACGTGTATGCATGCATGTGTGTATATGTGTGTGTATGTATGCATGCATGTGTGTATATGTGTGTGTGTATGCATGTGTGTACATGTGTGTGTATGTATGCATGTGTGTATATGTGTATGTGTGTGTATGTATGCATGCATGTGTGTATATGTGTATGTGTGTGTATGTATGCATGCGTGTGTGTATATGTGTGTATGCATATGTGTATATGTGTGTATATGTATGTGTGTATGCATGTGTGTGTATGTATGCATGTGTGTATCTGTGCATGCATGTGTGTATATGTGCTTGTATGTATGCATGCATGTGTGTATATGTGTGTATGTATGTGTGTGTGTATGTATGTGTGTATACGTGTGTGTGTATGTATGTGTGTATGCATGTGAGTGTGTATGTGTATGTATGCATGTGTATATATGTGTGTGTATGTATGTGTGTATGCAAGTGTGTGTATGTATGCATGTGTGTATATTTGTATGTGTGTGTATGCATGCATGTGTGTAAATGTGTGTGTATGTAAGCATGCATGTGTGTATATGTGTGTGTATATGTGTGTGTATGTAAGCATGCATGTGTGTATATGTATGTGTGTATGTATGCATGTGTAGATGTGTGTGTGTGTGTGTATGTGTGTGTGTGTATGTATGCTCTATTTTCCTATCTCTATCTTCCTCTCTTTCATCTCTCTTTATCTCTCACTCTCTCTCTCTCTTTATCTCTCACTCTCTCTCTCTTTATCTCTCTATCTCTCTATCTCTCTCTCTCTTTCTCTCTCTTTCTCTCTCTCTCTCTCTTTCTCTTTTCTCTCTCTGTTTCTCTATCTATCTCTCTCTCTCATCTCTCTCACTCTCTTTCTCTCTCTTTCTCTCTCTATCAATAGAGAATAAAACAATCACTTACAAGTATCTCACTCTTTTGGATCGTTGTCGTCAAAGCATAACGTATGTCATCTATCATCGAATTCCAAACAATCGACGCCAAAGAACTTTTGCAAAATCAAAGAGAAGAGAAATTATAAGGCCTAAAGCATAGAGAAAGACAAAGGCTAAGAGTACATGCACCACTTACCAAGATGTGAGATCTAAACTAAGAGAGTGTATGTGTGTGTAGAGAGAGAGATCTGTGTGCGTGTGCACAAGACAATGCACATCGCAATTCGGTTTGAGCGCACAAGTTCGATAGAAGACAATCAGTACTCAAACATGCGCAAAAATGTTCAATTTTGCTCTCGGGTTCCCGGTATGTTTAAAACACGGCCTCGGTATGGGCATCAATATGGGCATCGGTATGGGCATTGATAACTTCTAGTAAATTAGCGACGCGTATAGTGATGCTTTTAGCGATGCTTTTAGCGATGCTTATACCAATGCTTATACCGGCAGTTGTGCGACACACGGATGATCCGTTTTAAACGGTCATACTGACATCACTTGACCGTCGGTATCTTTAAGTGGACTTTTCCAATGTTTATACCGACGCTGAGAGTGAACGTCAGTATAGGCAGCATCGGTATGCCCCTCATATGTTGTAGTGAAGGGCTAGTTTTACTACGGTCCCATAAGTTAGGAGCTTAGAGGTAAGAGGTCTTAAGGTACTTTGATACCTTGGAAGAGAACTATAGGAACACCTACAAGTTTAGGATGCTTATAAATTAATTATCTACTTCATAAGTAATTACAATACTTACATAGTTATGAGTTCTAGTGCACATTTCTATATGTATAGAAGAAAAAAGTTTATTTCTCAAGAAGTATATACTTCAAATTTGTGGAATAAAAAGGGAAAATCAAGTTTGATTAGAATTCCATAGTTAGAAATAGTAAAAGAAGAATCATGTAAGAATTTCCTAGATTTACGAGTTGAGAGATAGACTTTAAAGTTTCTAGTTTTATAAGGAATCATATCTTGATTCTATAACAGTATAATATGGGCAGATGGGGTAGTTCCATCTATCTATCTACCTAATAATGAAGAATAGAGATCCTAGGTGGACTCATTTTCATTGAGCAAGCAAGGGAAGTCTATAGGCCAAGAACTCTAGAATGGAAAAGATACATAGAGAGTCACGATTTGCATAGAGCAAACAAGGAAATTATGTGGGTCAAATACTCAAGAGTGGCCAAGATATATAGAAAGGCAAGGTTTGCGTAGAGGAAACAAGGCAAGGCTATAGTGTAAAGTCCCTAGGAGGAGGTGAGACAAGGTTATATAGCAAGGCATGGTTTGTAGTAAACAGGCAAGGCAAGGTTGTGGTCAAGATTCTTAGTAAGAATGATTACACAACAACACAAGGCTTGCATTTATTAGACAAGGCAAGGTTGTCTCTAGTAGGGAGTGATTAGACAACAATGCAAGGTGTAGACGTAAGAAAGTGAGCTACAAATGGAAGACAAGTTGAGAAGCAAGTTTGATGTTTCTATTTATAGTACATCATAAATAGTGATCAAGTAAAGTGATCAAGTTTGAGCATGAGGGGAGGTGATTATTGATCCGTGGAGAATCAGATCTCCAAGAGACGTGATTTTGGTAAATGCTACCAAGTTGCTTAACATTGATTTTTTTTTTTTGGTGCTTCATGAATTCATCATGTTATGATAAATTCATGTAGTCATGGAGACTCTAGTTAGAATGCTTTATTGCTTTTGGTCAAAGTGAGAGTAGAATTCCAAGAGTTATCCTTGAAATTACAAAAAAGGGCTGATTAGACCCACCTATTCTCCCTTTTGCAGCACCAGCTCTTCTAATAGAGAAGAAGAAAGTTCTTATAGGATGTGTGTCGACTACCAAGCACTCAATAAGATTACTATTAGACACAAATATCCTATGCTCAGGATTGATGATCTCTCAGATACCCTAGGTGGAGCCGTTGAATTTGTTGATATATTTAGGTAGTGATGTGTGTGAACACACTAGGACCTCCAGGGCACTTTTTTCCCTCTTCAGGAGGTTTTTTCCCCGGCTTGTATATACGCCTATTGATCTAATGGGCTATGTATCTTTGTACATTCTCTAGTAATACATTCAGTATTGTGTGTTGTGCTCCAAGCTTCTTCTTCTTCCTTGTGCTATTCGCGTGCTTCCGCAGATGTCTAACTCCAACAATTGGTATTAGAACAAGTTGCCGCTTAATCTAGGGCATCATCAACACCTCTCTGGTTGCAGTCTCAAAATCGTATGAATTTTGGTGAGCATACTCAGCGTGTTTTTGTTCGCCAGTATAAGCGTCTCAAATTCTGCTATAGGTTTAGCAGAACTCGCATGGGTAGTTCCGTTCAACTTTTTCGCATATAGTCAATTTTTTGCATCAAGGTATTTTAGTCAACAGCCATGGCTAAAAGCAGTGATGTATTTCGTATATTGTATGGTGAGGATAAGTTGGATGGTACCAGCTACCCGTTGTGGGCTTATATGATGCGACATGTATTGGTTGCAAAAGCACTGTGGAACATTTTGTAAGATGTTCAAAAACATCCTATCACACCTGCATTTGTTACAAGTCTAGGTATTGAAGTTGATGGAGAAGGTGTCAAAGATGATGATATTCTGCATATTCATGTTCGTGTTGTGGTAGTCAAAATGATCTTACCAACTCACATAACATGATAACAGGAGATGTTCGCGCATGTAATAGTATCCCCTATAGGGGCAGGCTCGAGTGAAGAGAAGAAAATGCGGTGTGAGGTAATATGTTTCATCGCCTCACTATCAAAGTACCAAACATCTGAGTCTACTGTAGACATGCACTGCTCATGAGAAGATGGGTCAAAACTGCGAACAATAGTAAATGCCCATTCTTCTTGCTGTACAAGGTTCATAGACTCTATTTTTGGTGTAGAGGCCTGTGCAACAACCATTCTAGCCTCTTTCTTCTTTGCCTCTTTAACAACCAGTTTTGGAAAGTTCTTTATGATATTTTCTTTACAATACTTGTAGAACAATTTCTACTTTTTTTATTTCTTTTCATCTTTGTCTTCCCTCTTCGCTTGTGCAGAATTAGCAGATTTCTGCTTACTAGTTGAAGAGCTCAATTTTCCTTTGCCCTTCTGACTAGCGAGGAATGATTGATCTATAACTCGCATAATGGACCTGTTCTGCGTGGAGTGATCTTCCTGCAACAGAATAGAGACTAACTCCTCAAATGACAAGGCATTTGGATTGCCTTTCATCATCATCAACCAAAGAGTAGAAGCAAAACTCTGATATGAATCAGGAAGACCATTCAGAACGGTCTGTGCAAGTGAGCTTTCTGGTATAGCCTCATCAACAAAAATCAATTGTTCCTTCATGCCCTATGGCTGATTTGGGTTTTGGTTAGTCTTCTGCCATCACCATCTTCAGTGACAGTCAGAGCACATTGGTAGTTGCGAGGAACCCTATGTTCCATACTCGCACTAAGCACATTGATGTGCATTATCATTATTTCCTCTACATAAGCATAGAAACTTGTCTTTAGTGCCACTTTGATATCTAAAAATCATCTTGACCGCTTCCCAATGCTTCTTACCAAGATTAGACATATATTTTTCATCATCTAATTTTATATTCTCATGATCATCAATTTCCTTAATATCCTCATCTTCACTTTGATTATTTTCTTCATTGTTAATATCATGGCTTGATTGAGCTTTCAAATTCTCAACCTTTTCTTGATCAAATAATTTTTCATTTTCTAGAATCTTTGGATCACATACTACATAGTATTCATCATGTTTCTTTTTAAATTGTATCGACTTTTCATATTCTTGTTCATCCTCTTCAAATCTTTCTTGCAAAATTTGTGCAACTTTCTGTTTATCCAACTTGATTTGTTCACTTTTCTTTTCTTCAAAACATTTAACATGATTCTCAATTTCTATCATAGTTTCTTGTTTAAAAGATTTCTTGTCATCATATCTCTTCGGTCTCCATTGTTTTTAAAGTTTTTTAAGTGATCTTGGCTTTGATTTTGTTTGATCAAAATATTCTTTAATTCCACTTCTTCCTACATTCAAGCGCAAAGGTAAATGGACACGATAATCACAAATTTTTCTTTCTATTGTAGTGACCAATTTAAGTGTACAAGCATTCTCATATGCACTACAATTCCAAAACATATGGCCAAATTGATCACACCAAAAGCATCTTATAGGTTGTTCTAATCCTCTATGTGTAGCTCTAGGGGTGGATCTTCTATGTTCAAATGGAAATTTTTGATCAAGAATTTCAGTAGACATATTTTTGACTTGTACTTGATGTTCATGTTCACACTTGCATGATTGAATTTCTTTTACTTAACTGAACAAAATTTCAAACTTTTTTTTCAAACTTGATACTTCATGATCAATCATCTCTTTTAACAGTTTACATAATGTTTTATTATCTTCAAAGAATTCATCTAAGTCTTGAGTTAGAGATAATACTTTTTCAACTTTTGATTGGATAAGTGTTTTCATCTCGTTAAATTGCTCATCGTATTCTGAAAATTTCTTTTCAATCAATCCTTTCACACTAGAATCTATGTCTTGTGTGGTGTGTTTTGCAATACCCTTTTTGCCCATTGTTCACTGACATAATGAACTTAAAAGTAAAATATAAGTACCTGGAATTGGCTTGATATTGTACCTCCTAATTGCCAAATATGGTGGAACAGTTTCACGTCGCGTTCACTTGTCGTAAAGGGCTCAGTTGGGTGGATCAGGCCAACTGCTAGTGTTCCAAATAGACGGTACATGCAGGTTGCTTTGGGCAACTTAAGAGGTAGAGTTCAAATATAGATACTCACAGATAGTCGGATGAGATCATAAATCAAATCACTTGTACAATTTATTAACATCATAAGAGAGATTGGAAATAAGAGAGATGTGTGAAAATTGGAGAGAAAGAAATACAGGAACATTAGAAATTCATAATAATAAGTGCTTATACAATTGATTCATAATAATGTGTTGATACAAATATAATGAAAATAATAGAAAAAAGATACAAGTTACCAAATCGTCATAGATCATAATGTTGCTCCATAAAGTTCATCAATCTTCAAGATCATCATCAATCATGACTGTAGAGCCTCCTCTAAGCATATGAGAAGAGTCACCACCAAGATGTAGAGATAGCCTCCTCTTCATAAAGTTGAACCTCCAAGACCTTCCTTCAAGTCCTTCATCTTCATAGATCCTTGAGTTCTTGAATTCTTGAATGAGTGCCTATACAATGAGCCAAGCCTCTCATTATATAGTAGTTGTATATCTCCCAAAAGCTATGAAAAACCTACGATCATCTACTAGAAAAGCTACAAAGAAAAGAACACTCGTGAAAACAATGTTCATCCGTGTTTGGCTTTTCCTCAATAAAAAAAGGACAAAGCTTTATGCAATTGCTGCGATCAGGAATTGAACCCGGGTGGTTTATGTGATAGCACAATGACATATCCACGTCATCGATATGCTTTGTAGAGATGTTTCAAGAAATAAATAAATAAATATATGCGCGCTGCACCTGAGACTTGAAGTTAGAGCTTCTTAAAGAAGTTATTTGTTGGACCAATGAAGACATTGACTTCCAACAATCCCTCCTTTAATGTCATATGGTACAACCTTCAGTAACCTGCAAATCTTCTCATGACTATCAAGAGTGTGAGACTCTTCCTCCTTGATCTCCTTGAGAGCTAATAAGCTTGGCTCTCATTATATACTTTGTTAGAAGTTTTTCTTAGAAGTTTGGAGTTGGATGATTCAAACCCCGGATTTGTAGAGATGTAATCTCTATGACAACGAGTAAAGCGCATGCCAAGAAGATGTTTGGCATCCCCCAAATCCTTGATGTCAAATGTCTGAATCAACTTCTTTTTAAGAGTTGACAAGGCATACGAGGACTTCCTAGCATATATGGCTGCCATATAAGCATCTATTTGTGTAGAGACAATGATCCTCATTGCTTCCAGAATGGACTTGAGACTTCATAAAAGCATCAAAGTTTTGTACCATTGTTTAGGGGACTATTTAAGTCCATATAAGCTCTTCTTTAGCTTACAAACTAACCTTTCTTTGCCAAGAACTACATAACCCTATGGATGTTCCATATAGATCTTATATGTAAGATCTAAATGCAATAGAGCAATTTTCACATCCATTTGGACTACCTCTAATTCCTCCATTGCAACGAATCCAAGCATCATTCCAAGGGTAGTCATCTTGAATTTCAGCTTATATACCTATTTACATGGTAAATCTTTCTTGCCCTTTGGCAAAGGTACTAAATCCCAAGTACCACTATTCTGAATAGAATCCAACTCACTCTTCATGGCACACTCCGACTTGACATGATCCTTTATTTGTATAGCCTCTTTGTATCAGGAAGGCTCACCAACATTTGTTAGCATAATGAAATCCAAACATGGAACATATCTATCACGCGGATGTGAGACACGTGTAGAGCATCTCAATGGTTGATGAACATGATCACTTGTAGACTGATTACATTGTACATTCTCTTGAACGTCCCTATATGCAACATTTTTATGCATGCTAACTAGAGAACTAGTATCCTTAAACACCACTCTTCTCACTTCAACCTCCTTAATGGGATGTTTATGCATCTTAGACTCATTGAAAATGACATCACTACTCTTGATAATTGACCATGTTTGAGGATCCTGTAAGTGATATCTAAATTTTCCTTCTTGAACATATCCAAGAAAAATGAATTTCTTTCACTTATGGTCCAAATTTTGTCTAAGATTCTTTGGTATATGAACATATGCTTCAAACCGAGAAAGTCAATGATGATCATAATATGGTGGCTTCCCTATCCAAAACTCTTGTGCCACTGTCAGACCTTTGGCAGTACTAGGTGAAAGTTTAATCATGTAACTAGAGTCAATATTGCTTCTGCCCAAAAGTCTTGGGAAATGTTTGCATGAGGCAGCATAGAAACTACTCTATCTTGAATAGTTATAATAATCCTTTTAGCTACACCATTTTATACTAGGGTATAAGGAGCTACAAAATCTCTAAGTATTCCTCTCATCTAATAGAAAAGGCTGAATTCATATGAGGTATACTCACCCCCATTATCAGAACATAAAGCTTTGAGATTACTTTCATTTTCGATATCAACTGAAGCAAGCCAATTTCTTGAGGTAGGGAATATCTCATCATTGAATTTGATAGGATATGCCTAGTTTTTTCGAGTAGCATCATCTATGAAAATAACAAATTAAAGAGAACCGCCTAATGAATTTGTGGGCATAACACCACACACATCTATATTAACCAAATCCTAAGGTTGAATTGAAGAGTCAATGTGCATTTTATGCACACTCTTAGTTTGCCTTAGATATTGATAATACTCACAGAATGAAAAATCAGAGAAAGAAAACATTGCTAAGTTAGCCAAAAGGAGAACCATTTTCCATTCCACTACGAGATATATGGCTCAAACGGCCATGCCAAATACAAGTGATACAGTGTTCAGTAATAGCTAACAAATGCTCTTTTTGTGATACAAATAAAGGATAAAGTGAGCCAACTTTTCGTCCTTTTGAAATAACCATATTGCGCTTTGATATGCGAAAGGACAGAGCATCCAAAACCACCTTATAAAGGTTGTCAATTTGACCAACCGACATCAAACGTTGTGATAACTAAGGTACATGGCATGCATTATGCATACTAAGCTTTTAACCATCAGTGAACTTCAAAACGACATCTCCAATCCACACAACATTTACACTAGTTAGCATCACCAAGCCTCATGATAACAAGGGCTTTGTTACATCATTAGAGACCCACTCTCTATGTGGTGTCACATGGAAGGAAGCACTAGAATATAGCTCCCATGTGTAGGAAGGGGAATCACCCATAAGAGCCTCAATGGGTTTAGTGCTTTCAAGTGTCAACAAGAAAACATCATCCAAAATAGCATTAATTTCTTCACTCTTCATAGTCAAAGGTGGTGTAGGTAGTTGTTTAACATGGCCATCAACATTCTATCATTTAGCATTCTTTAATGCATAGTAGTCTTTCTTCATGTGTACCTTCTTGTGACAATAATGGCATTCAATATCCCTCTTTGTTGATCTAATTCCACTCTTATTCTATTGACCATCCTTTTCCTTATTCTTTCTCCTACCATGATGTTGATTCTTTCCTTGGCAAGAATAACGAACATTATATGCATCTCCATCTCTGAGTGCCAACCATAGATTTTCTATGAGTCTCCTCACTCAAGAGTGCGTCACGTATGTCATCATAGACTTATTTACCACTAGGTGCACTATTGCTAATAACTCTGCAAAATGTATCCCATGATGATAGAAAGATGCATAACAACAAGAATGCTTTCATTTCATGATCCATATCCAGTTTTTGAACCTATAACTAGGAGAATATAGCATCAAACTCATTTAGATGAGGAGGAACACTGTCTGTGTCCTTCGTGCAAAGGCAATATAATGTTTCCATCAGATACACTTTATTTGATGCTCTCTCTTTTTCATATGTATTGCTCATCCCAATCATCTTCATCCATGTCAGTAGGATTCTTTGAGATTTCATTAACTCACTTCCATCGTCTCCTCTAAATAAGCATATCTTTAATCTTATTTTTTCATAGAGAAACATTTGTGCCATAAAATTTTTGGATCTCAAAATGGTCTTTGCCTTGCAATTTATAACACCTCCACAAAACACAAGCACTATACCTTATCCAAAAGACATGGATTAGACCTCTGATGCCATGATGATAGAGAACTAAATAGAATGATGATGGAACTAGAAGAGTCCAAACACCACTAGGGCTCAAAGAGGGATGACCAAGTATCAAATTCTGGGAGAAATTTTAGCAATGTTCCTAACAAAATGAATTAATGAACAGTAGTGACCAACCGAAAGGATTATGTGAGGATCAATATGTTGTAAATCGACCATCGTACACTTGCCAAAACACAAACATTTGGAAAATGTTTCGCTGAGTGTCCTCTAGAAAATGAGCATATGACTAGTGTCAAAATCTCATAAAACTGGATTCTCGAGCACCTATGAACAACTATCGTACATCTCCTATAGCAAGGTTGGGTAAGTCTTCCACCTACATCACCAAAGAGACCTTGACATCTGGTTGTCTACTAGTTAAGGAAACTTCACTACAACCCACTTTATCAAACCCAAAATGCTTTATGCAAAAATGTAACTGCTATATCAATGACCACATGGGCATAGATAACAGTATCCACAATGTACAGAGTGTGCATGTTCTCAATATATGCAATAAAATGGCACTAAAAGGCTGATTTCACAAGCCAAACACTGTCCAACAACACTTGCAAGTGTCTGTCAACTTTGTTTTTAAGGCTCAATAGCCTGCATGGACTTGCGGTGGCTACTCCCACCACAACTAAAATGTTTCAAGAAACTTATAGATTTACTAGTGTGGCTGAAAACATAGCCCCAAAAGGTGAACATTCATTGTCAAAGAAGTACAACGAGCATTCTTCTTGATGTTCTTGATCGTATGTAAAGAGAACTATGCACGAAACTAATCCAAAATGGCTTCAAGAATCACCCAAGAAATGCTTCAAAATAGGCTTTGAAAGCAAAGAATAAAGCTTTGATGGCCCAAAACATGCTCAAGGTAATGTTAATGTTAGTCTTTCCCCTTCTTCAAACACCATGAGAGGAAGTACCGATGACCTCTGCCTTAATCCTTGATAGTTGAAGTCCTCACTCCCATGCATCTAATGGAACCAATGGTGACTTCGGTGAATCAGATGACAAGGCATGCCAAGGTATATGCCTCGATTACTAACTTTAAGTTAGTTAAAAGCTTTGGGTGGACAGGTAGCTGCACCCTCCCCTCGCACAAAAGGAACAAAACTTTTGCATCAAAATGCTCTGATATCAATGAAGTATTTCTATGCCAATGTACGGTGGCAGAATCTCCTTGTCATGAGCTCTCCAATGATCAGCTTCTTGTAGAAACCGAGACTCTGATGCCACACACAGTACTCTGCATAGGTGTTGTGTAAGGACTCCATAGCCTTCACACGATTGAATTGAAGACTAACTAGCAAGGCCACACACTAGGAAGAGAGATGTCTTTCCACCCAACCAACCCCTCCAATATATAGCTCCAAGACCAAAGGGGTAAGTCCTTCTCAAGAGGACATGTGTACCTTCCATCACATGGGTCCCTAAGGTGGTCACATGGTTTCCAAGCTTAGGAAATCACATGAAATCACATGGCTTCTAAAAGAAGACTTTCCAAGCTCTCACGTACAAACCAAGTAGCTAGGAGAAGCTTCCAATCAAGCCTAAGGTACTCAACCTTAGAGAATTAGCCCTAATGTTCAAGACCCATCTAAAAGGGGTAAATAAACCATAAATCCAAAGGGTTTCACACCTAGAAACCCAAGGGTTCTACCCCTTAGACCCATGTAATTCTACAACATTCTCCCCCCTTAAAAGAATTTCCGTCCTCAGAAATGAGTGGAGATATATACCTTGGGGTATTCCCCCGTGCTCCATGATCAATCTCAAGCATCATGGCTTTCATCTCTCTAAGTTGGTCTCTTAACTCGAAAGGGGAGTTCTACCTCGGCTGAATCTTAAAAGAGGAGAATCCATATGTAATCTAATTCCTTGCCCCAATCATTCAAAGTTCCATCTAGTTTGCATACGAAAAAGAACTGAGTCGAATGCAAAGTATGGAAAGAATGAAAAGGGTGAAAGAGAACATCCTTGCCTATTTCCTTGTTTAAGCCATGTGCCATTTGGCTCTGCATAGCTCAAACATGTGAATTAGGTGGATGCAAAGTGACTTCAGCTAAATTACTACCTTGGTCTATTGCTTTGCACCACTGGTGCATGGACCTAGCAAAATAGATGAATGCTACTTAAGGTTTCCTTATCAGATTCATCTTTCAAGTTAGAATCCAACTTGTTCTAAAAGGAAGATGAATCTTACATAATCCCTACCCAATTCACTCTTTTTTAGTGAAATGGGTGGATTTTCTTGTTTGCAACTCACCTCCAATAAAAATAGAGGGGAATTTCATTATATAATCCCTACCTAACCAATAGAATGGTAAAGGTGGATTATCTAGTTTTTTACAAGGATATAACATCCTCTTTATCTTCAAAGAGAATTTGAATAACTTACCAAAAGTGGATTCAATGTTCTTTCAAAACTTTACGTAGTTTTGGGAATCCATTTTAAGGGACTAGAATCCATAGGGATTAATCTAACTATTGTAGAATCCAATTGATTGAAATCTATTTTACTTGTTTTTCCAAAAAGATTAAGATCTTTATAACTACGTCCCAAGATGAGAACTCATAGTGTAAAAGATCATGTTATCTTTAAGGTCTTAAGTAGAAATATATTATTCAAATCATTTCTTCACTACTTAATCCTTACAGATCTTTAGTTGGATCTCAAACCTTAAAGGTCTTCTTGATCCTTCCAGAGTTCTCTCCCTTATAATCTTGATCTATTAAAGATGTCCTATGTTGGCATCGTAACTATATCTTTCTTATTCTTCAATTGACTTGAAATATCAAGTATCCAAAAGATGATCTTTCTAAGCTTTCTTTCAAGCTTGGTCTAAGATCATCTTTATGTTCCTTGAATTTCAAGTCATACTTTGGGATGAAGCTTTTAGAGCTTCATCCTTTGGAGTTTACCTTCAAACTCAAAGAAGTTGATCCTCTTCTAGTTTATAGCTCTCTATGAGAGATAGATGAGATCCTTTCATATCTTGTTAGAATAATTCTTCACCCCTTTGAGAGGATAATTGAAGAAGATGTCTATTCCTAGACATTATCTTCCTCACGAATTCCATTGGATCATGAGTCTCTTTTTCTTCTGGCCATCAAGAAAAAGTACTCAATGGGAGTCAGTCCCCACCGTCCCATACCAGTGGGTTCTTCATCCAATCCACATAACTATGTCTCTATACCTTCTCACCTTTTCTGTCCTTTTAAATGCCCTTTATACTATGGTACCAAATTATGAGAGCAACGACTAAGGTGCTTAGATTCACCACTACTAATCTTACTTTAAATATTTGATTAACCATTTAATGTGGTGTGACTCATCTTATCAAACTTAAAGTTTGACTTGATCTTTGCCATACTTGGGTCTTTTGGCTTTCTTTTCTTCTTTAGCCAAAATTAGAGATAAGACTAGGTCTTTCTCAACATAGATCCCTTCATGTTTCAAAGCTTTACCCATGGGTTTTACTTAGGGATCTAGCTATTATGC
The DNA here is from genome assembly GCA_020310875.1 of Ceratopteris richardii. Taxonomy (NCBI): domain Eukaryota; kingdom Viridiplantae; phylum Streptophyta; class Polypodiopsida; order Polypodiales; family Pteridaceae; genus Ceratopteris; species Ceratopteris richardii. Next base: position 101,766,496 of record CM035413.1, on the reverse strand, counting down.
TTCATACAAGAAGTCATATTCCTTAGGTCTATGTTACTAGAATCCATAACGTATGAAGAATCAAAATATCTTTAGGTTTATCCTTTATAGTTCATCCAACTTCTTTTCCCAACCCACTTAGGATTTATACAATCCTTATGGTGCATGCAAGTCTTATCTTTCATTGGGGTTCTTTAAAAATTCCCAATCTTTGAGAACTTCATTTAGTTGGAGGATGTAATGAAAGATATATGAAGTACTAGAATACGAGGAAGTACTTCAACTTATCTATTTCTTGCCTATCTTTTACCTTGCAATACCCTATTTGGTCCTTTCAATGCATAAGATACAAGTTCTTGGGGACTTTTCTCCTCTCCTTAAGAGTTTTCATCCTCAAAAATTGCCTAAGGGTATATTGAAAATCACCTTCCTTCAATAGAATTTGAAAGAGTTCAATTTGTTCCTCTTGGTTAAAAGAACTATTGAGAGCTTTTTTGCTTTCTCTTCTCCAAGCAAAAAAAATGTCCCAAGATTCAAGTTTTGAATTACCTCTAAATTCAATGTCCCATACCACCGAATCAACTTCAATGATAATGTAAGTCTAGATGTCCCATACCATCCGACTTACACTTCCACTTGAGTAAAGGTAACTTTAGCTTGAATTTTGGGATCAAACCTTCTTCTAATCAAGCGAGATCTACTACTTCTTGGACTTATAAGTGTTATTTCCACTACAGAGCATAAGTATTGCTTATGCTACAATGGACTTTCAACTTACCAAGTATTAATTGCAACTTGATAAGACTAGTCTCAAAAAGTTGGCTTTTCAATTATTCCTTGATTCAGATATACTCTACAAGATCCCTTTCATGTCACTTGATGATAGAGCTAGTTTATATCTCAACTAGATATCATCTCTTACGACATAATGAGTAATCTGAGAAAGAATAATTGACTTGCCAATCAAATCTCTATGTTGAAGTAGATGGTAATTTCATTTACTATAAAGTCCTTTATTTCTAGGACTTTAGAAAATAGTACTTAGGTTTTTATTACAACCCTTGAGTTTTTCATGCTTGCATTTGCTTGGAAGAATAATGTAAAGCTCCAAATAGTTCTGTAGTTCTTTCAAACAAAGAACTTTCTTTAACAAAAACACTAATACTTTCATCTTCTAAAACTAAGATTCTGTTATACCATATTTTCTCTTCCTTAGAGCTTTGAGAAGATAGTGCTCTAAGTTACCACCATACTATCGTGGTTTTAAGAGAGAAAATTTTTTTATTACTACCTTAAGTCTATGGCCTTGCTGATCAGGCATGCCATGGGCTTTTATGGAATTTAAACTTCCATAAGAGGGATTTTAAGCTTAAAGTATTTCAAGAAGTTAGAATTTTAATTTCTAAGTCAAACTTAAAGGAATTAAATGGTTTATAGTGGCCAATTGGCCTTATCACCATTCTTCATAAAAACTAATAAAATCAAATCGTACTTAAGCTTAACTTCAAGAACTTAATCTCCCTCTCTACTCAAAAACCCATGTAATATATTCCAAATGCATACTTTAGTGTATGCCAAAACATTTACACCTTTATTGGAAAAGGCGTTGCATGCATAAGGTTCAAAAGTTGAACCCCTCCTTAAAGCATGCAAAAGTTCCAATTGAGAACTTTGTTCATCCAAAGGATGGTGCAAAATTTCCATGAAACTTAGTATATGCAAGTTGCAACAATGCATTAGATGCATCCGTCCTAACCAGGACCATTTTTATGCCTCTCCAATACTTCTTCTCAAAGCAATGAACTTGATGCATAGTGCAACTTATTTCCATGATTGATTGTTGAGGTGACCACAAAAACTGGGCCACCTAAATCTATGCATCCACTTCCGAGTCATGTCTATTATGACATGCACTATATGTTCTTTAATTTGCAAAGAAAAGAAAAAGGTGCAAATATTTACCTGGAAATTAAGCTTCGTCCATCCCTTGGCTTTATTTGAGTGTTCTCATGGTGATGAAGTAGGGCTTCGGCCATCCCATCTTGTCCATCATTGGATTCCTTCTTGGGCATTTTGATACTTACTTGTGTGCCCATATGTATGGATTCACCTTTGTAATCATGCATTTATGCATGAAATTTTAAAGGGTAGAATCTCTATGCATAGTTAATGGATGTCACATTGTGATTCCTATATGAGGAGCAACACACTTCATACCTATATGATGAAAATTAGAGCATGGAAATACTTCTCCTAGGCTAACACTGTGTTTTTTGTGCTCGTTGGAACATATATCTCTTGTCAAAGAACAAACTTCAAAAGTTTCATGATTTTTTTTCAAATTTGGACATTGAACTTGAAAGTATTCAATCTTCTTAACAAACGATCATGCATATGTGAATGCCTATTTTTTCAGGAAAATGCATGCGAGTGCATGCAGGTGTTGGCATTCTCCATTCACGCATCAAAACCTAAATCAAGCAATTCTTGAGCTTGACATGTGTGCATCTAATCATCCATGCACAAACAATCTAACCTCTACTTTACAAAAGGTTATAAATATACATGTGCAGAGACTTGAGTGCATCCAATTCCTTTTGCAAACAAGAAGAAAATGTGTATGGTGTCTGAAAACATTATTTTGAAAGGAGAGATGCACCAAAATTCTTTTGGAGATGCATGCCTATGCTTGTGTTTAATGAGTGTTTCAATATATTTATGCTCTTTCATGTAGGTTTTCAAAACTTGCATCAAGATTATCCAGAATGAAGTTTACTTCTATTCTTCAATGATAAAAATGCATCCTATATGGAACCAAAGAGCAAAAGCAAATATTGAAACAAATCATTAACTTGGAAAATACTTATCTCACAATTAAGCTATGTCCTTCCATTGATCCTTGGGAAGAGCTATTCTCCAAATACTTTGGCCTGAATTCAAAGTTGGTTTGACTTTGATCACCAAAGGCCTCCGGATCTTCACTCCACAGCTCCACTTCCTTCAGACTTTGCTCACAAACTTTAACTTTCTTTGGTGCTTGTTTCTTTGGCTAAGGGAGAGTCCTCCCAAGACTCAATGTAATCTGAGTCCTCAAGGCCTCTCGATCTTCTACTACACCACGGACAAATCCTTATGTATCCTGTTCTCCTGTAGAACACACCAAATGATTGGGGATGTTGGATAAGAGACGTGGCTACTCTCTGATAGGTAATGGGATCAAATCCCATTGCTGATCGTCTGTAGACCTTCACTTTTTTCTCCTTTTTGAAGTCTTCTTCTTTTACTCAACTAAGCTTCAGCGCCGAATGGAGATCTCAAACTGCTGCTACACTAAGAACTACAATTAGCACTTGTCTCCTTGGCTAAATTTGTTGACCCAAGAGATCGTGGGTTCAAAACCCAACTCCTGATTTGCAGGATCTTCCTTTTTGCTCCTCGATAAAGACCTCCTACAGCAGAAAATTGATACCAATATATATGGTTGTTAATAGCAGTCCGCGAATGCCTGTGAGCTTTGTGAATAGAAAGCGCTCCCTCAAGGAGAGGTTCCGAGTTCGATTCTTCACGGGCTCACAGCAGATTTGACGTTCTCATTCTTTTGCTATCATAAGCTTAAGCCAACGCGAGGAACTCGACACACTTCTCTGATCAGCCACGAGCAAATAATGTAGAAGAAGGTGCTACGCAAGATGAAGAAGGAGAGAGCTATGGAGAGAATGCTCTGATACCACCGTTGTGGAAGGACTCCATAGCCTTCACACAACTGAACTAAAGACTAACTAGCAAGGCCACACACTAGGAAGAGAGATATCTTTCCACCCAACCGACCCGTCCAATATATAGCTCCAAGACCAAAGGGGTAAGTCTTTCTCAAGAGGACATGTGTACCTTCCATCACATGGGTCCCTAAGGTGTTCACATGGTTTCCAAGCTTAGGAAATCACATGGCTTCTAAAAGAAGACTTTCCAAGCTCTCATGTACAAACCAAGTGGCTAGGAGAAGCTTCCAATCAAGCCTAAGGTACTCAACCTTAGAGAATTAGCCCTAAGGTTCAACACCCATCTAAAAGGGGTAAATAAACCATAAATCCAAAGGGTTTCACACCTAGAAACCCAAGGGTTCTACCCCTTAGAGCCATGTAATTATACAACAATAGGGGTTGCAGAATACATAGTACACAGACAATGCACATAGATTTCTTAGGTCATACAAATTCGGTCTAACTTCAAGTCTATGGCTCATAGGCCACTATATGGCTTATTAAAGAACACATACAAAAATATCGGGTGGCCATTTGGCCTTTAACATGAACACTAATGGTAACATATACGTGGGGATATATAGTTCTATGGATATATGTGTATAAGATAGTTCTTATTTGTGTGTATGTGTGTGCATGAATGTATGTGTCAGAATATGTGTATAGAGAATGTGTGCATGTGTGTCTTAGTGGATGCCTATGTGTATGAGTCCATTTATGTCCATTTGTCTCTGTGTGTGCCCAAGTTTATCTACATGTGTATGGATGTGAATGTGAGCATATTTCCTATTTATCTATGTGCCCATGATGTCTCTATGTCCCTACATCCATATCTATATATTTATATATAATAATGTTCAATATTGACTAAATTCAAACAAGGAAATGAAATAAAATTGAAAATTAGAGAATTAGACAAAAGAAATAAAAATACTTGTGTTTCATGTGCATTGTATATTTGTGTAATGTGTATGTTGTGTTTTTCTTACGTATATAGGCATGAGTATCGTGTATTTGTTGTGTATAAGTGCGTGTGTTCTTTGCATTAACTCAAGAGTATGCGTGCACATGTGTGAGTGTATGTGTATCTATATATATGTGTATGCAGATTGTGTGATTTCTTTTTTTTTAGATACATGAAGAGACACACACAAACACACACATACATACATACATACATACATACATACATACACACACATATATATATATATATATATATATATATATATATATATATATATATATATATATATATATATATATATATAGAAAGAGAGAGAGAGAGACAATCGTCTGTCTCGCTTCAAACTATTGTGCATGGTTGGAGGAGACAGTCCTCATTGCTGCATATTGCACATAATCAAAAGGATAGGAGAGACAGGAAAGAGATAGAGAGAGAGAGAGAGGGAAAGAGAGAGAGATAGAGAGAAATATATATATATATATATATATATATATATATATATATATATATATATATATATATATATACATATGTATATGTATATGTATGTATGTATGTATGTGTGTGTATGTATATGTATATATAGTAGAGAATACATCGATACTTAAAGGAGCGAGTGTGTGTGTGTGTGTGTGATAGAGAGTGAGAGTGTGTGCATGTCCCTCCTAAATGCATCCCATTTCAAACTTGGATGGATCTCCATTTGAACTATATGGATCTAGGCACTAGTCAATTGAAATATAGAATGAACATATCCTCGAAAAGCCCATGGATTTAGGCCCTCTGTTCAAAAGTGTCCAAATATTTGGTTATATTCAGCCCTGTGATTTTTCCCTTCTCTCTAAGGATGGATGGCACTATCTATGAACCTTACTTTTCAACTATAATGTTTTTGAAGAGATCCTTCAGTTTTTGTTTATTTCTTTGGAGTGTTTCTAGATCTAATATGATGAGTTCAAGATTCCTTTTCAGTTCTAGCCACAATTGTACAAACAAATTGCTAATGTTGTTGGCCATGTGGCTCTTTAGTTCAACTTCTTCTTCTTCATTTTTTACTTTTCTTCTTAGGTTAAACTACGGATATGAATGCAAATTGATTCTTTGATTTTAGCTCGTCTTTATTCTTTTCCTTTCAAGAAAGAGTTCTTATTTTCATTTAATTTCCTTTTTTATTGGTAAACTATACTAAAACTAAAAAATCACACAACACAGTAATAGTTGATGCATGTGCAATGATCAAACATGCAATGAAAACAATCCTTTTATTTACGTCCAAAGAGAAAAAGAATTGCACATAGATGCAAACAATTAGGATGCACACAGAGAAAAAGAAAACAATTCAGATTCATACATGCAAAGAGAAGAAGAAGTGCACTGTTATGTGTGCGTTTACTTTGATCTTAGGTATGGGAGAAGCAAAGAGGCTAGTTTCCACAAATCCATGTGGTGGCCCTCAAATCGCTAAGGATTGTGTACTCAAGTCAAGAAGACTCAAGGACTTGGGCCAATGAGACTGTACCTCTATTGCAACACAAGTGCGTATAGTCAGAAATTAACACACATTTAAATGTCCATCCGATCGAACGACCTAACCAAGTGTATGAGGACATATGCACACATGATGGAAAATGAAGTGGTTTAGTTGATATGCATGAGAAAAGACTAATCCACCTCTCAAAATCATTAATGACTGAAAGTGTCTGCCGCGATACCTCTTACAGTAATTTTCAGTACATCAAGGATTTCTCCCAGGTCCAAGCTCTGAATATAGTCAATAGGTACTCCTTTCGAAGCTCTCGACGAGACGCATCTACTGAGAGTGGTTCCACTTGATTCTGACAACTCTGCTTCAAGTTATGACCAAAATAGTGAATGATGGGAAGTACCCACACTCACGCCACAACTCCTACAAGCTCACACACACACTAGAGTCGCTCAAAAACAGTGGGGAGGGGTAGAAAACAGTCTTACACACACATTCCAAGCATTACACACACATACAAGATCAAAGAGAAGATGGAAATCTACAAGAAAGAGGCAAATTCGAAATTTTGGAGAGCTCCTTCTTCACAATGGCAAAAAGTCTCTACAAAGAGTCACGAAGTGACTTATATACATGTGCCCTAAGTTTGGTCCTTTCACACAAGAGACCGGCACTTTATTTCAAAAAAGTGAATTTCCTACTAATTTACAAGGAGTATTTTACAACAAGTTGGGATTATGCAACTTAGAGGACTCCTCTAGTGCATTTACATGGCTTCGAGGGGATTCTCTAAGACCTCGAAGAAGGAAAATTATGCCCATTAATTTGAAAATTTTGGGGCTCTTCTCTTGTGCTTCTTTTCTCTACAACACTCTCCCCCTCTTTGTCTCTGCCGTCCCTTGACAGGCTTTACTTCTTGTATTTCCCTTGTCGTCCGCACGCATCCCTTGGTCAGTCCTGCCGACTGGTTGGACTGGCATTCCGTTTTAATCCTCTTGTTCTTCATTTTTTCTTTTACATCCTCTCGGCCTGATGCATTTGTCTTGCCTAATAAGTCGGGTTGCCACGCACGCCACCAGTGACTAGGAATGTGCTGTCCTTAGTCACCTCTTTCTAGCTTTTGGTCTTCTGATTTGTCCTGGTTGCACACATCTGACCCGGTTGTATTGTTCTGAGCCTGGTTGCTTTGTTGACAACGCACGCTATCAACGGAAGGATTATTACCTGCCAAATATTGTCTTGCACTTCTTCATGTATGGTTCCTAGCCCTCGTCCGTCCTTCCCATGAAATGTCCTAGTTCTGATTGATCTTTAATTCCAATTCTCAGGACCCGGATGATTCGCGTTGTTGCCTGATGCGTGCCCCTGCGGGGCTTTGGGCAGAGGGTGGTTTTCCTGTATTATGATCTTCATTCTTTATTGAGTTGTTTTTGACTTTGATCTTCTTCTTCTTCTTTTCTTGCTTGATTCCCCTTCCACACGTCCCTCCTCCTGAACTCTGTCATCCCCGACAGGCTTTTTGTGGCGACGTGTATAGGTCTGTATGGCTGCTTGCTCTCTTTGGTTTAGAAGATTAGCATGACATATCATAAATTCCTTCCACTATGTGGACTTCACTCCATCCTCTGGTGCTTGTCGATGATCCGCAAAAAAACTCGTCTCATAAGCGACCAGACGTGCATTAAGGTTCGAAGTCATTTTGACAAAAATTTCTGAATCGATTTCGAAGAAGCCAGTGAAAAATGCTTCTTCAAAAGTTTGCATATATGTTGATGGCCAGAACATAATTCGAGAATAATATGCCATAAGTGTTAAGCGGCTTGGAATAGTAGATAGATAAAAAATGAATGCTTTGGACCCTTGCGTAATGCCGATGAAATTCGAAAAGGTATATTTTGCATGCTGGAAGACTTTGATTACTATTAGTAGCATACTGAATATTTTATTGGTCATTTTAACTGCTAAGTCCGAGACCGTAGCGTATCTGCCAATCCAAAATTCCATTGTTTTTACCATATACTCTTCTGTTGGTAGGTAATTATGAGGCGGGCTAGGTAAAATGGGTAATTCAGCCATTGATTATTGATGCTTCCCTAGCGCTGTCCTTCCCAAAATTGCGACCAGGAGCGTCTGTGGGGTACTGGGCAAAAAGATGGGTTTACCTGAAGCACATATGGTGATGCTTCCCACTGTACCCGCAGTGTTGGATTCTTTTCCAAAACTTTGCGTCTCCAAATGGGATCAGCCTTCTCAAATTCTTCTTGGGTATACTTGAATGTATCTTGGCTGAAGTGGAGATTGTAGTCTGGATCTTTATTTGTCATAGTCTTTATGTATTGTCGTGTTTGTTCTTTCAGCAAGCCACAGGCCGGGACACTGAAAGGCTTCAAAATCTACTCCAAGTTTTTGCTTTCTATCTTAGCTTCCCTCATTACTTGTATGATTTGATCTTCAAATTCAGCCGTAATCTAGGACACTAGTAGTGCCCTTTCCGATCGATTCAGATCTGCAATGTTTTGATGATTATGTTCATTGTGAACCTCTTGTGCCTCCCTTATCGGTGAATGATATGAGGGGGGAGAGAGAGGACGTACCTCAGTCTCCACAGTAGCCTTTGCAGATTTTGGAAGTACTGGTGTCCCCTCAATTGATTGCTGCGCCAATTGTTCTTGAAGCTATTTGATCAATTCATTTTTCTGCTTTATTTCTTCAGTAGCCTGTGCAAATATCCTTGTGTTTAAGAAGTTCTTTCGCAACGATATCAAGATGATCTGTGTCTTCTTTACATTGCAGGAGATAACGATTCTCAACTTTTTTCCATTTAGTTCTAAGAGCTGCAGTGTCATCGATATACCTCTTTTCCCATTCGGCAATGGTGAGTTGCTCCTTCTTGAGCTGATCTTCATACTTAGCTATCTTTGTCTCCAATTCTTTGATATCTTTTTCTGGTCTTTCTTGAACATCTATTGGCTGATCACTAAGAAGGGTGGTCATGAGCTCTTTATTTCGATTCCTTAAGTTTTCAGCTTCCTCCATGTATACCTTGATCTGTGATTCCAGTATTTTGCTCCGGGCAGCCATTCTTGCCTTCTCAATCTCGCAAGCTTCATATTTTGTCTGTAATTCTTGCAATTGTGCTTGTAATCTTTCGTTTTCGGACATTAACTCATTGCACTGCTTTTTTGCTTCTTGGACTTCTTTTTCTTTGTTTCTGATGTGCTCTCTTTCTAAGTTCAATTCTGCCGAAAGGTTCTTACTCTTTTCTTGAAGCTCGTGCTTGTCCTGCATTGCTTGATCATAGTCTTCATTGGCCTCAAGCATTAGTTGTTGTGTGTCTAGTGCAGTTTGGGTCATATCTTGTACGACAGGCTTGAGTTGGGCAATGTCGACATTCAACCAAGTCCTTGGTATGCTCGGAGCTTCACCGGTTTGCACATCTTTTCCCTGCTCCACATGGATGGTTTCGTTGTGTGGTTGTCTGATTTGTAATTGTATGTTTTGTACTTTTTCTTGTTCATCCAAATCAAGAGCTTTTGTGGACTTCCTTGAAATGTGACATCCATGGGGGAGGGTTCTGCCACAACCCTTATTGGTGTGAAGGGTTCTTCGTCTTCTATTTTCTCTTCTTGAGGCTCTTTCTTTGGTATGTTTATGGACATTTCGCGAGGTGGTGTGGCCTCCTTGATACGAATACTGGAAGTCTCATTAATTTTTATCACATGCGTACCTTCCTGGTCTGCTTCCTTACTTGTGGTGTTCTTATCAGTATGCGTAGTGTGGTCATCCGTCTTTAGGCCTTCTGCTTCTTCATTGTAGTTGACTTCATTCAATTCTACCCATTGTCCATCATCCTTTGACTCACTTTGAATATCCACATTTAATAGTGAGGTGTTGGGTTCTTCTTGTGCATCCGAGGATGATCTTGAATTGTCCAGCCCTATTTCCCTGTACCGATGGACTTTGGTGAGTTTCCTTTTCGCTTCCACTTCTTGTTGGGTCTGTTGATAATGGTGACCTTGCACAGGTAAATTGACTTGTCCTTCTGTATATTGGTGCGTCTCTTCCACGGCCCTAGTTAAGTCTTCCTCTGTAATTGGCCTTTGCTCTTAAATTGTTGTTTTCGGTAGTACATGTGTCCTTTTCGTGGCTGGAACTTCCTCTTCCATTTGCTTGACTTTCTTGAGTCTCTTTGTGCCTCTCATTCTGGGTTGAGAGCTAGTTTCTGCTTCTTCTACAATCTCGACTCCTCGTTTCTTTTTAGGAACAGTGGCATATTTGGCATACTTCGCCATGGCAGTTGATAATGGCATTTCTTGCAGGTGCTCTCGAATACCTAAGGCGTGGTAGATCAATATCGTCAGAGCCACACTTCCATTGAGGAACTTTTTATTATTCCATTGCTTTTTTGCTTCGAATAATCTTTCTTGGATGTAAGGAGTCAGATTAATTTGATTTCCAATCTGCTTAATGGCGTGTGAGAGCAGTTGAACAATAATCTTTTGAGGGGCCGTGTACCGATGCATATTTGGGAAGCAGAAGTGTTGGTGAATAAGCCTCACTTCCTCTTCTATGTCTACCCTGTTAATGTCTATGAATGTTCTGGTCTTTGCGCCACGACTCTCTTCTTTTACCACGGTAGTTCCATCCTTTTCCCATCCAAAGGCTTCTTTAATCAAGTCATGCGTAAATTGGATGTCTACCCATTCACCTATTTTATCCATCACTCTAGCCTCAAGCACTAAGGGATCATGTAGTGCTGGTTGTAGGGTATTCATGACCTGTATGCATCTTTGAAAGTTGGGCTTATAGATTGGCAGTTCAAAATATTTATGTATGCCCGCTTTCTTCATGGTGTCTACGATAGACGGGAGTCCATGTAGTACTCGAAAATCCTAGGATATGATTAGAAATTGATGATCTGTATCCATAATTTTGATCGTCGCCAGGAAGAGATACTCCCCAGCTGGTTGATCTTCTCGAAACGAGTGTCCCTTTGCCTTGGTGATACTCTGGAGTGGAAATTCCCATACTTGCTCTTGTACTGTTGCTTCAGAATCTTCAGAAGCCATCTGCACTTGTAAGGAAAAGTGCATTAGCTTCAAAGGAAAGCATGAAGCTATGTAGTGCATTGTAGTGATTATTGTCATTCCATCACTCTGTTTCCCATGGTTCTATAAGTGAGATCTCTTACCACATCCTTTTATTTCTTATCCTGAAAGAAAACAAGCGTTACTATAGCCGAAGCATTTATTGTTGTACATAGTATGTCCATTCCTAAGAGAGTTGAAGCTATGATCTAATCTCCATTGGAGAATGTGCACCCTTAATTCTATAAGTTACATCCTGTGCCGAATGCGTGGCCTCGTAATGTGGCCCTACTATGGATACTTTAGGTGCATCCATTGCTTCATGAGTGCAATTGGCATATCCATTAATCCGATGGTCCACCCCTTGCAGTTGCTTGGGTTTCCAAATCCTTTTCATGGGCGCTTGAATAGGTCGATTTCATCCTTTGATTCCTTGGGCTTTCTTTGTTTGTTCTGTGTCCTCTATAGTCATAGTGATAAAGGTGTTCCCATCCTGTTTCTCGGATGACTGTGTTTTGGCTTCGTCATTCGCCTTTGCCGACGTAATGCTTCCTCCCGAGTGCTTATCTCCAGCTTGGCTGCCAGTATTGTCTTCTTGGGGATCCATATCTGATGTCGTGCTCTCTGAGCTTCAATCAAAGGTTTGGGGAGCCATACTTGCAAGAGTCTTTTTGTGTTGGACTTCGGTGAAGCTGACTTTTCCATTTCTAATTTCTCCTTATGGGTTGATGCTGACGTCTGCTCTTTCTCCTCCTGATCTTTGTGTACCCATTGGTATTTGGCTGTTCTTGGACATAAGTATTTGAGTGGTGGATTCCATATTGCTGGTCCTTTGTCTAGGTGAGAAGCAGCATGAATGTCAGTTTCCTTAGTGTCTGGCTACTCTTCCACTCAATGGAGTGATTTTCCTTCTTCTTTGGAGATTTGAGGGTTTGAACTTTCTACTTCTTCTAGCTTGGTTTCTGAAATGGTGGGACTGGGATCATGTTTGAGTAGCTTTTCCGTGCATCTCCCTGAACTCTCGATGGTGGTGGGTTGGAATAAAGGCTTATTTCCTAACGGACTGAAAATTTCCTTGTGCCCTATCTTGGCTGAAATGTATCCTTGAGCTAGGTTGATACTGACGTCATTCTCAATGATCCAATCTTGTCCTAGGATCAAATCTTCTATTAAATCCTCGTCTCTGCACACTAATACTCGTTGTTCCATGGAAGAATTTCCTAGGTGGAGAGACACTATCGTTGTTCCTATGCATTCTAGGGTTTGACCTCCAATTCCTCTCGATTGGGCTTTTGTGGGACTCATAATCATTTGCAGATCTTTTATGACCGTATTACGTATGCAACTAAGTCCTGCTCCTGAGTCTATCAATGTGTCTATCAATTTGTATTCTGTCTTGCCGATCCCTAGGTTCAGGTAAGGCTGTGACATGTACGACTTCGATGTGTCAGAGTCATGGACTTGGTAGTTGGCCATAAGGATAGGCTCTTCTCCTTGGAGATAACGTTCATCTCGTTGTCTTATCCATTCTTTCCTTTTCTTAATGCGTTCTAGGGCTTCTTGTCGGGCCTCCTCTCTAATCCGTTCTTCCTCTTTCTTCCTATTTTGAGCACCTACTAAACGTGCTAGCATTTGATCCGTCAATGGCTCCATGAACCGTTTGACTCTGCATCCACTTATGTAGTTAGGAAGAATATCTCCATCTAGAGTGGCTAGATTAACTGCTCCACTAGTAGAGATTCTATTGATGATCAGAGGTCCATATCCGCGTTTTTGTAACTTCTTGGCATGTTGCTTTAAGGTTTACACCAAGACTAAGTTTCCCTCTTTAAGTCCTTTGTCTTTTATATGTGCATCATAATATGCCTTTTGTCTTCTTTTAGCTGCATAGATTCCTGCCACTGCTTGTAACCTAGTTTCATGTAACTTCTCGATTTGGTCGAGTTGTTGGGATAACTCATGTCCATTCCATTCATACTATTGGGCTACTCTCAATGTTGGGATTAAAAAATCAATTGGCAAAATTGCATTTTGCCCGTACACTAAATTGAATGGGGTAGTTCTAATGGCAGTCTTGTATGCTACTCGGAAGGCCCAAATTGCATGATGCAATTGTTTGTCCCAATCAGACCTCCCATTATTGACAATCTTTGTCAATACTGTACATAATACCTTATTGGAACTTTCCGCTTGACCATTGGCTTGGGGATGGTATGGGGCTGATTTTTTGTGAATCACTAAAAATTCATTCATTAGGGATTCTATTACTTCATTAAGGAAGTGCGTTCCTCGGTCACTCACAATTTCATTTGGTAATCCAAAACGAGTGAATATATTCTCAAAAAGGAATTTAGCAATGGTTTGAGCATCGTTCTTTCTCGTAGCTTTTGCTTCCACCCATTTGGTCAAGTAATCTGTGGCTACTATGATGTACTCAGCATGTGATCCTTTGGCTGGTGGGTTGATGGGTCCTATGAAGTCGATACCCCATTTGGAGAATGCTCTCGCGCACACCATAGGTCTTAATGGCATGTCATCTCTTTGAATTGAGTATTTAGCCCTTTGGCATGTTTCACAACTTCGTACATAAGTCTCCGCATCCATATGTAGGGTTGGCCACCACATTCCGGCGAAGAGGATCATTTTGACAGTTCTCTCAACTGAAAAATGACCTCCCGCAGCACCTGCATGTGCCATCTCTAATATGGGTAGATACTCCCCTTCATGCACGCATAATCGCAATTGGTTATCCTTTCCTCTCCTAAATAATTGTTTTCCCACAAGTACGTAATCCTTGCTCATTTCTTCTAGGGATCGTCTTCTAGTTAAATTTATTCCTTCCTCATGCTCTCTGCTCTTTAGGAATTTGACCAATGTTTTGCTCCAATTGGGTGCTATGGTTGAAAAAGGTATGGACATATGATCCTCTGGGGTTGTCTCCTGGCAGTCTGCACAATTACTCACGTAGTCATGGACATCCTTGGGCATGTCAGGCCAGTACACTCCTAGTCTTTTTAATTCCCGGATGGTTCCATGAGTCCCTTGGTGTGTTCTCCATTTGTTCACATGTGCTTGCTCAATTAGTTTCTTTTGTTCATCCTCCTTGACATATCTTAGCAATACTCCATTGGGTTCCTTATAGTACACACTCCCAGCAATAATGTGCAAATTTCTTGATTGGAAAATTTCCTTTTTGCTATCCTTATTGATTGAGTGTTGTGGGCCATGGGTGAGTATAGGAATTAATTTCTCTGCCCACTTCGGACAAACTTCCAGATTGAACAAATAAGTATCTGGTAGATCATCGGGTACTCCACTTGGCGGTTCTCCGTGGGTTAACCTAGAAAGGTGGTCTGCTCTTACATGCGTATTTCCTTTTTTTACTACCACTTCAAAGTCAAACTCCATTAATAGTAAGAACCATCTTACTAATCTCCCCGTGTTACAAGGTTTATTAACTAAGTACAGTAGGGCCTGATGGTCTATGAAGAACTTAAATTTGTTGGCTAACAGATAGTGTCTAAATTTCTTAACTGCATAGACCATTCCTAATCCTTCTCGCTCGGTTGTTGTATAATTCCTTTCAGCTTGATTCAGTTGTCTACTTGCATAGGCAATTGGATGATCTAGCTTTCCCTCATCAGCCGGTTGGGCTAAGATACATCCTATTGCATAATTAGAGGCATCAACATGAATGTGAAAAGGCTTATTCCAATTTGGCGTTTTCAGAAGTGGGGCTGTGCTAATTCTCTTTTTTAACTCATTGAATTCTTTCTCGCACTCTTCAGTCCAAGTGAATTGAGTTAAGAGACCATACAGGGGTTTGGCTATTATGGCATACATGTGAATAAACTGACGATAATATCCACAATGTCCCATAAAGGCTTGTACCTCTTTCGTATTCTTTGGTCTAGGAAGCTCTAAGATGACCTTGATCTTGTCCTCATCCGTGGATATTCCATTTCTTGAGACTATGTGTCCTAAGATCTTCCCTTGTCTCACCATCAAGTCACATTTTTTTGGGTTTAGGCAGACTCGATATTGGCGGCATTTATTAAATATTTTTCTCAACTCGGGAATGTGATCTCGTCTTTGATTCGAGTATGTACATAGATCATCTACATACACTTCCATACTCTTTTTCAGGAATTCCTTGAAAACATGAAACATCAATCGTTGGAAAGTAGCAGGTGCATTAGTGAGTCCAAAAGGCATCACCCTGAAAGCATAGACTCCCCATTCGGTCGCGAATGCGGTCTTATGTTGATCCTCACTAGCAATATCTACTTGGCTGTATCCGGAGAATCCATCTAAGAAGCTATAGACTTCCTTTCCTGCTACCCTTTCCAATAGATGGTCCATGATGGGTAATGGGTAGCTATCACGTATGGTGGGTGCATTGACCTTTTTTCAAGTTAATGCACACCCTCAATTTTCCATTTTTCTTAGGCACAACTACTAATGGCGATACCCACTCGGTGTGTTCTATTTCATATATGAATCCTGCAGCTAGTAGCTTGTCAATTTCTTCCTTCATTTTCGCTGCATACACCTCATTATACGTATAAGGGTGTTGTTTCGATGGTTTTGCATCTGCAGTCATTGGTATTCGATGAGAACAAATATTGGGTTCTACACCCTTAAGATCCTTATATGTCCATGCGAACACGTCTCGATATTCTTGGATCAGCTGTATGAGTTCTTCTTCCTCCTCCTCTGATACATCTTTGCCTATGTAGGTGCATCGCTCTTCTCCATCTTCCACTGTTACTACAATTTTTTTTTGTTTGTTCTTTGTTGTCGTATGCTTCTCCATCTCTAGCCTCTCGTTTAGGCATTTGAATGGCTACCTTTCTCTCTTCTACTTCATATCTTTTAAAATGTTCAGGAACTTCAAATGAATCTGGATCATGTCCTATTTTACTCATGTCTTCTGCTTGTTTTTGTACCATGGGAGTAGCTTCGATTGCTAAGATCTTGGTAGGTTCGTGTTTCTCTCTGTTTCGAATGGTGTCCAGGTAGCTTTCTTTGGAATCGAATTCTGGCTCCATTTTTATACTCTCATATTCCTCTTTCCATTCTTTCTCCACGATTTTCCCTTCATCTACTTCTTAAAGGACAACCATATAAAGATTTACATCATAACCTTCCTCATCTATGCACTCATTCATTGTCAAAACTTCCTCATTCACGCACACATCTAAGGTTGCTAGAATTTCCATCCATCCATGCAGTTCAAAGGTCTCATCTGGAAAGATTTGAGGCATGTACCCTGGGTCCTCTACTAGTCGGTAATTAGGATGTCCTATCGGCCACATTTGCCTTTTACTCTCCTCTTTCTTGGCTTCTTTGCACATCCATAACTGGGCATCCTCGTGCATCCAAGATTGATCGCTCGATCCAACACTATGCATGGATAGGTCATCTTCCTCCTTGTGTATGGGATTCAAGTGCAGTGGAGGGACATCTCAAATAAGCAAATGTATGCAAGTTTATCTTGGTTGTATTTCCTTGATGTTGTAGATACAATGAATCTCTTCCCCAGTCTTGCACTACCCGCATTTATCTCATAAAGGGTCGCCCTAATATCATTTCGTAGTTGTTAGCTTTTTCGAACTTACAAATGGCTAATGTGTGTTCAAATTCTACTCCATAGGTGGTTAATTTGATTCTTTCCAATATTCCTAAGGGTTTCTCCACATGCCCGTCTGCTAATTGGAGCTTCATGCGTGTGGGTCGTAAGGCAGGTTTTCCCCATTTCTCCCAAATTTCCTTGGTGGCAATACCTACTCCGGCTCCTGTGTCTAGTATAGCCTTGGTCATGTACCCATTGTAAGTAACAGGTAGACACGTATTACCTCCGTCCCCTTCACTAAACTCTCTCACTTTATCCACTAGAATTTGTATTTTAGAAATGTTTTCTTTTCCCCTTCCTTCCTTTTATTCCTTCTTTGGCTCTAATTCAAATTGACTCGCTAATTGTCTCCATAATTGTGGCTTAAGTTGAAGTAACTCTTCCACAGTCAATTTGCATTGTACTTTTGTTTTCTTTAGTTCCATTAGATTGTGTGAACTTTTTTTTGAGTTTCCTTTTCCTTTTCCCTGTACTGTGGGTGCTCGTATTATTATAGACTCCTTTTCGTATTCTTCCATGTAATTAGGTAAGGTTGAAACACTCAGGGTTTCCTCTCTATTTCTATCGAGTCTTGATACTTCCTCATATACTTCCTCCAGGTTGGTATTTGGTTGATAAACTTCCACATCTATTTCGTCAAAAGGAGGCTTCGATACTCCATTTTTCTTCCATTGTTCTTCTCGGATTCTATTCCATAATTCCTTCGGCCATTCTGCCTCTAAGTCCGGTATTATTCACACAGGTTCATCTTGAATTTTCATTTGTTCACCTATGTCTTCCTTCCTTCTAAGTTCTTTACCTTTGGATTTGACACATTCTTCGTATTGATCATTTGTTATCCTTGTTTCTGGCAAAGCTGGGATAGTCTTTTCTAGGGTTGCTTGTGCCACCTCTATAAGCTTTCTACATATCGCTAGTCTTTCTTTTTCCAACTCCCCTTGTGGGTAAAGTTTTTTGTGTTTCTCTACATTTGGCCCAGTCTTAATTCTAGCTTGGTAAGCTTTCAGCCACATGTCTAAATCGTCTGGTTTAAGGTCAGCTAGAATTGATCCTGGTTTCTTTTTCTCTTGGATAAGTGGTGACACCGGAATCTCCTCCTGGATCCTTTGTTCTTTATGTTCCCTTTTGTTTCGGATTTGTTTTTTATTTTTTTGACTCTCATTTTTCACCCATTTATCTTTGAGTTTTTCTCTTCTTTCCTTCCATTTTTGTGTTTTGGTGTTCTGTGTACTCTCGCGTGGATCCTCAGAATCTTCAACTACCTGAACTTTAGGGCTTATCGCTTTATTGCTCTCTTGTTCCTGTTCTGGTTGTTTTCCTTTTTGTTGCCTTATCTGAGCTCTTGTAAGGCTTTCAATGGCACCGTATATTCCTTATCACTTCCAGATCCTTCTATTACTTCAATTACATTGATTGGTGCAGTATCTTGGACTTTGGTTGGATTCTTAGGAGAGTCCCTGAATATATGTTCCTTTTCGCAATTGTTGCAATATCCTTCCCAAGTCCTAGGTGTTGGTGGATTGTAAGGTCGAGGGCATTCTCTAATAAAATGGTCTCCTCCGCATCTATAACAAGGTCCTTTAGAAACATGTGGTCTAATGGGTGGTCTCATGGGCGGTTGTGCTTTAGGAGCGGTATACATTAGAGTTGCGACCTCAGTGCCATAGCTTGGGTCATAATTTCCATATCCATAATAAGCAGAATCATAGGTTGGTTCGTAATCTAACATATTGGCTTCATATGGGTAGTAATCTCCTACTGCCAGCTCATATCCAGGGTTCGCTGATTCCTCATTGATTGTAGATGATGTTGGCACTATGGCTCTCTCTAAATTTTTTTCGGGCTGTGCATACTTCACAGGTACTACCTGTTGAGGTTGTGATAGTTGTGGCCCTAGCACTGGTTGTGGTGGTGGATACGTTGTTTGTTCATATGGCCTTGGTGCTCCTGCTGGTGTTGGATAGGGATTGTATCTGGGCATCTCTTTGCCTTGCTCTCTAGGTGGATATCCATATGGTTGATACTATGGTGGTTGGAATGGTCGTGCGTGTCTATTGAATGGACAATTTTCAGTGGTGTGATTAGTGTACTTTTGTTCTATGTGGCAGTACAAAGCATTTATTGGTTGGTGTTGTCTGTTGTATGGGTATGTTTGATGTGCACCGGTCCCTCCTTGCACGCACATGTGTGTGGGGTGATCTCCTCCACATAGACTACATCTTCGTAGCATAGACACTCTTTGTGCTGGGTGTTGGTAAGTTCTTTGTCCCTGGACTCCTAGTTTTTTTGCTAATAGTTCCGCTAATTCTTCCATATTATTGGAGTTAGAGGTAATGGTACTTCGCGAGTCTTTTGATTTAGTGGGGCTGGGTGTACTCTTGAGCTCCTTGGCTAGGTTATCTTCTAAATCAATGCACTCTTGAAGACACTCACTCAGAGTTTACCTCTTCACGTAAACTAAGGTTCTTAGGGTTCCGTTTGTGAGTCCATCCAGAAATAATGAAATCATTTTTTGTTGAGTGGGTCTCTCTGCAACCGAGCATCTATCCACATACTGATTGAATCTCCTGGCTGTTGTTTTCACTGTTTCATTAGGGTTCTGTTTAAAACTATGGATTAAGGACGCGGAATTGTGTTTAATCCCTCTCTTCGTGAATTGCCCAATGAATTCTTGAAAGAATTGCTCCATGTTTCCAAATTGATTAGGGTCTAATGGCTGGAACCAAGTTAGAGCCGTCCTTGTGAGGGTGAGTCCAAAAGACTCATACTGCACAAAGAAGTCGTCTACTTGTTGTGCCCTTATAACTTGTTTAAATTCAACAATGTGATCATAGGGTTCTCCCAATCCATCATAATGATTTCTTACACACTTGGCCACTTGGATAGGTCTCAATCTTCTCATTGGTTCTGGCGGTCTAGGCATTACAGGGAAGACAGGAACTGCTGGTCTAACTGGGGGCATTCCCGGTTGTCCTCCTACTGGTGGTCGTGGTCTTACTAGTGGTCGGTACTGATTACCTACCCCTGGGTGGGCTTGATTGTGTGTTTTCACTCCTGGAGTTGCAAATTGTACATGGGTACGGTTTGGCACACTTCGTTGGCTGGTTTGTCCTGACGTGGTGTGTTCTCTCTCTTGTTGATTTCCAAAGGGGTTCTGCGAAGTAGTTGCCTGATCTCTCTGAGGGAATACAGGCACACCCATGTATCTCAGTCGAGCCCTGTCTAAGGCACTAACCGGCCAATATCTCCTCTGATTTTTGTCCAAGTATGTGAGTCTAGTTTCATCTTCTGGATCCTTCAACTCATAAAATGTCATGGGGCTTTCTTCTCTCCCTAGAGTCGATAAGTCTGTTTGAAGCAATAAGTCTGATCCATGGATCATATAGACTTCCAATAAGTAGTCGTCTTGAGGTATCAAGTCTCCTCTCAAGACTTGTGTTACTTGGGATCTGCCTCTAGGGGTACTCACTAGCTCCTCAAGGTTTGTTCTTCCTGAGTTTTTTGGTCCCACTAACTCTCCCCTTTCATTGATCATCTCAGAAAATTCAGTCACGATGTAGATGTGACCAATCTTGTCTATGTATGCTCCTCCCTCGTACTTGGCAGCAGGTCTGGGCACGATCGTGGCATTCATGGAAGTTACCATCCTAGCCACAGATCTATTTAGGCCATCCAGGTAGATGGGGATCTCCTAGGCATTGGTAGACACATACTGCAAGGAAGTGTGGTAATCTCCCTCCACAGCAGTCATGAAATTTCTACTTGGAGTTGGACCCTGCATGTCTTCCGAAGCCATGGGTATTTCCTCCTTTGAGTCACTAGAGGTATCTGAATAGGCAGAGTGGTGACTAACCTGGGCAGCACTTCCCACAGAAGATATGACACTTCTTCACCTACTTAGCACTCTCCCTGACCTCAAGTTCATTCACCCTCCTCAAACTCTCTAAGTCTCAGAGACTCTCCTTGAGTGGCTCTTCCAATGCCTCAAGTTGCCTGACAAAATGCTTCAACCACTCTGGACGATACCACTTCCAGGCGATACTGCACTGGGTGATATCGAGCTGGCCACGATACGATACCTGAAATCTACACGATACGATACTTGCTATAGCAGACGATACGATACTGAGCTATTGCCACGATACGATACCAGAGTTTCCTACGATACGATACCAATGATCCTCTCGATACGATACCTGAGCACCGAGACGATACGATATTGATTTTGGCCACGATACGATACCGACTTCCCTGGTGATACGATACCACCAGAGTAGATGATACGATACCTGGGATTCTCACGATACGATACCAAACTACCAGATGATACAATACCACTTTTTTTGCACGATACGATACTGGAAATCCTACGATACGATACCAGATTGCTCACGCGATACGATACTAGTTGCAA
Source organism: Ceratopteris richardii (assembly GCA_020310875.1). Taxonomy (NCBI): domain Eukaryota; kingdom Viridiplantae; phylum Streptophyta; class Polypodiopsida; order Polypodiales; family Pteridaceae; genus Ceratopteris; species Ceratopteris richardii. The sequence goes on along the minus strand of CM035413.1, from coordinate 101,745,170 downwards.
GGGTCGATACGATACCAACTTGGTATCGCGATATGACTCAAGACAATAAGACGATACGATACCAAGACAAGTGGCGATACGATACTTCAGGGGTTGACGATACGATACCTGGATCAGGGACGATACGATACCAAGGTCCTCGCGATACGATACCTGAGAATCGAGGCGATACGATACTGAAGATGGTATCGCGATACGAATCTGGCAAATGGGCGATACGATTCCATAGTAGGTAACAATACGATACTACTGGGGTAAAGTGTGATCGTGATACCAACTTGGCGATACGATACCAAAGTGGTATCCCGATACCAAGACTAGTACCCGACGATACGATACTTTGGCGAGTATCGCGATACAAGGGAATTTTGGTATCGCGATACCAAAACTCAACCGATCGCGATACTCAAGCCAAAATATCTCACAAATAAAAAAATTTAGCACCCCCTTGCTCTTCTCACACACCTCTTCAATCCTAGCCCACTATCCCTTCCAATGAAGTTCAAAAATCAATTGCCTTCTCCCCCGCGATACCACATACGCATTTAATCATGCGTTTGTGCACTTTTAGTGTGTTTTTGTTCAAAATACTTTGTGGAATCTTACCTTAGTGCCGTCTTGCTTGCACCTCGTACTCAAGATCTAGCTTTAATGGCCTAAAATGCACGATACCTCACACGCGATACCGGTTGCTGCTAGCACGCGATACCAGAACACAGGGGAGTGTCAAATGAGTCAATTTTTTTGGGTTTTTATACTTTTGTGATAGAAACTAAACATTACTAATTTTGGGAAAATTTTTTGGGTTTTTTTTTGGTGATCTTGGCCTACTCCTACTTCACTTCTCTTCACTTCTCCTCTCCTTCTAACCTAACCCTAACTCCTCCTTCTCTCCCTTCCTCCTAGCCCTAAACCTAAAAACTCACTACACACACCTCTGGGATGTGAAGTAACAAGTGCTGAAGTGATTGACTACTTGCCACGGAACAAGTTCACTTCTACAAGTACGATTCCATCACACTCGATCTATAACCATCACGAAGGCACCTTGGCTGAGTGTTCCCCGATAACGGTGCCAAAAACGTGCGTACCCAAGTCAAGAAGACTCAAGGACTTGTGCCAATGAGATTGTACCTCTATTGCAACACAAGTGCGTATCGTGAGAAATTAACACACATTTAAATGTCAATCTGATCGAACGACCTAACCAAGTGTATGAGGACATGTGCACACATGATGGAAAATGAAGTGGTTTAGTTGATATGCATGAGAAAAGACTAATCCACCTCTCAAACTCACTAATGACTGAAAGTGTATGCCGCGATACCTCTTACAGCAGTTTTCAGTAAATCAAGGATTTCTCCCAGCTCCAAGCTCCGAATATAGTAAACAGGGTACTCGTTTCGAAGATCTCGACGAGACGCATCTACTGAGAGTGGCTTCACGAAAAGTGAATTTCCTACTAATTTACAAGGGGTATTTTACAACAAGTTGGGATTATGCAACTTAGAGGACTCCTCTAGTGCATTTACATGGATTTGAGGGGATTCTCTAAGACCTCGAAGAAGAAAAATTATGCCCATTAATTTGAAAATTTTGGGGCTCTTCTCTTGTGCTTCTTTTCTCTGCAACAAGGATGAACCCTCAATAGCTAGGGGACACATCAAGATGTGCTAAGGCAACTCAGCCATTCAACGTGAGTAACGTATAGACATCAAACACAATTATCAATCAAACACACTTTTCATCTCAATTTAACACCTTAAGATTGTCATGTAAATTCACATCAAACTCAACTATGAGAAGGAAGTCCAACTCACTGAATCAGTTCCAGCTATGTGCATGTGCTCTACGTCGGGATGCATGCAAGGTGCTACATGCCTAGATCTCTCTCTCTCTCTCTCACTCTCTCTCTCTCTCTCTCTCTCTCTCTCTCTCTCCCCAATTGAATTTGTACCCACAATAAGAACATGCAACACACGTGTATACACACTCGACTCAACACACATACACACACATAACTACAAACTCACATATACTCATACTACACACCCTCATGCACATTGGCACTACACAACCATGCACACTTACACTACACAGACTCATATAAACTCAAACTGCACACATACTTATACACACATTTTTGTTTTTTTTTTTATTATATCTATGCTCTGCTTGATTTATTTTTATATTATTTTCTTTTCCTTTTTCCCCTCTTTACTTTTAAATATATTGATTATGCTATATTAGAATACACACACACACACGCATATATATATATATATATATATATATATATATATATATATATATATATATATATATATATATATATATATATATATATATATATATATATATATATATATATATATATATATATGTGTGTGTGTGTGTGTGTGTGTGTGTGTGTGTTTGTGTGTGTGTATACGGAGACTTCATTGAGCTTTATTAGATTTATCTATTGAGAGTGGTCATGTTAGTATACGAAGACTTCATTGAGGTTTATTAGATTTATCTATTGAGAGTGATGGCACATTTGTTTCTTGCCAGCTCACTCCTCCGCAGACATTAGGATTTTCCTTATGTACTGTTCTTTATATATTTCACTTGTTGAACTCTTGTTTTTAGGGTCATTCTTGTACATTCCTTTTATGTAATAGAAGAAGAAGATCATTCTTCCTTGCCTCAATCTATGTGTGCGCTTCTCTTTGATTCTGAGATTGTGTGTGCTCTCTTCCTTATCTCCTTCCTCATGACATGGTATCAGAGCCAGTGTGGCTGTAGATGTTTGATGCCATTGGCATCATTACCTGTAAGAATGATGTCATCAACATATACATATAAATATATCATTTTTGAATTACTCTTCTTCACAAATAGACAAGAATCTACCTTGCTCAGCATGAATCCTTGGTCTTAAAGATAGGTTGTTAACCTATGGTTCCATGCCCAAGGTGCCTGATTGAAACCATAAAGATCTTTGTTCAATTTGCATATATGATTTACCTTGTTTGGATCATATCGAGGAAGTTGAGCCATGTAAAGCTCCTATGAAATCCAGCCATTGAGAAAAGCATTTTTCACATCTAGTTGATACATATTCAAATTTCTAGATGGAACTACACTTACCAACACTCTGATGATTGGCATCTTAGCCACACGTGAAAAAGTTTCTTCATAATCAATTCCTTGGGTTTGTGCCAAAACCCTTAGCCACAAGTCTAGCTTTATACCTATTTATGCATCCATCTGATCTCTTTCTTATTTTATAAATCCATCTAGAACCAAGTACCTTCATTGATGCTTTCTTGGGTACTAGCTCCCAAGTGTCATTTTCTTGGAGTGCTTCTATCTCTTCATCCATATCTTCCTTCCATTTTGCTTTGGTACTAGCTTCTTCATATGAAGAAGGTTCTTCAAGTGATGAATCCTTAGCAAGATAAATAGAATTCTTAGTGACTAATGAAGCATCATACCCATATCTGATTGGCTTCTTACTCTCTCTTTGTGATCTCCTTAAGGCCTCGTTGGATGACTCAAGTATGTCCTCCAACCTCTTCATCTTGACCTTGCCTTTTGATTTCCATGCTTTAAACTCTTCCAACTTGATGGTAACCTCAACATCTGATTTGATGTCTTTAGTTGTGCTTGGCTCCTCATTGGTGAGGCTTGGAAATTCCTCTTCCAAGTCATATGGTAATTTGACCTTCCTACAATCACTTTCAAACCAAGAATCATTCTCATCAAACACATCTCTACTAACCATAACTCCTTTGTTGGATGGATTATAAAACTTGTATCCTTTTTTATTTATATCATACCCTATGAAGATGCATTTCTCTGCCTTAGGGTCTAACTTACCTCTTATTTGAGATGGAACATGCACATAAGCAACACAACCAAATATTCTGCAATGTTCAAGTGATGGTCTTCTACCATGCCATGCCTCATAGGGGGTCATCCCATCAACGGACTTAGTAGGTAACCTGTTAATCAGATAAGTGGCCGTAGAAACACTCTCTGCCCACAAGTAATTAGGCAACTTTTTTTCATTTAGCATTGATCTAGCTACTTCCACAATCAATCTATTCGTTCTCTCTACTACTCTATTTTGCTCAGGAGTATATCGAGTAGTGATATCACTTGTGATACCTCTATCATGCAAAAATGCATCAAATTCATTGGAGAAGTACTCACCTCCTCCATCTAACCTTATCCTCTTTAAGATTTTTCATGTTTGATTTTCCACAAGTGCAAGATACTTCTTGAAGCAACTAAACACTTCATCTTTATGTTTCATCAAATACAAGATAGTCCACCTACTAAAATCATCAATAAATGACACATAGTACCTTGAGCCTGAAATTTAAGGATCTCTACTTGGTCCCCACACATCTATGTGCACAAGTTCCAAATAATCCTCATGCATATAAACTTTCTTTGTAAATGGTAACCTGTGTGATTTACCAAACTCACATGCACCACATTTATAGATCATATGTTGCTTGGATACATTACATATCCCAAGTACACATTGATCTCTACATATCTACTTCAAGGTTCTCTCACCAATGTGACCAAATCTTTTGTACCATATCTATAACTCAGACCATGTTTGATCCTTATAATCATAAAGTGCAATGTTTCTAGTGTCCTCAACCTCAAGTGTAAACAATCTACCTATTTTCTCTCCCTTAGGAATTCTTTTGAATCCATGTTGGGGGTCCTCCACAAAAGCTCCAAATTTATTAAACCTAACTTGCAAACCATTTTCCACTATCTGTCCAACACTCATCAAATTCTTTGTGATAGTAGGTACATAAAGAACTCTACCCAACAAATTCCTATTCCCATCAGAAGTTTTGACATTTCCTTACCTTGACATCTGAATGCTTGGTATCATCACCTGTTTGCACTTGGTGCTTTCCCTTGGGCTCATCAAGATCAGAAACAGAGCTACATTGCTTGTTACATGGTTTGAACAACCTGAGTCAATATAGAAGAGGTGCTCATCATTCATACCTTGTTTTGAAGTCATGTTCATAATGAGAAGAGAATCCTCTTGATCATTTATATAATTCTTGAAGTTTTTCCTTGATTTTTATCCTCCTTGATAATTGTTGTTGTAGTTTTTGTTGTAGCTATGGTTGTATCCTTGATTGTGAGTAGCCACCTCTTTGAAATCCTCTTCCTCTTTGGTTCTTGAAGTTCCTATAGCACTCATCTTTTGTGTGATTAGACACTCCACATATATTGCATGGGGAAGAATTGAAAGGTCTCCCCCTACCTTGCTTACCTCCTGTACCCCATCATCTTGAATTCCTACCTCTCCTTGCATAGTTAGCTTGAGAAGTAGTACCTTCATATTCAACTTTCTTGCTCTTTCCTTTATCCTTAGAATTTCCTTTATCTATATAGAGGGTAGAAGAATTGTTACCTCTTGATCATTCACCATTTTTGTTGAGCTTGGCTTCATGGGTGAAGAGTTGTCCCATGAGAGTGGTAAGATCACATATTTGCATATCCATGTAAAGATCCATTGCAGTTGTGAAAGATTCCCACTTATCATCTACCTTGATGCCATTGATTATTTGTCTCACTATTTTCTCCTCTTCGATATACTCTCCAATGTTTGCCCATTGATGAGACACATCTTTTACCTTAGTCACATGCTCTGAAGTATTCTGCTTAGGTTGCTTCCTTTGACTAGTAAACTCAATCCACAATTGATTTTTTCTAGCTCTTGTGTTGGAAGAAAATTATGAAGATAGTGTATCCCAAGTCTCTTGGGAAGTTTTGCGATTCCTAATGTGAGGAAGAAGGAAGTCAGAAATAGAGTTAAGTAGATATGACATGGCTAAAGCATCTTTGGCACACCATAAGTTGAGACTTTCTAGCTCCTCTTCTCTCTTCATCCTCAAGGACCATGCTGGATAATTATTCCTGTCCAATTTATCAATGAAAGAATGGAAACCATCTCCCATTTTACTTCAACTTGCTCTGATACCACTATTGGAAGAGATGGATGGATACCTCCAGGAAGTGAGATGGTACTAGTAAAACTTGCTTTGTACATGCCCTAATACACTTCACAATTGTGTAGGAGGCCCTTTTATCTTTCAAATGACACTAACAAAGTACCTATATACTTTGGAGTTGATGCTTGAAAGAATTTAATGAAAAGAGACTATTTCATGAATAGCTAGTGTCCCAAAACGTGCTATTTTAGTCCATACACCTACTAATTCTTCTGCTCGGTACTCACAATATAGTGACAATTGATGAAATTCCTTATGAGAGAATTCAATTAGCTTAGATAGCTAATGATTGAAAGTGGAATCATCTAAAATGATAAACTATGAACTGAGAAATAAGTTTAGCAATCCATAGCTTACCCCCCACTTTTTTGGGAGTAAGTAGTAGATGATTTCTCCCAAATGGCTAAACCAAATGCTTTGACATTTTGGTAGCACAAACTAGACTTCAAGCTGGTTCCAAAAAGCTATAGATCATGCAAAAGAGTTGAGAACACACTCAGATATGACTAGAGAAAGTTCTTTGTTCTGAGTAGTCATAGCAGAGAAGTAGATAGAGATGATCAATGAGCTATAGTTATTATAGCACATGATTATACAAGATCATTGGCATTGAAATGATGCTCAATGATGGTAGAATGAGTAAGCTATGGTGTAGCTACTCAAACTCCATAGATTTTCAAGAAATGAGCTCCAAGATGAGGCCACGGGCTACAAGATTTACTTTTTATAAGACGTTCTTCCAAGTTTGAAGTTGATTTCAAACTTAGCTCCAAGTAAGAAAAGTAATTCCCTTGATCTAGGAGTTATTCTCTCATTGGAACTCATAGCTATTGTTCTTCCTTACTCCATGAGATATAGGCTTTTACAAGATTCTCTCAAGTTATAAACCTTTTACAATGGTAAATATTCAAGTAAGTACAAGCTATGGTTCATATGAATAATCAATTGCTTCCAAATATAGTCTTCCAAGCTAAGCCAAATGTGAAGGCTTGGACATTTGCACCAACAACAATAGTACCAACCTAAATCCATGGAGTGGAAGATTGTGTGGAAATTTCAATCCAAAAAATTTCTCAAATACATCCAAGTAAGGTTAAGAAAAGGGTTTCTGCTGGTAGTAAAACATGTGCAGGTTTTGAAGATGTTGACGGAGATTCAAGTGCTTCACAAAAGAGTCTTGATGAGGAACTTGGATTTCCCTCTGTGAAGACTCTAGGAATAAGAGAGGCACATGCACATGATATAAGTAGAAGTGACCCACAACCAAGAAGATATGGGAGGATGCAAAATTCAATGCAACAATTGACATATGATAGTAACATGGAGCCGAGTATAGAGGTTGAGTATAGAGGTTCTACAATGGCAACATGTGAAGCATCATGGATTGAGACGCGACTTGCAGATTTAGGTGTGTAAGTGCAAAAGCTTATCATCATCTATTCTGCTAATCTTAGCAGCATATAGTTAGCAGAGAATCCTATTTTTCATGCCAGAAAAAAGCATATCGAGGAACATTATCACTTCATCAGAGAGAAGGTATTAGCAGGTGATATTGATCTTGTCTATGTGAGGACAAATAAGGTGGTTGCTAATATTTTCACTAAAGCACTTGGAGCTGAGAGGTTGAAGATGTTTTGGGAGATGATTGGATAACAGGATATTGTGATATCCCATTGTCTCTTTTTCATTACGAGACTCTCTTGATGGAAAAAATCCTTCACAAGCAATGCCGAAGTCTCAAGTTTCTAATATGTATAATTATCATTCTTAATGACACACATTCTATGCTTTTGTCCTTGATAATCTAAATCCATTATGATTTATAATATTCAACTTTATCCATGGATACATGTCTATATTCGTATAGCCTCTTGTTTACTTGTTCAACTCTTGATCTTTGAAAAGACTTCATATTTTAGTATCTTGTCACATGCTTTAGGTGCATGAAACTTGTGGATTCTTATGACGTGATTCATTCACACTTCTTATAATTAAATGTCTTGTTCTTGAGTTTCTTATGATTATGATTTTTTTTTTTAGACTTCTATCCCTATTTCCATTGTGTACTTCTTCGTGCTCAATTAAACACATAAGTGTCTGACATCATGGTGCATCTGTGTGTATTGAATCAACAAGGGCAATAATGAGACTAGTGCATGTGCATATGCACTTATCCATGTCCCTTCACTCTTGATACACTCATTCCCTCACCCAAATAAATAAATAGAGGTTGCGTTAGAGGTAGGCATTACTCACCTCCTCAGAAGCATACATA